>JAWNZC010000075.1:65000-430000 GCA_035771165.1 Paragorgia papillata
GCAAGTTCGCCTTGTTAGCTTTCAGAATAAGCAGTTTTTCTTCCAGGCACAGATTACAGCGGCTTGCTCCACTTGTGTAAGGGGCGGCGCGTTTTAAAATAGACCAATTTACACTGAACGGTTTCACTTTTGACTTTAAGTCCCAAACGTACTTCGATAGTTCAGTTTCGTTCTTGTATTTCTTGTCATGGAAAGATTTCTGGTGGTTGTTGAAGCGTTGCTAGAATCGAAGTTGTTGGCTGTCATTCCTATGTATTGTTTTGTTGTGTCTGTTTCGTCGGTTGTTGTCACATCAGCTTTGTAGATGACTCCTGCAACCATGCAGTTTCCTTTCAAGGGGCAATCGGTTTTATTTCTGCAGCTGCAATTTTGCTTGTTGTTGTTGTCGTCGTCGTCGTTGTTGTTGTTGTTGTTGTCGTCGTCGTCGTCGTCGTCGTTGTTGTTGTTGTTGTTGTTGTTGTTGCTGTTACTGTTGTTATTGTTGTTGTTTTCTTTCGATAGGATGAGGTGGTTGTGTTTGGAAATAGCGCTTTTGATGTTTTCCATGCAGCTGTAGCTTACTTTGACTGTGTTCCGGTTGAAGATTTTTGGAGTTTTGTAGATAGTATCGAGCACTCTGTGGTCTATTGTAAACGACTACCTTAACTATTATATATATATATATATATTGGACAACATAATTTTTTTAAATTCTTTGGATTTATAATAATAACCAGACACAGTGCTACAGCGGTGCCCTGTGGCGTTCAAAACATCGCGTTAAGAATGTCCCCTCAAAAATGTCGCTTGCTATTGATTCCTAACGAACGAACGAAGTCACAAGCGGTTTGAAAGTTAGCTGCGCCCGCAAGCTAACTTTCAAGGCACGTACAGGGAGCCCATGTCACCAAAGTGTTTTTCAATAGGGCCCTATAATAACAATAATACGGGTAACATAAATTAAATATGAAGTAAATACAAGATATGGTTATATATATATATATATATTTATAAAATAACATTTTGAAAGCAAGCGCGGCGATTGGTTGAAAGCCGTGTTTCTATAACTTTATGGAAACACGGCAAGGTCCACGCCATTCAATACGCCATTATACGCCATTATGAGTAAGGAGAATTTACGCTTTGATGCAGTGATTATTTTTACGTTCTATACCTATTTTCGGCAGGTTATTTTATAAAGGAAATAGAAAACATTTTTTCCGTGTTCCCATAGAGTTATAGAAACACTTGTGGAAGTTTGGGAGAACTCGAAATAGCGTGGAAACACTCGCCCTGCGGGCTCGTGTTCCCACTACAATTTCTCGTTCTCCCAAACTTCCACTCGTGTTTCTATAACTCTATGGAAACACGGAAAATGTTTTCTATTTCTTAAATAATAGACGTTTGGTGGTCGTTCGTCAAGCTCAATTACTCAGGCTCAGATTACTTAAAAGGCTCAGATGAGAGCTAATTAGTGGTAGCGTTTGCATATGAGAATAAGATGTAGTTAAAGTGATATCATAAGTTGTACGTAAACATGTGCATGTGGTACGTTTGCGAACTTGGTGTAATGTAACAAACGTTTGGTGGACGTTCGTCAAGCTCAATCAGCCAGGGGGCCGCCGTCTTCTTCGTGATAAATTTATTTATGTTTTCCCCAGTTAGTCTTAGCTTTAGGTAAGTGTTGTTTCTAGTATGGTATCGGTGGAAATTGCTATTTGGTAGTAGATCAACTTTGAATCAAAAACGTTGTTCAGACATTTAATATTGCTGTAGACCTTCGGGTTACGTTTTAGGGAAAACATAGCGCTCCGTCCATTTATTACATATACCAAAACCTAGCTTATGAGAACGAATTCTTCCGGACTTTCTTAGAGGTTCTTTTATTGTTATTAAATGTGAAATGCTCTTTATTAAATTTCTGGCTACGCGTTCGCTTATTAAGGGTGTTCGGACGTATTTCGTTGCTATTCAACCTGTTGCTAAGGACATTACTTCCGGTCGGAGACATCTTTTCACAAAAACATTTTTGTACTTATACCATGGATAGTAAAAAGACTGGATTGGAAACTTGATGGCGTGAGCATAACAACCTGGTTGCAATTGACAAGCTTAAAAACCCCAAGTATATTCAAAGTTTGGGATTAATACAGCCTAAAATGATAATCGAATTGTCTGTAAATACGACAAAGCCACAATACGACAAACTGCCCGTCTATTCTTACTCATTTTAAAAGAAGATATTAAGGTTTACTAGTTAAAATATGCATCCCAAATTCCTAGCAAAACAAAGCACAATTTGGGGACGCCAGTTTCTTCAAAACAACACAGGAATCATCAAAACAAAGATCAACAACGCTTACCCCGAACGCTCGATTGTGGCTTAGGCAGGTTTGTTAGGCGATAAAATCATTTGAAACGTCAACATAGTCATCTGAATGTGAGGATATGAAGAATTTGAAGAAAAGTTCACTAAAAACCTCAGTAAAACAAGCGTACTCACGCCATTCGTGACATCACAATTTGCAACTAGGTTTCAACATCTCTCGAGCAAAGAAAAACGCTTTTCAGCCAATCGGCGGCCTGGAAACACCTCACGTGACTATTAGTTTCCAATCCACTCATTTTACTATCCATGCAAAAAGGTATAAAATGATAACAAAAAAAAACGAAAACAGCCAAGCAAGTTTGTGAGAAAAAGTACCAAAAAAAGAAAACTATTCCTTTGCTGTAGAATGATGTCACTGGCAAAAACACTTGAAGAATTAAAGAACTTCGGTACACAGACGGCGATAGATGGAAAAATAAACGAAGGACCTCGTCACGTCGAGATATTTGGATTGAATGCCGGAATTTATAAATCGGCAGAGCTGATGAACCATAAATCAAACATTCCGAAGACAGTGGACATCAACTTTTAACTTTGTATGTAGAACAAGACGACTTTTCGAGCATTCTTGGCTTGGAACCACGGCTGAACTCGCAATTTAGCTGGCAAGCTCCGATCAGGCAGGAGGCAGGAGGAGGGCTCGCGCCAACCTCGTACCCAGGGTCTTACCTCCGCTTCCCCGCCCCCGCCCACCGCTTCGGAAAGACCCTGGTACACTCTGGTCACGTGCTTCCCAAAATATGGGCAGTACAAAATAAATTTAGTGTGGGTAGGGTGGTACAAAAAACTTTCTCGATTTACCGACCGGAGTAGTGTTTATACAAAATGCAAAACATCTGGCCAGATGAAATGTCACGACTCACGAAAGGTGCACAACGGCTTGGAGAAACAATCCGAAACGAGATATAATTTAATAAGAATGCCAAAGTCTCAAAGATCAATATTTTGCTGGCTTTGTAGCGCTGGCGACATGTGTTATTTATTGATGGGAGAATATTCGTTTTAAAGCATTTGAATCGCGAGGCTTTTAACTGGACGTATTCACTTAAATATAACGGCAGCTTTCACGTGTGGTATTCAACAACGTACAGGTGAAACACATACGTATTTTATTGTTTATATTGAGAGTTTGAAACAGTCTTCCATTTCATTACCACTGTGAGGTTTACTGTGCTGCGTTGTTTTGACCAGTTCTCATGCCGACAAAATTATGGTCAGTCATCCACGAACATGATAATTGATAAATATATTTGATATAAAATGCCAATTTTCAAGTTCATTTTAAAAAGGTTAGTCGATATCCGTACCTATTATATTTTAAACAATTGGCGAGGGACTATAATTTAATACGACGTGTTATTATTAATAGTCCGAAAAGCGGCGGGTATTAGGTTGTTGCATTTAAAACGATCAAAACTAAGAGATACGTAACAAGTTAACTTGAACGGGGGTTTCTTTATCGGACAAGAAGTTTGTGACAGCAAAGAAGCACAAAAATCGATAAGACTCGCTCACTTTCTTGAAGTATACTGAAAGTACTATTTCTTTAAGTAAACAACACAGCGCATTCAGAAATGCAGACAGATGACAACAAAGGTTCGACATTTCACCTTTGCCTTATTAAATGTGTCTAGTGTCTTGCTGTAGCATTATAGAATGATCTTGGTTTCAAATATTTTACTATTTTAGTACTGTTTATTTTTGTTTATTTGTCGTACGTTGATTAATACTATTGTTCGATATTTTAATATACTTTGCCGAATGGAGGAGCGGCAACAGTTTTCGTAGTGGCGTATTCATATTTCATGATCGAGCGACGAAAGATCAAATTTGCGGAGTAACTGGAGTTTATATAAATAGAAAAATGATAATAAGACATCGATTAATCGACTACATATTGTATAATTTAAGCACCCAGGTTGACGATTATTAAACGAATGGGAACATTAAACTTAAATAAACACAGCGATTTATTATAAACTAAAAACAATAGCTGTCAAAACAACTTGTTTCAATTTTAAAATCGTATCACCGGTTTAACGATTCATTTCAAAATCTAATACCAGAAAACAAAACAAGATACGTATACATGCATTTCTTCGACTATTCCAGCGAGGTCAAGCCACAGAATAAATACTAAGGTCAAGCATTGATACGCAGGGGACACTCCCACAGTCGAAAATGTTGATAGACGACACGTGACCAGCGTGTACCAGGGTCTTTCCGAAGCGGTGGGCGGGGGCGGGGAAGCGGAGGTAAGACCCTGGGTACGAGGTTGGGCTCGCGCCTGATTCTTTCAGGCTAGGTTGAGTGGCATTGAGTCGCAAAAACATGAGCTCACAAGATTCCTATAATTTCCGCGAGTATTAATCGAATCGTTACTTTTCTTTCGTTTACACCTAGGGAAAACATGTCTCCCAAAACCTACGCATGGATTTTATGAATAAACCAAAAATGACAAAGATATTCTATTTTTTGTTAAAAATATCCCTTAAAATTTCATTAAAACGGCCATAAAGTCATTAAGATTTGCTCAATTGAGAAACGCATGCGTAGTTTTTTGCACATAACAATTCTGGTTCTAGTGAAACTTCTTTAGTTAGCAAAACTTATCTCAATGACGTCACTGTATGACGTCATCAAACGAAATAACTTCATTCATATATACTACGTGCAGAATATCTAGCATTTCTATCATGGGGATCAAATTTGTAAAGCTCTGTGGTCAAATCAAGTTTTCCCTAGCAACGGGTCAAAATAAATATGTCTGAACACCCTTAATGGCTTGAGCATGACAATCTAGTTGAAACTGACGAGTGTAAAATGCTTTTAGTTTATTCACCTTTTAGTAATGGCAATCAAACTATCTGTAAATACAACAAAACTAATTTACGATTATACTATTATTCATTATTGTACTGTATAGTCTGTACTGTACTGCACTGTGTACTGTGCTGTTACTGCTGTACTGTACTCGGTGCTGTGTTGTGTACTAGTGTAATACTAAAATAGGATCAATCTTATTAATGCAATTCTTTTCTACGAAATCCAATGTCACTGTGTTCGGAAGTACATTTCACAACTTGGCTACTTATCGTCCTTTGGAAGTTTTAATCTATCATATTTCCATCAATTATACGATCTGTTGCAGAATACTTGTCACAAATGTCTCTCGACTTTTCCGTCCGGTGAATGCGGACCAAATCTTCTGTGCAAACAACCTCGTACCCAGGGTCTTACCTCCGCTTCCCCGCCCCCGCCCACCGCTTCGGAAAGACCCTGGTACACTCTGGTCACGTGCTTCCCAAAATATGGGCAGTACAAAATAAATTTAGTGTGGGTAGGGTGGTACAAAAAACTTTCTCGATTTACCGACCGGAGTAGTGTTTATACAAAATGCAAAACATCTGGCCAGATGAAATGTCACGACTCACGAAAGGTGCACAACGGCTTGGAGAAACAATCCGAAACGAGATATAATTTAATAAGAATGCCAAAGTCTCAAAGATCAATATTTTGCTGGCTTTGTAGCGCTGGCGACATGTGTTATTTATTGATGGGAGAATATTCGTTTTAAGCATTTGAATCGCGAGGCTTTTAACTGGACGTATTCACTTAAATATAACGGCAGCTTTCACGTGTGGTATTCAACAACGTACAGGTGAAACACATACGTATTTTATTGTTTATATTGAGAGTTTGAAACAGTCTTCCATTTCATTACCACTGTGAGGTTTACTGTGCTGCGTTGTTTTGACCAGTTCTCATGCCGACAAAATTATGGTCAGTCATCCACGAACATGATAATTGATAAATATATTTGATATAAAATGCCAATTTTCAAGTTCATTTTAAAAAGGTTAGTCGATATCCGTACCTATTATATTTTAAACAATTGGCGAGGGACTATAATTTAATACGACGTGTTATTATTAATAGTCCGAAAAGCGGCGGGTATTAGGTTGTTGCATTTAAAACGATCAAAACTAAGAGATACGTAACAAGTTAACTTGAACGGGGGTTTCTTTATCGGACAAGAAGTTTGTGACAGCAAAGAAGCACAAAAATCGATAAGACTCGCTCACTTTCTTGAAGTATACTGAAAGTACTATTTCTTTAAGTAAACAACACAGCGCATTCAGAAATGCAGACAGATGACAACAAAGGTTCGACATTTCACCTTTGCCTTATTAAATGTGTCTAGTGTCTTGCTGTAGCATTATAGAATGATCTTGGTTTCAAATATTTTACTATTTTAGTACTGTTTATTTTTGTTTATTTGTCGTACGTTGATTAATACTATTGTTCGATATTTTAATATACTTTGCCGAATGGAGGAGCGGCAACAGTTTTCGTAGTGGCGTATTCATATTTCATGATCGAGCGACGAAAGATCAAATTTGCGGAGTAACTGGAGTTTATATAAATAGAAAAATGATAATAAGACATCGATTAATCGACTACATATTGTATAATTTAAGCACCCAGGTTGACGATTATTAAACGAATGGGAACATTAAACTTAAATAAACACAGCGATTTATTATAAACTAAAAACAATAGCTGTCAAAACAACTTGTTTCAATTTTAAAATCGTATCACCGGTTTAACGATTCATTTCAAAATCTAATACCAGAAAACAAAACAAGATACGTATACATGCATTTCTTCGACTATTCCAGCGAGGTCAAGCCACAGAATAAATACTAAGGTCAAGCATTGATACGCAGGGGACACTCCCACAGTCGAAAATGTTGATAGACGACACGTGACCAGCGTGTACCAGGGTCTTTCCGAAGCGGTGGGCGGGGGCGGGGAAGCGGAGGTAAGACCCTGGGTACGAGGTTGCTGTGCAAATAGCCGACCATTTCTGTGAATATCTGACCATTTCGTCAAACTGGCATTTTCTAGCTAGGTTTTCAGCTTTCTTTGCGTAGTTACAGAGGCCGATTGAAGAAGTCGTTTCCTGTGTTCCGGCTCTGCTTTACAACGTCGGTAAAAGAGAATAGATAATGCAAAGTTGAATTGAATTTCACGGAGAAAGTTAAGAGAGTATCCTCCGTAGACGGATTGACTCACAGCCATCAAACTCGAGTTTGCTTTTGCCAAGCATTTCTCGTCCACATTATCAGTCGTGAGTAGATCTCCGGACAGAGAACAACCGATATAATGCATGGCTAGGTTGATGTGCGCCTTCTGTTCCATGTCGACTCTTAATGTCGGAGATTCGTCAACACCTTGCAGATCTTCAAGAGCTTTTGTGCAGAGAATTTCAGGCTTTACGTCCTTGTGTTCAGTTGAGTTCGTTGTCGCGGTTGGTTCTTGACTTTGACAATCGATAATACCTTTCAGAGTTGCAGTAAGTAAATAAAACGCTGCTGTAATAAGTCCAGTTGGAATCTGCTCCACCTTGCACAAACCGTCTGTCAGAAGCTTGTAGCTAGTTTTGAATTGTCCTTGTGATCTTTCCATTGCAGCTTGTAAATACAACCCGATGACTTCAAAGATTAAGATGTCCTTGGATGTTGGCAAAACACGGTTGTACACTTCTAGACACTCATTGGCTTTATTAAAACGTCCTCTTCTGTAATATGCAGTCACCTGCGTTGACAACACTGCTAACTTGACTTCAATTTCCATGCGGGTACTCATTTCCGTAAATCTCAAAAAGTCGCCCCAGTTTCCGTTATTAATATACGGCATCAGTAGCGTGTTTACATCAGTGCAAGCTTTCTCAATTTTTGGTGAGCTCCAGGTACAACGTTGAACACCAGAAGGAATCCCATGTTTACGAGACTTGAATGGCCATCATGGGATCCGCCATTTTGCTTTTCCACTCGGGAAACGTCATCTTATACATTTGGCCATCAATCATTGCATAACTTTCCGGTGTTTCGGTGAAAACTCCGCCAATGCAGGGAGCTGCGTAGACGACGATCACATAGGTTGATGGGACAGGAGTAGAATTAACGTCATGGACAGGATGGAAGAAAATGTCCCACTGTTCACCTCTTTGTGGTTTACCAATGTAGTCAGGCCAGATTAGCTTGTTCATCGTCTTCGTGACTTTCTTGGTTATTTCATCGATGTTCTCGCTGTTTGCAATAACCTCTCCTTCAACTGTGCCTTCCTCGGTTATGCCATAATAGAAATGGCCGCCACGGTGGTTAGCAAAAGCAGAAACATAACAAGATAATTTATTGCTTTTGCTAATGATACGATCTGCCAGAGTCATGCATTTGGAAGATACCGATTTCAAGTTCTTAAACTCTGCGGGTGTCATCTCTTGGTGTCTCTGTGGATGTTTCTGCTGATGTCTCTGCGATTGAATCCCTTGAAAAGAAAAAAAGAATATAAATGTATAATAAATCAAAGAGGAAACAAAATCATAATAAAATTTTAATGATTGCTACTCGGAGTTTCACGTACAAGTATGCACGATCATCAGGCAATAAAGAGCGGTTGTTAGAGTTCAGTATATATGAGGTAATGCAAATTAGCTTAGAGCAAAACAAAAGTTCAGTTAAAATATTCATAAGGTTCGGTAAAAATACAGGTAAAAATTTGCATAACATATTATAGATAAAAAGATAAAAGTTTGGACATGGATTACTGCTTGTCTTTCTGCTGCACGGTCAGTCTTCATTGCCGTTGGTATTATTCTAAAGTAACTTCGTTCTTGTAGTATACAATGGGGCTGCTGGTCGTGGTCCAAAAGTTTAAGCTAGGATGTGATTGTGGTGGTGATGATGAAGTGGAAGTGGTGTTGGTTGAGGGTGGAGGCTGCAGTAGGTAAAACGGTGAAAAGGTTAAATTATAAATATGACACGTTACACACACTGGCTTGCTTCTGGATTATGTTCACTCTTGAATGTGATAACCGTAGATCATCTCTAAAAAGATCAAATGATGTTTAGGGTGAATTTTTGTTCCACTTTGCACTCCTTTTTTTTTGAAGTTAAAAAGTTAATAAATTAATTTAATAAGTTAATAAATTTTTCCTTTTCGTTTTGTCTCTGGAAAAATGAGAGAGTTTTTTTATAAGTCTTAGATCTTCCTCTGATGCTCTCTCACAATTCCCAGCCAGCTTCGGGGTACACACACACGCTCTATTATTAAAAGCGTTCGTGGGAGACTCGATGCACTCGTTTTCGCATCTTTTCGAAGGCTTGATCTCCCATTACCTCCTCAAAGAGAGCTAATTCTCGGATAAAAAACGGCCTGCTACGGGAGTATGCCCTAAAAACACCTCTCGAATGCATCGGATTGTCGAGTAAAAGAACTCTCTGTCTTCATGTTTGATCTTTTCCAAAATATGGAAAGCTTGATGAAACGGCGAAACAACCACCAGACTCGGTATATCAAAACGACGTCCAGTTCTTAATTTGGGTTGCCTAGTTTGGAGTTTTTTTGTTCGTTAAGCTAAAAATTTAAGATAAAAAGTTACTGAATAAAAATGAATTAAGCATGCAAACTTTTGGGATCTTTGGACGAAGTCAAAATTTAATAAATGAAGTTAATAAAAATAAATAGTCAGTAGGTAAAACCGTAAAAAGATAAATTATAAATATGACACATTTGCATACGTCCTAATTTATCCTAAAATTAATTATGCCAAATTTAAAATAAACAAAATTGTGTATCCCGCTATGTCCTTTAAGGTTTTGAGGATTTCAAGATCGATTTTATCAAGATTTTAATAAATTTTATATTTGTCACATGACCATGTAAAGCCTGAAATTGAAATTTACAATGTCAATCATCAACTTTATGAGTATGCTTGTACCAGGGTGATAATATAGGCAAAGGAAAAATAGAAAAAACATATTACCGTATTTTCTGGGCGATAACCCGCGGGTTATCTCTTAACTTTTGAAAAAACATATTACTTCTTCAATGGCATCCGTGACCAACTGGTCGTGTCTGCCTTGGGACATAACTAAGGTATCCTATCATGAAAACTAAAAAAAAACACATTGATTATTATACAACAAAATCTCTATATCTCAAGGCCCGGGAAGAGCAAACCTTGGGACCCCAGGAAGAGAATTGTTTGGAGTTTCTTAAATTATAAAACTCATTAAATTTAGGCCTGCGCTGAACGTTGCACAGTAGACAAATTTAATTCAGACAAAGAAATTCGATGCACCAATTAAATTTATCTTTATCGACATGCCTCTTAAAGTAAGGTACCACCTACATGCATGCATGCATGTACTGATGACAACCAATATTTTTGTTGCCTGAATGTCGTTTAAATATAAAAGAGACATTGCTTCTAACTTTAAAATAAATTAAATATTTTATACAAAATTTAAACATCACCTGTTTATTCAGGTTGTATATATTAATCAATATTTCAGCAGCCAGTTCAGGCCTAAGAGCTTTGAGTGAGGGCCTTACATTTGCCCCTCACTCTCCAATAATTGGCCCAATAAAAATAATTCTGCACTAGAAAAAAAATGTATAGGTTGGTTACTGAACCCGAGGTAAATTAAGCTTACATAATTACTGAGGTTGAGGTAACTAACCTACTTACATGTAGTTCAAGATCACAGAGGTTGCCCGAGAAAAATGAGATACCGACTTTGTTATCACAGTTTGTCTAAAAACACTTTGGTCACAATGATAAACCTTTATCACATTCATGACCATTGATTAACCCTTGTTTTCCCAACCATAATATATATATATATTGACCTTATTCAAAAATGGCTGCCGAATTAGAATTCTTTTACGTGCATATAAATTAGCCCTTATGACCTCGTTTTAAAGCAAAAATTATTTTGAATTTCACACATGAAAACGAGTTCATAATGGCTAATTTATATGTATATAAAAGAATTTTAATTCGGTGGCCATTTTTGAATAAGGTCTATACTCACTGTATATTAGCCCAGGGCAATTAACTTGATTTATGCATGATTGGGAGTAACTATTATAAACAACCACACAGTACATCTCAAACTCATTAAATTAATTCATGACAAAAACACAAAGGAAATCAGTACCGTGTCGGTGGTTTGGATACTGTATCGGAGGAAGAAATTACATAAATTAAGCAAACTTTCATCTTGATTTTCTCTTAAAATACTGATTTGTTTGAGATGTCTCGGTGAACATCTCAGTGTTTGGATATCCTGATGAAACACCGACCTCCGTGTGTATGATATATTACATCAAATATCACAGAGGTGATCATGAACTAATTATATAGTTAATTGTTTAAGTTTTTGTCTAATGGACTGTACACAGATCAAAGGTAGACCAACAACCACACTCAACTAAAACACAGCACATTTTGACATTTCACGTGATTAAACTGGATATACAGTACTAGGTAATTTTGGTGAAGGAAAACTTTGAGTGTAGAATACACATTTTTTGACCAAATCAGGACCAGTTGTGTAAAAATGCAATATCAAGGCCAGTTCTGGCTAGGAATTGAACCCACAATGCCTGAGTGCAGACTGCCCTGACCATGAAAGCCAGTGCCAAGAGTAATCTGTATATATGTGGTATTATGCCGAGAGTTGAATTGGGTAAATTACAAGTACTCGATTACCGTAAACTGGATGTTCCAGTTTAATCAAGTGAAATAGCAAGTATTACTTGTAATATACCCGCAATTCTACTCTCAGTATTACCACATATACATGCATGCAGAACTTGTGGTTCAATTTACACCTAAATTGAACTAAGCTATAATACTTAAGTTGGTGAATTAGGGGCCATATACACAAAATACGCGACACTTTTTTTACCGATTTTTGACTCCCCCCCTAATGCGACAATCTGTGATGGTTGGCATTACCCCCATCGGAAATTATGCAACTCTGAGCCAACCCCACCCCCCAACACCAAATTAATACGCAGTTTTAAATTACTCAAGAGCATGTGCTGGATCAACCTTTAAATTATTTCATCGTTCTCATAGCGACGTTATTTACATTAATCACTATACATTCCTTGCTCGTTCGTTGACAATAAGGCCATTGGTTCCACAGACAACTCATTACCACTACAGTGTCAGCGATCACTTCACTTTCAAGGTAAATACTTCATGCTAGCTCCAATATATCGTTGTTCATGGTAAAGAATGAGGATTTGCATCTCTACAATAAATTCTCATCAACATTAACATGTCATGTTTAATTTCAGCCTCTCCATCACGTGAGTGCTTTGTGATACCCCCACCCCCTTGTGACATTATGTGACTATTGTTCAAACACCCCCCCCCCCCCCCAAAAAAAAAAAGGGTCAGGTAAATACTTCATGCTAGCTCCAATATATCGTTGTTCGTGGTATAGAATGAGGATTTGCATCTCTACAATAAATTCTCATCAACATTAACATGTCATGTTTAATTTCAGCCTCTCCATCACGCGAGTGCTTTGTGATACCCCCACCCCCTTATGACATTATGTGACTATTGTTCAAACACCCCCCCCCCCCCCCAAAAAAAAAGTGTCAGGTATTTTGTGTATGGCCCTTAATAAAAGAAAACAGCCAGATAGTCTTGTCTGACAACTTAATAGCAAAATATACTCACCAAGTCCATTGTACATTTACAATTCCATTCTAGCTTCCTTCACAGGCAAGTCTCTATGGAGTCAGAAGACTGGGATTGCAGTTTCCCACCTGGGTGGGCAGGTACGATTGTTCAGGTTTATAAGCACAGGAGCTTGCAGCATCAGACTGTGTCAGAATTATATTCACCGAGATTTATTAATCGACCATGGTTGGATCATCTAAAAACATCAAATATCTGATGAATTTCAATTCTAGGTCCTTCCAGACTACTCCAAGTCAAGAGAATTAAATTACTTCATGATTATTTTTTCCCCCAATTTTAAATTGTGATTTAAGACATTTTTTTCTAACCAATTTCAAGTTTCGAAGAGATTACTTTATTCATTAAATTTCTTTTCGAGATTTTTTTTATTTTAAATTTACCCTGCGAGCAGAGCCTTCTTTCTCCACTGAGAGAGAGGAAGAAAAGTAGGCTGCTGTGATTTGTGTTTGGCTTCGTCCAAGATTTATGACGAAGTAACCTGTTTAAAACCCGTTTAACCGGTTCTCGTTTTGTTCTCTGCTCTGATTGGGACTGGGTTTGAGATTGTAACCAAGCAACTGACATGCATGCGCAATGGAAACCAGTCACAAATACAGCAGAGCCTACTTTTCTTCCTCTCTCTCAGCGAAGAAATAAGGAAAAGAAGGCTCTGCTCGCAGGGTGTTTTAAATTAGACAAAAACCAAAGATATATTAAAGTTTTCCTCAAATGTTCACCTCTTTTTTAAAAAAAAAGTCGTTTTAGATCCAAAATTTGCCAGATCGGTTAACCAGTCTAATTATTATATAAAACAAACGGAAATATCTCAAGAACGAAGCAAGGAAACAAAAAACAGCAAAAGATGTAACTATCATTTCAAAAGTACTTTCAAATAAGACAAACGTAATTTTCGTTTCATAAACACTTTAAAGCACAATTAACTTTGACCCTTAAGACCTGGCCTAACGCTTTCAACATTTCATGCAACATCGTTCAACATTGTTGAACGCAACATTGGGCCATTCCATTTAATATGCGCACCCCCCCTATTGAGGGTTTTGCTTCCAGATCCCCTTGGATATTCTGTAGGGTATAACCCCTGTGGATTTTTTGTGGTCTTTAATTTAGCATCCCCCTTGGATATTAACCTCTGATCCTGATCCCCCCTTGGTTATATCTCTAATATACCTCTGATCCCCCTTTGGAAATTTTGGAATTTTGGAAATATGCTCCTGATTTCTGCTATACCTTCTTCCATCTTTCATCCCCCTTGGAAATAACTTTATATATATTATTTGCCCCCCTTGGATGTTGCTCAGTGTCCCCCTTGGAAATTACTAGTCTACGACCCCCCCCCCGACCCCCTGGATATCCAAGGCCCTCAATAGGGGGGGTGCACATATTAAATGGAATGGCCCATTGTTGAACGCATGTTGAACGAAAATTTGAACATGTTCAAATTTCCTTCAACATCATTCAACATTATTCAAGAGGGTGGCCAAACGCTTTCAACATGTTGAATCACGGTTGAATTCAACGACGTTGAATGAAATGTTGAAAGCGTTTGGCCAGGCCTTTAAGGGACGGCGGCATCCGACTTGTAAGTCTTCTCCATTTTACTTTCGCTATTTAACATCAAACTATTTAACTCTTTGCAAGAAAACCCCATCAACGGGAAAGGATTAAGACAAAAGACAACGTTTCGATGCGGTTAAAGTAGAAAACTGCTTTACTAAAACGTATTTTAAAACAGCCATGCGACATCAATACATGTGTCACGTTCAAACATTTACCTTGGCTTGGGCGCTGAATAAAACGCCAAATGCCGAGTGGAAAAGTTCAAAATTGATTCCCAGTTACAGTTTACCATCCAAGGAATGCTTTCCAACTATTAGAAAGAAACCAAAGCGAAGGATGGATGAGGATTTTGTGGATTCAAAAACACTTCCCACAGTTTAAAATTCTACCCACGCCATTATCTTCTTCGAGCTTTAATATAATTTCCCATCATCCTCTCTGCTTGAGCCCGCAAAAAGACTGTTTGAGCATGCGACCTTATACTCCATAGACTCATTAATAATTCATATATTTAAATTATATATACTAATTTGTACCCGATAGTTTATTAAACGGTACAGAAATATTAAAGTGTAGATCGTTTTCACTCACGTGATCGGTGACCCCATTGGGGTGGTCAAACAATACGAAATATTTGAATAAGAATGGAGTTAAATTCCCATAGGATAAAGATGGTACACCAATATGGCCGCCATTTCATTGTTTTGGTACACCAATGTGGCCGCCGTGACGTCAGATGAAAACGATCTATAGAGCGTTTTCATCTGACGTCACGGCGGCCATATTGGTGTACCAAAACAATGAAATGGCGGCCATATTGGTGTACGGTATGGGAACTAGCTCTTTCTTATTCAAATATTTCGTATTGTTTCACCACCCCAATGGGGCCACCGATCACGCGAGTGAAAACGCTCTATAGGTTATCTCATAGTCATCAAGATATTTGCTATTGGACAATTCGTTCATTATACTAAAATACAACGTGTTCAGTGACCGTGCACAAAAATGCATAAAGGCGAACAAAAAGATAGACCAAAGACTTCAGCCGAGTTTCCAGACCATTACCTCGATTGACTATGGTTATCTTGAGGCCACCAGGGGATATGTGAATTTATTCACCGAGGGCGATCGAAGCCCGAGGTGAATATATAAACACATATCCCCGAGGTTGACAGGAGTCACAATATAGAAAATAAATATTGAGGGGAATATCAATCTATTGTTTTAATTGCCTGGGTTATTGAATATATTCCCCGAAAAGAACAAAGGAAACCGAGGCATGTGGAAATTAATAGTCAATAAACGACGCAAATATTAAAATGAAATAATTTTTAAATCAAATAAATTAAACTCCAGAAAAATTTCACCTGGGGGGAGT
The DNA here is from genome assembly GCA_035771165.1 of Paragorgia papillata. NCBI lineage: Eukaryota > Metazoa > Cnidaria > Anthozoa > Scleralcyonacea > Coralliidae > Paragorgia > Paragorgia papillata. The sequence goes on from JAWNZC010000075.1 coordinate 80,880, forward strand.
GGGGCAAAAACGTTTCCAAAATCAGTATTGAACATCACTCGAGGGGGGGGGGGACCAGGGACCTCCCAACGAAAATTTTTGGTTTCTGAGAACTCTGAAATGGCATTTCCTGGATTTGGACAATGTAACAAATTTCATCTAAATAAGGAGTTTTTAATTTTAATTGCGACAACCCTAAAAATTATTGCAGGAAATGCCTTTTCATATCAGAGACCTAAGAATTTTCCAGGGGGCATGTCCCAGTTCCCCTAGGAAGGGGGCCTCTCGGTAATAATTCCATGTCCTAAATAACCCAGGTACTTCATGGAAGCCTGACCCCAACACACACCCTAATCCTAACCAATAAATTCGTGAATATAGGACATGGATTTATAACCGGCCTCTCATTTTGCCCCAGGCCTCCAGAGTCACCTTTCTACAGGAGTGCTAATTTATTTCCACTTCTCATGATTCAAATGTTTATATTTATATCACCTTTATATCTTGGACAAAAATCCTAATTGCACCCTTGATAAATTGTGTATTGTCACTGATCACCACCACTTTCCCTCAGGCCTACATTCATCTCTGCGTGGTTGGAAAATTCTACCCCCCCCCCCCCCTTCAGTAGCCCTGCTGATCACTGGGAATCAACACGATATCATGCAAACTATTTTGTCAGTGTTTTTTTTTTAAATGAAAATCTATGGTAGAAACTCCAGTAATAAATTTCAATTTTTGAAATAATGGGTAAGTTGAGATGCATTATGAAGGAACTGAGCAATTTTTTATCTGATAACCATTATTAGTATTAAAGCCTAGTCTCCATTTGGTCATTGGTGGGTCACTCCTTGGCAGAGTTACTGGGACATGCAGGACTTATTCAATCCCAGAGACTGCAAGCAACCCCTAGCAATGCACCAACAACCAAATGGAAACCAGGGTTTACAAATATATTTAATTGAATTTAGAAACTTGAATTTAATTTATAGACGCAAATCTGACAGACACCATAACGCATGCATTTCTGAGTGATTTTTATGGAATTTTTTAAACTAAAAAAAAGTAAATCTTGTCTTGTAGCCCAAGAGATCCCATCGAAAACCACCATATTTTGCTCACACAAAATCTGGTTAAAAACCACCATAGTCTTCAGCCTGGATTGGAACTAATATTACCACAACAAATGAAACTGTGGTCACCATTTTTCTTGTCCAGACTGGAAAACTTGCAAAATCCATCTTTAAAAAACTTTTGGGTTGGCAAAATATGCATGCTTGCTGCTCGAGGATGCGCATGCGTGCAGTGCTCTGCTGACCAGTAATAGTAGTATTGCAGGCTCAGAATTATCAAATAATACACAAATTAACATATTTTAGTATACAATACAAATAAATATACAACATACATTATAATTCATCTTGCAGTACATTACTATATATTTTTTTTTGATTATTTCTTTAGCTTGCTTTATCATTTCCAAGTTTTTGTGGCGTTTCTCCGATTTTTTTTGAAATTTTTGTTCTGATATTTCTATTTTTTTATCATTACCAAGTTTCTAAAATTTTTATTCTTTCGTGACTTTTTTCTGATATATTTCTCCCCATTTTTCTTCGTGATTTTACTGAAAATGTACATGATTTAAATCTCTGCTTTGCCTCTCGACTGCAAGTTCAGTTATTTCGTCAACAAAATCCAAAGATATTAATATTTCGCTCAGTATTTCATCTCTTTTCTCGCTAGGAAGAACAAATGACGTTCAGGGCGGCATCCGACTCCGAAGTCTTTATATGTATTTTACTCTCGCTTGAAAACGCCAAACTATTTAACTCTTTACAAGAAAAACTCACAACGGGAAAGGATTACGACAAAAGAAAACCTTTCGGTAAAGTTGAAGCGGAAAACGGCTTTACGGAGACATTTTTTAAGACAGTTATACAACACTTTACATGTGACACATTCAGGATATTTACATTGGCTTGGATGCTGAATAAAACGCCAAATTCAGAGGGAGAAAGACCAAAATTGTTTCCTGGTCACAGCTTAGCATTAGGTTGAATAATATTTAAATAGCACGGTTGAGTGATTGAACTGAAACGTTGCTATTGGACAATTCATTCATTATACTAAAATACAATGTGTTCAGTGACCGTGCACCGTGCACAAAAATGCATAAAGGCGAACAAAAAAATAGACCAAAGACTTTAGCTGAGTTTCCAGACCATATCTCGATTGACTATGATTAAACCCAAGTTAATAGCTTTCTAACGATATCTATTTTATTTTTGTAGATTATTTTTGTGGAAACACCACGTAAAATATTTATTTGTTAAAGTGCCTATATCATGATTGGGTATCTTACATATTTTGGATATTTGGAACCTTCTTAGAAGATTTGTAATATATCTTCTTTTTCTAAAATTTCATCTTCGTAGACATTTTCGCTGTTAAAGTTGACGGAAGTGACGTCCATACAGGAATCTGTAAAGTGGTTTTTAAACAGACAAATTTCTGCGTAGACGTCACTTCCGTCAACTTTAAAAGGGAAAAGGTCTTCAAAAACTCATTAATAATTCATGAGGAAAACACAAAGGAAAATCATGACCGTGACGTGTCTCTATATGTGATAGAGACAAGCTCGCTATTTTCGATGAACTTTTTCTTCGATTTTGCGGCTCAGACAACTTCAGTTTTCAAAATTGATTTCTATATGAGCTTATTATATGGATAGTTTTTGAAGTCATTTAAAACATTCGCAATACGTGTTTTAAATAGTACATGAAGATGAAATTTTAGAAAAGGAAGATATATTAAAAATCTTCTCAAAAGGTTCCAAATATCCTAAATATATCTCAAACTCTTTAATTATTCAGGAAGAAAACACAAAGGAAATCAGTACCGTGTCGGTGGTTTGGATATCGGAGGAAGAAATTACATAAATTAAGCTAACTTTCATCTTGATTTTCTCTTAAAATACTGAATTTGTTTGAGATGCTATATCTACACTCGGAGGAGTGTCTCATCAGGATATCCAAACACCTCGAAGTTTGTTCAAAAACGTCTCGGTGTTTGGATATCCTGATGAAACACTCCTCGTGTATGATATATTACGTAAATCCCCAATCATGATAAGAGCTTTCGGCCTGTTCACTCAGGCCTTCATCAGAGCAAAAAGCTTAGCAAATAAATATTCTACGCGATGTTCCACAAAAATAATCTATATTACATTTATTTCGCCATGAAAACTTTCAAAGAATTAATCATCGAACTCTATTTTATTGCAAAACCTCAATGAAGAACTTAAAGGGTATTGGCAATAAAAATTAAGTTTGTCTCATTTGAAAGAACTCGCCAAATGGTATAAGAAGACCTTTTACAATTTTTCCGTATCTGTTTTGGTTTTGGAAATATTTCGACCAAAGACAGCGTGCTGTCCGCCATCTTGTTGTAATATTGGGTTTAATTAACTAGGAAATTGGTGACGTCACAAGCAGGGTAAACCTGATGAAACTACTCCGTGGGTGCCCAAATTTCTACGGAAGGCTTTTTAAATGTTGTGGGTCAATTTAAAATGGAAATAGCGCAACAAAAAATCGAGTTTCTAGCTCACAATGTCATAAGGTTGACAAGATAAAAATTTCACTTTACCCTGCTCATGTTGTCACATGCATAATTTTGCATATCGAAAATAATTCCAAGATGGCGGACAGCACGCTGAGTTTGGTCGAAATATTTCCAAAACCAAAACAGATACGGAAAAATTGTAAAAGGTCTTCTTATACCATTTGACGAGTTCTTTCAAATGAGACAAACTTAATTTTCATTGCCAATACCCTTTAAATCAAGTTTATTGTGTATTTGTGTTGCATTGTAATACGTAGATGCTTGCAAAAATAAATATCATTTCAAGTATTAATCAGGTTATCTCACAAGTGAGCAAAAAAATCTACATATATTCAGTGCTGTAAAAGTTACATAATTTTTGTAACTAGTTACAGTTACATCATTAGAAAAGTAACTAGTTACCGATAAAAGTTACAATGAAAAGAAAGTAACTAGTTACAGTTACAAAGTTACTTCAAAAATTTTGTAACTAGTTACAAAGTTACATTTCTTTGTCCGTGTTACTAGAATCAACAAAGAAATTACTAGTTTTTAGATGCCAGTACCATAATTATGTTTTTACAACTAAATGCCTAAATATAGTTGTCACTAAGCAGAAATAGTCAAATGTGTACATAATGTACCTTTATTATTATATCAAAACCATTTTTATCAAGAAAGAAATGACATCCTCAACTGAATATCAGTAACTATACTAGTCACATTTTTTAACCAAATATTGTAACTAGTTACAGTTCTTCAAAAAAGTAACTAGTTATAGTTACTTCTTCAAAAAGTAACTAGTTATAGTTACAGTTACTTCTTCAGAAAAAGTAACTAGTTCAGTTACAGTTACTTAAAAATGTAACTAGTTACTGTAACTAGTTACTTGTAACGAAGTTACTCACAGCACTGCATATATTTTATATAAAATGTTGTCTTTTTTTAGAACATGTCTCCCATGGCCCACCTTCTCCTAATTGCCCAGGGAGAAGGTGACGTCCAACAGACGTTGGACGAGGCTGTACGGATCCTAACGCCATATTTTGAAGTGGTAAATAAACTTATTATTGTATATATTACTGTATAAAAATACTTTGATGACGCGAATGATAGGATGTTGTTCTATTGCAAGACGCAACAACCAAGTTGAATTTATTTCCAAGTTGAATTTCTACGAATGCAATTAAAATATTCCTCATTTGTTTTACAGATAGATAGATAAGATAGATAGATAGATAGATAGATAGATAGATAGATAGATAGATAGATAGATAGATAGATAGATAGATAGATAGATAGATAGATAGATAGATATAGATAGATAGATAGATAGATAGATAGATAGATAGATAGATAGATAGATAGATAGATAGATAGATAGATAGATAGATAGATAGATAGATAGATAGATAGATAGATAGATAGATAGATAGATAGATAGATAGATAGATAGATAGATAGATAGATAGATAGATAGATAGATAGATAGATAGATAGATAGATAGATAGATAGATAGATAGATAGATAGATAGATAGATAGATAGATAGATAGATAGATAGATAGATAGATAGATAGATAGATAGATAGATAGATAGATAGATAGATAGATAGATAGATAGATAGATAGATAGATAGATAGATAGATAGATAGATAGATAGATAGATAGATAGATAGATAGATAGATAGATAGATAGATAGATAGATAGATAGATAGATAGATAGATAGATAGATAGATAGATAGATAGATAGATAGATAGATAGATAGATAGATAGATAGATAGATAGATAGATAGATAGATAGATAGATAGATAGATAGATAGATAGATAGATAGATAGATAGATAGATAGATAGATAGATAGATAGATAGATAGATAGATAGATAGATAGATAGATAGATAGATAGATAGATAGATAGATAGATAGATAGATAGATAGATAGATAGATAGATAGATAGATAGATAGATAGATAGATAGATAGATAGATAGATAGATAGATAGATAGATAGATAGATAGATAGATAGATAGATAGATAGATAGATAGATAGATAGATAGATAGATAGATAGATAGATAGATAGATGATAGATAGATAGATAGATAGATAGATAGATAGATAGATAGATAGATAGATAGATAGATAGATAGATAGATAGATAGATAGATAGATAGATAGATAGATAGATATAGATAGATAGATAGATAGATAGATAGATAGATAGATAGATAGATAGATAGATAGATAGATAGATAGATAGATAGATAGATAGATAGATAGATAGATAGATAGATAGATAGATAGATAGATAGATAGATAGATAGATAGATAGATAGATAGATAGATAGATAGATAGATAGATAGATAGATAGATAGATAGATAGATAGATAGATAGATAGATAGATAGATAGATAGATAGATAGATAGATAGATAGATAGATAGATAGATAGATAGATAGATAGATAGATAGATAGATAGATAGATAGATAGATAGATAGATAGATAGATAGATAGATAGATAGATAGATAGATAGATAGATAGATAGATAGATAGATAGATAGATAGATAGATAGATAGATAGATAGATAGATAGATAGATAGATAGATAGATAGATAGATAGATAGATAGATAGATAGATAGATAGATAGATAGATAGATAGATAGATAGATAGATAGATAGATAGATAGATAGATAGATAGATAGATAGATAGATAGATAGATAGATAGATAGATAGATAGATAGATAGATAGATAGATAGATAGATAGATAGATAGATAGATAGATAGATAGATAGATAGATAGATAGATAGATAGATAGATAGATAGATAGATAGATAGATAGATAGATAGATAGATAGATAGATAGATAGATAGATAGATAGATAGATAGATAGATAGATAGATAGATAGATAGATAGATAGATAGATAGATAGATAGATAGATAGATAGATAGATAGATAGATAGATAGATAGATAGATAGATAGATAGATAGATAGATAGATAGATAGATAGATAGATAGATAGATAGATAGATAGATAGATAGATAGATAGATAGATAGATAGATAGATAGATAGATAGATAGATAGATAGATAGATAGATAGATAGATAGATAGATAGATAGATAGATAGATAGATAGATAGATAGATAGATAGATAGATAGATAGATAGATAGATAGATAGATAGATAGATAGATAGATAGATAGATAGATAGATAGATAGATAGATAGATAGATAGATAGATAGATAGATAGATAGATAGATAGATAGATAGATAGATAGATAGATAGATAGATAGATAGATAGATAGATAGATAGATAGATAGATAGATAGATAGATAGATAGATAGATAGATAGATAGATAGATAGATAGATAGATAGATAGATAGATAGATAGATAGATAGATAGATAGATAGATAGATAGATAGATAGATAGATAGATAGATAGATAGATAGATAAGATAGATAGATAGATAGATAGATAGATAGATAGATAGATAGATAGATAGATAGATAGATAGATAGATAGATAGATAGATAGATAGATAGATAGATAGATAGATAGATAGATAGATAGATAGATAGATAGATAGATAGATAGATAGATAGATAGATAGATAGATAGATAGATAGATAGATAGATAGATAGATAGATAGATAGATAGATAGATAGATAGATAGATAGATAGATAGATAGATAGATAGATAGATAGATAGATAGATAGATAGATAGATAGATAGATAGATAGATAGATAGATAGATAGATAGATAGATAGATAGATAGATAGATAGATAGATAGATAGATAGATAGATAGATAGATAGATAGATAGATAGATAGATAGATAGATAGATAGATAGATAGATAGATAGATAGATAGATAGATAGATAGATAGATAGATAGATAGATAGATAGATAGATAGATAGATAGATAGATAGATAGATAGATAGATAGATAGATAGATAGATAGATAGATAGATAGATAGATAGATAGATAGATAGATAGATAGATAGATAGATAGATAGATAGATAGATAGATAGATAGATAGATAGATAGATAGATAGATAGATAGATAGATAGATAGATAGATAGATAGATAGATAGATAGATAGATAGATAGATAGATAGATAGATAGATAGATAGATAGATAGATAGATAGATAGATAGATAGATAGATAGATAGATAGATAGATAGATTAGATAGATAGATAGATAGATAGATAGATAGATAGATAGATAGATAGATAGATAGATAGATAGATAGATAGATAGATAGATAGATAGATAGATAGATAGATAGATAGATAGATAGATAGATAGATAGATAGATAGATAGATAGATAGATAGATAGATAGATAGATAGATAGATAGATAGATAGATAGATAGATAGATAGATAGATAGATAGATAGATAGATAGATAGATAGATAGATAGATAGATAGATAGATAGATAGATAGATAGATAGATAGATAGATAGATAGATAGATAGATAGATAGATAGATAGATAGATAGATAGATAGATAGATAGATAGATAGATAGATAGATAGATAGATAGATAGATAGATAGATAGATAGATAGATAGATAGATAGATAGATAGATAGATAGATAGATAGATAGATAGATAGATAGATATAGATAGATAGATAGATAGATAGATAGATAGATAGATAGATAGATAGATAGATAGATAGATAGATAGATAGATAGATAGATAGATAGATAGATAGATAGATAGATAGATAGATAGATAGATAGATAGAATAGATAGATAGATAGATAGATAGATAGATAGATAGATAGATAGATAGATAGATAGATAGATAGATAGATATAGATAGATAGATAGATAGATAGATAGATAGATAGATAGATAGATAGATAGATAGATAGATAGATAGATAGATAGATAGATAGATAGATAGATAGATAGATAGATAGATAGATAGATAGATAGATAGATAGATAGATAGATAGATAGATAGATAGATAGATAGATAGATAGATAGATAGATAGATAGATAGATAGATAGATAGATAGATAGATAGATATAGATAGATAGATAGATAGATAGATAGATAGATAGATAGATAGATAGATAGATAGATTAGATAGATAGATAGATAGATAGATAGATAGATAGATAGATAGATAGATAGATAGATAGATAGATAGATAGATAGATAGATAGATAGATAGATAGATAGATAGATAGATAGATAGATAGATAGATAGATAGATAGATAGATAGATAGATAGATAGATAGATAGATAGATAGATAGATAGATAGATAGATAGATAGATAGATAGATAGATAGATAGATAGATAGATAGATAGATAGATAGATAGATAGATAGATAGATAGATAGATAGATAGATAGATAGATAGATAGATAGATAGATAGATAGATAGATAGATATAGATAGATAGATAGATAGATAGATAGATAGATAGATAGATAGATAGATAGATAGATAGATAGATAGATAGATAGATAGATAGATAGATAGATAGATAGATAGATAGATAGATAGATAGATAGATAGATAGATAGATAGATAGATAGATAGATAGATAGATAGATAGATAGATAGATAGATAGATAGATAGATAGATAGATAGATAGATAGATAGATAGATAGATAGATAGATAGATAGATAGATAGATAGATAGATAGATAGATAGATAGATAGATAGATAGATAGATAGATAGATAGATAGATAGATAGATAGATAGATAGATAGATAGATAGATAGATAGATAGATAGATAGATAGATAGATAGATAGATAGATAGATAGATAGATAGATAGATAGATAGATAGATAGATAGATAGATAGATAGATAGATAGATAGATAGATAGATAGATAGATAGATAGATAGATAGATAGATAGATAGATAGATAGATAGATAGATAGATAGATAGATAGATAGATAGATAGATAGATAGATAGATAGATAGATAGATAGATAGATAGATAGATAGATAGATAGATTAGATAGATAGATAGATAGATAGATAGATAGATAGATAGATAGATAGATAGATAGATAGATAGATAGATAGATAGATAGATAGATAGATAGATAGATAGATAGATAGATAGATATAGATAGATAGATAGATAGATAGATAGATAGATAGATAGATAGATAGATAGATAGATAGATAGATAGATAGATAGATAGATAGATAGATAGATAGATAGAATAGATTAGATAGATAGATAGATAGATAAGATAGATAGATAGATAGATAAGATAGATAGATAGGATAGATAGATAGATAGATAGTTAGATAGATAGATAGATAGATAGATAGATAGATAGATAGATAGATAGATAGATAGATAGATAGATAGATAGATAGATAGATAGATAGATAGATAGATAGATAGATAGATAGATAGATAGATAGATAGATAGATAGATAGATAGATAGATAGATAGATAGATAGATAGATAGATAGATAGATAGATAGATAGATAGATAGATAGATAGATAGATAGATAGATAGATAGATAGATAGATAGATAGATAGATAGATATAGATAGATAGATAGATAGATAGATAGATAGATAGATAGATAGATAGATAGATAGATAGATAGATAGATAGATAGATAGATAGATAGATAGATAGATAGATAGATAGATAGATAGATAGATAGATAGATAGATAGATAGATAGATAGATAGATAGATAGATAGATAGATAGATAGATAGATAGATAGATAGATAGATAGAATAGATAGATAGATAGATAGATAGATAGATAGATAGATAGATAGATAGATAGATAGATAGATAGATAGATAGATAGATATAGATAGATAGATAGATAGATAGATAGATAGATAGATAGATAGATAGATAGATAGATAGATAGATAGATAGATAGATAGATAGATAGATAGATAGATAGATAGATAGATAGATAGATAGATAGATAGATAGATAGATAGATAGATAGATAGATAGATAGATAGATAGATAGATAGATAGATAGATAGATAGATAGATAGATAGATAGATAGATAGATAGATAGATAGATAGATAGATAGATAGATAGATAGATAGATAGATAGATAGATAGATAGATAGATAGATAGATAGATAGATAGATAGATATGATAGATAGATAGGATAAGATAGATAGATAGATAGATAGATAGATAGATAGATAGATAGATAGATAGATAGATAGATAGATAGATAGATAGATAGATAGATAGATAGATAGATAGATAGATAGATAGATAGATAGATAGATAGATAGATAGATAGATAGATAGATAGATAGATAGATAGATAGATAGATAGATAGATAGATAGATAGATAGATAGATAGATAGATAGATAGATAGATAGATAGATAGATAGATAGATAGATAGATAGATAGATAGATAGATAGATAGATAGATAGATAGATAGATAGATAGATAGATAGATAGATAGATAGATAGATAGATAGATAGATAGATAGATAGATAGATAGATAGATAGATAGATAGATAGATAGATAGATAGATAGATAGATAGATAGATAGATAGATAGATAGATAGATAGATAGATAGATAGATAGATAGATAGATAGATAGATAGATAGATAGATAGATAGATAGATAGATAGATAGATAGATAGATAGATAGATAGATAGATAGATATAGATAGATAGATAGATAGATAGATAGATAGATAGATAGATAGATAGATAGATAGATAGATAGATAGATAGATAGATAGATAGATAGATAGATAGATAGATAGATAGATAGATAGATAGATAGATAGATAGATAGATAGATAGATAGATAGATAGATAGATAGATAGATAGATAGATAGATAGATAGATAGATAGATAGATAGATAGATAGATAGATAGATAGATAGATAGATAGATAGATAGATAGATAGATAGATAGATAGATAGATAGATAGATAGATAGATAGATAGATAGATAGATAGATAGATAGATAGATAGATAGATAGATAGATAGATAGATAGATAGATAGATAGATAGATAGATAGATAGATAGATAGATAGATAGATAGATAGATAGATAGATAGATAGATAGATAGATAGATAGATAGATAGATAGATAGATAGATAGATAGATAGATAGATAGATAGATAGATAGATAGATAGATAGATAGATAGATAGATAGATAGATAGATAGATAGATAGATAGATAGATAGATAGATAGATAGATAGATAGATAGATAGATAGATAGATAGATAGATAGATAGATAGATAGATAGATAGATAGATAGATAGATAGATAGATAGATAGATAGATAGATAGATAGATAGATAGATAGATAGATAGATAGATAGATAGATAGATAGATAGATAGATAGATAGATAGATAGATAGATAGATAGATAGATAGATAGATAGATAGATAGATAGATAGATAGATAGATAGATAGATAGATAGATAGATAGATAGATAGATAGATAGATAGATAGATAGATAGATAGATAGATAGATAGATAGATAGATAGATAGATAGATAGATAGATAGATAGATAGATAGATAGATAGATAGATAGATAGATAGATAGATAGATAGATAGATAGATAGATAGATAGATAGATAGATAGATAGATAGATAGATAGATAGATAGATAGATAGATAGATAGATAGATAGATAGATAGATAGATAGATAGATAGATAGATAGATAGATAGATAGATAGATAGATAGATAGATAGATAGATAGATAGATAGATAGATAGATAGATAGATAGATAGATAGATAGATAGATAGATAGATAGATAGATAGATAGATAGATAGATAGATAGATAGATAGATAGATAGATAGATAGATAGATAGATAGATAGATAGATAGATAGATAGATAGATAGATAGATAGATAGATAGATAGATAGATAGATAGATAGATAGATAGATAGATAGATAGATAGATAGATAGATAGATAGATAGATAGATAGATAGATAGATAGAATAGATAGATAGATAGATAGATAGATAGATAGATAGATAGATAGATAGATAGATAGATAGATAGATAGATAGATAGATAGATAGATAGATAGATAGATTAGATAGATAGATAGATAGATAGATAGATAGATAGATAGATAGATAGATAGATAGATAGATAGATAGATAGATAGATAGATAGATAGATAGATAGATAGATAGATAGATAGATAGATAGATAGATAGATAGATAGATAGATAGATAGATAGATAGATAGATAGATAGATAGATAGATAGATAGATAGATAGATAGATAGATAGATAGATAGATAGATTAGATAGATAGATAGATAGATAGATAGATAGATAGATAGATAGATAGATAGATAGATAGATAGATAGATAGATAGATAGATAGATAGATAGATAGATAGATAGATAGATAGATAGATAGATAGATAGATAGATAGATAGATAGATAGATAGATAGATAGATAGATAGATAGATAGATAGATAGATAGATAGATAGATAGATAGATAGATAGATAGATAGATAGATAGATAGATAGATAGATAGATAGATAGATAGATAGATAGATAGATAGATAGATAGATAGATAGATAGATAGATAGATAGATAGATAGATAGATAGATAGATAGATAGATAGATAGATAGATAGATAGATAGATAGATAGATAGATAGATAGATAGATAGATAGATAGATAGATAGATAGATAGATAGATAGATAGATAGATAGATAGATAGATAGATAGATAGATAGATAGATAGATAGATAGATAGATAGATAGATAGATAGAGATAGATAGATAGATAGATAGATAGATAGATAGATAGATAGATAGATAGATTAGATAGATAGATAGATAGATAGATAGATAGATAGATAGATAGATAGATAGATAGATAGATAGATAGATAGATAGATAGATAGATAGATAGATAGATAGATAGATAGATAGATAGATAGATAGATAGATAGATAGATAGATAGATAGATAGATAGATAGATAGATAGATAGATAGATAGATAGATAGATAGATAGATAGATAGATAGATAGATAGATAGATAGATAGATAGATAGATAGATAGATAGATAGATAGATAGATAGATAGATAGATAGATAGATAGATAGATAGATAGATAGATAGATAGATAGATAGATAGATAGATAGATAGATAGATAGATAGATAGATAGATAGATAGATAGATAGATAGATAGATAGATAGATAGATAGATAGATAGATAGATAGATAGATAGATAGATAGATAGATAGATAGATAGATAGATAGATAGATAGATAGATAGATAGATAGATAGATAGATAGATAGATAGATAGATAGATAGATAGATAGATAGATAGATAGATAGATAGATAGATAGATAGATAGATAGATAGATAGATAGATAGATAGATAGATAGATAGATAGATAGATAGATAGATAGATAGATAGATAGATAGATAGATAGATAGATAGATAGATAGATAGATAGATAGATAGATAGATAGATAGATAGATAGATAGATAGATAGATAGATAGATAGATAGATAGATAGATAGATAGATAGATAGATAGATAGATAGATAGATAGATAGATAGATAGATAGATAGATAGATAGATAGATAGATAGATAGATAGATAGATAGATAGATAGATAGATAGATAGATAGATAGATAGATAGATAGATAGATAGATAGATAGATAGATAGATAGATAGATAGATAGATAGATAGATAGATAGATAGATAGATAGATAGATAGATAGATAGATAGATAGATAGATAGATAGATAGATAGATAGATAGATAGATAGATAGATAGATAGATAGATAGATAGATAGATAGATAGATAGATAGATAGATAGATAGATAGATAGATAGATAGATAGATAGATAGATAGATAGATAGATAGATAGATAGATAGATAGATAGATAGATAGATAGATAGATAGATAGATAGATAGATAGATAGATAGATAGATAGATAGATAGATAGATAGATAGATAGATAGATAGATAGATAGATAGATAGATAGATAGATAGATAGATAGATAGATAGATAGATAGATAGATAGATAGATAGATAGATAGATAGATAGATAGATAGATAGATAGATAGATAGATAGATAGATAGATAGATAGATAGATAGATAGATAGATAGATAGATAGATAGATAGATAGATAGATAGATAGATAGATAGATAGATAGATAGATAGATAGATATAGATAGATAGATAGATAGATAGATAGATAGATAGATAGATAGATAGATAGATAGATTGATAGATAGATAGATAGATAGATAGATAGATAGATAGATAGATAGATAGATAGATAGATAGATAGATAGATAGATAGATAGATAGATAGATAGATAGATAGATAGATAGATAGATAGATAGATAGATAGATAGATAGATAGATAGATAGATAGATAGATAGATAGATAGATAGATAGATAGATAGATAGATAGATAGATAGATAGATAGATAGATAGATAGATAGATAGATAGATAGATAGATAGATAGATAGATAGATAGATAGATAGATAGATAGATAGATAGATAGATAGATAGATAGATAGATAGATAGATAGATAGATAGATAGATAGATAGATAGATAGATAGATAGATAGATAGATAGATAGATAGATAGATAGATAGATAGATAGATAGATAGATAGATAGATAGATAGATAGATAGATAGATAGATAGATAGATAGATAGATAGATAGATAGATAGATAGATAGATAGATAGATAGATAGATAGATAGATAGATAGATAGATAGATAGATAGATAGATAGATAGATAGATAGATAGATAGATAGATAGATAGATAGATAGATAGATAGATAGATAGATAGATAGATAGATAGATAGATAGATAGATAGATAGATAGATAGATAGATAGATAGATAGATAGATAGATAGATAGATAGATAGATAGATAGATAGATAGATAGATAGATAGATAGATAGATAGATAGATAGATAGATAGATAGATAGATAGATAGATAGATAGATAGATAGATAGATAGATAGATAGATAGATAGATAGATAGATAGATAATTTATTCACTAAAACATTGCAGCCATTGGCTGAATTAAGTCAAGTTTACAAGTTTTAACTTGATAAAAAATATTAACAATTAGCTATACAGGACAGTCCTATGCAGTCTAGTTCAGATAAGTGCAGCGTAGAACAATACAGTCCAGTGGCCTATAATTGCGTTTTATAGATGTTTAACAATTTTAAATTTTTGAATTTAATTTCAGAGAAAACATCCATATAATTACGTGATAGGTAATGTTCATTCTAGTTTGTTTAATATGTAATGTTTAATACGGATACGGATATGCATGGCGGACTTCATATTTGTGTTCCGCACGTTTAGTTTAGTTTTGATTTTATTTCTGGTTTATACGTTCCCTAAAATCAAGGATTGTAACACAAATGAAAGTATATCAAGCTCATATGAAAGTTTATGGACCAGAGACTTGTCAACAGGATGTTTTTACGAGGGTTCTAACGACACGGTTTGTTGGCAGCGAAGCCATGCAGATAATTTTCGAACACGACGAGGCTTGTTGTTCGAGTTTACTGGGCTGTGTTCAGCGTATTTGGCTCTTCCATGTGACTCTTTTATCACAGATGTCCATGTTGATGGTTGTGGACCGCTACTTGGAATACCATTCAAACTAAGAGATTTACGAAGCACGGATTGTCAGAATTTTAGTAATTACTTCAATAAAAATAAGTCATGGATTTGCATAACCAATCTCATGCCTGGATACACACCACAAAAAACATGTTGTCGCTTATATTTTACAAACAAGCTGAAATTCATCGCTTTTGGGAAGTTAAAATTGAAGCGGCAAAAGCGGCCGGTTGCTTATTATAGCAATGCCACAGCATCACGAAGGCTTGTATTGAGCGGCGACATCGAAGAAAATCCAGGACCAATACAAGATAACACGGTGCATTGCAATATACCTGTAAGAACTACTGCCAGGAAGATGAGAAACCCGTCAATCCATCGAAGAAATTTCACAAATCTGGTTGACTCGGCTATGCCGAGGTTTGTGCGTCGAAAGGCAGAGCGTACCTGGAGACGAACTAGGTCAACAGAAGATTTGGCCAGGTTCAAAAGGATGAAAAATCAGGTTACATATATTTGTAATAAGGCGCGTAAGGAGTTCTACACAGAGTTTTTCAAAGATAATGAAGGTGATCAGGGTAAATTATTTAAGGCAATGAAGGTTCTTCTCCATCCAAAAGTGGATTTGTGCTTCCCCGACCACCTCGACAATACGGCATTGGCAAATGATATTGGATCATTCTTCTACCGTAAGATCATGACTATTCGCGGTGAACTTGACGCAGCGGTGATTGATCAAGACGACTATGACAAAATAATGGGTGAGCCTGTTTTCAAAGCAGAAAAAAAATTAGAAACGTTTGCAGTCCTCTCGAGAAATGAGGTGTATCAGCTTATCCAAAGGTCAACCAAGAAGAGCTGCTCGCTTGATCCAATGCCAACGTCGCCGAGACTAAAGAAACCTGGGCAGAATGCTGCTTTTTCTAATTTGAGACCTATCAACAACCTCCAGTTTGTATCGAAAATCACAGAGAAAGCGGTGTATGATTAATTAAATAATCATATGATGAGCTCTATGCAATATGGACCGTCAAAGAGTTACACTATTGGTCCTTCTGGACCTAAGTGCTGCATTTGACACTGTGGACCATCAAGTGTTATTAAACCGTCTTGAAGTTAGTTTTGGGGTTACTGACAACGCTCTTAAATGGTTTAGATCATATCTGTTGGATAGATCACAACGTGCTTTGATTAACGGAGTTTGTTCAGACAGGTTTGTTCTATCTCAAGGTGTACCGCAAGGTTCTTGTTTGGGTCCACTATTATTCAACATCTACGTACACTCTAAAAAATGGTGTGTTCATTTACACACCAAGATGTGTTGATTTACACACAAAGGTGTGTTATTTTAACACTTCTTTGTATACATTTTTTTTAAAACACACCTTTGTGTGTTAGAAAACACGCCTTAGTGTGTTACTTAACACACCTTGATGTGTTGGAAAACACATCTGGTGTGTTTACTAACACACCTTCAGTTTACACATCTTTGGATAACACACCTTTTTGCAACCCAAGGTGTGCAATTTAACACACTTTAGAAAGTTAACACATAGTTGACAACAACACACCTTTTACAGTAACACACCCTTTCAAAATTAACACATCTTTTGGATAACACACGTTTTAAATAACACACGTTTTAAATAACACACCTTCAGAACAACACACCTTTTAGAATAGCACACCTTTCTTAAAAACACATGTTTTCAAATAACACACCTTTTCAAATAACACATCTTTTCACTAAGACCACGCGAGGCTAACGCGGGATTACTATCCCATGATGACACGGGAACCCGGTGACAGTGTGACACGTTTATTTTCGAATTGGAAGTTCGTTGGGGTTTGCCATTTACAGTAGCTTTCAGGCTTTGTAATATTGCTTCTGTTTTGTAAATGGTTCTTCGCTAGACGTATACAGACGACGGGTGCGATCACATTATTGAAGGTATGTCATAGATTCTTTAATCAGCAAGTTTGTATACTGATTTGTATGTATTTATACATGTAAATTTGAAATAGTCAGCATATACTGTAGCCTTCATCCTTCATTTATTTATTCGCTACGGAATAGAAATGTTCTTACAAACGATTTGCGGTTTGATTCTTACAAAATGTGTTTATTTTCGTAGTTTATAAGTATTACAATTAAAGGATTTATGGTTTGTTTTGGGAATCGACAAATTGTTTTGTGTTGATCAACAATGGCGGCAATTTTGAATACATATGCTCAGCAATAGTCAGCATTGCTCAGCATATAATATTAATAGGAATACATACCCTCTGCATATTCATTTACTAAAAGTCGATCATTTGAATCCCTTTTTGGTGTATACAAATTTATGTTTCAATATTTAATTTAAGAAAAAGGCTTTACTGTGTTAGGCCAAACTTGCATGTGTATGCTATTATATAAACCAGACAACAAAGAATATTAAACATGTTTCCTTTTAGTTTGCTGATGTTCAGAGTTAATTAAACAAATGTTCAGCAGTTAATGCATGGTATTATTGAAGGTTAAAAATAAGGGTTTTCTTCTGATATATTTGTATTATTATTTAAGCACTTGCCTGATACAGGCTACAGTGCAGTTACATGCAAGGTTACAACAATCTTTAAAAAGTTCTTCCAGTAGCTAATCAAGTCACATGGTTTGTGTGAAGCTTCAGCTAGTGCCAGGCTAAACTTGTGAATGGTGCAAACCTGATTTTCCATTTGATCAGTGTTTTACGGTAAGAAGGGGATACACAGTGTGTGTGTTTGGCTGTATACTAACGTCAAAATCTTTGTCTTAGTTTATTAAAGGATTATAAAGAACAAAAACATATACCGTAGACTGGAAATGATGGTAGTACTGGAACCCTAATTCATGACAGAACAAAATAAATAAAGACAACATTATTCTTTAATAAGATGTCAACAGTCAACTTATTTATTGGTTAGTATCTAATTAAAAGTTTTATTTCTTAACAGTTCTGTAGTTATCACATTCATGCACACATTTACAAATGATGGTTCAAAATTGAAGCTTTCAACTGTTTTGAATTATAATGAATAATTGTTAAAAAATTATAGTGTCAGTCTATTAGTGCAATAGTTTTCATACTAAAACTTTAATCAATTAAGGCCATTATTTGTTGCATATTAGTTTCTCATCCCCTATCTGATGCCTAAAATGGCCCAACTGAAAGTTATTATTAATTAACACAAACATGAGGAAACCTGGGCTTGGAAATCATAAAGGATCCTGGGCATCATTTGGTGCGGTCACGTTTTTTTCATGTGCATGTCATATGGCCATATTTTTAACGTACTGCGGTTAGTTCTGTTTTTCAATGTACAGCCTCTAATAATGGATTAATGGTAATGACTGCCCTACCACATGAACTATTGGTAAAATCCTGGATGAGAATTAATATACAACAAATAGCAGCCTAACATCAAATTCATTATTTAATTCTGGGGGTATTCAGATATGCTGAAAGAGTTAAGAAACATGTACATGGACTGAGATGTGCGGCAGCTGTGTAGCAACTACATGCAAACTTTATCCTACCACTGTCAGCACATTTCTCAATAAAGTGGTTAATAATAGTGATGAAACTGCATTTTAATCAGAGGTGCTATTGTCATCACATTTTAGTGAAAGTCTCTAGTGTGGAAAGATTATTAGATCTTTATTCAAGAATTTTCACACCATAGAGCTTTTTCTTTAAAGATTTAATCTAAAAAGTTTTCCATGATTAAAATATAACATGTTTGTTGTAATTAATTGGTCGATCGGAGTATCACTTTTATCTGTTAGCCTGTTAGGGTCTAATAATTTTACTTTATACTGTATGTGATTATAACTGGGTCAGGTAAAATTGAGTCCAATAGGAAAAGAGCTTGTGATGAGGTCCATTGTTATTGTGAGGTTTATATATGGTTGGGGGGGGGGGGGGGGGGGAGAGGGGGTTATAACCTGTATATAAACTGCAGTACATCAAAGAAAACTGACTTCATAATATTATTCCTGTAAGTCATGTTATGAACACACAAATGTGCAGTGTTGAGAGTTCGGTTGAATCTGGAGTCCACTTTACACACATGTAAAAAAAATTTGATTTTGCTGTCTGTATATTAGGAATGCTTATTTTAATTGGGGTGCCTATTTACAGTAAATTCTGTAATTATCCTGAGGATTATCAATTGTTTTTGCTGTATGCCAGGAGTGCTTATTTTAATTGGGTGTTGGGTGGCTGGGTGGCTGGTATTTCAAAAAAGCATATAAAAGCAGGCGAGGGGTTGTTGCATTAATGTATTTCTAGTATATCATTACTTACTGTAAATATATACTTTTTCTTTGCAGCCATCTACCAATGTGGAAAGTCTTTTTAAAGACAAAATGATTTAATTTAGAATCACTTATACTGGCTCTCCAGAAGCTATACAACAAATATTTATTTCTGGAGAAGATCAAGTGTTTATGGAATGTCCAGACATAAAGCTTACAGTACAAAAGCATTGGTGGATTTGATATCCTTATACTACTGTATGTTTTTCATGTCACCTACCCTGATTCTATGATTGGAATCCTTTCCTTCCTGCAAGATATAGCTTTGGTGTGCACTGACATTGTATACAAAGACACTAAATATTCTTCTTTTATGGCAGAACTCAGGAACATAATGTGTTGACACTCATGAATTCAGATTCAAACTTTAGTCTTTAAATATTAGGGTTGATGACACTGTTTAGTTTTGTCTATCGCAAACTATTTTTAATCTTATATTATATTAGCTATCAACTTTTTAAAAATGTAATATTTATTTTTTGAATAACTAAATTATTTGTTGGATGCATGCATACATATAATCAGATTACTTTTGTCATAAATATGTTACTGGGTAATAATTTTTTTAATTGTAGTTGCTTCTTAAATTGTGCTTTAATGTATAGTTGTATTTTTTACTAGACTGTGGAGGTGTGTTCGTTAACACATCTTTTAAAGATGTGTTTGGTAACACATCTTAAGGTGTGTTAGATAACACATTTTAAGGTGTGTTAGATAACACATTTCAAGATGTGTGTGAAACACATCTTAAAGTGTGTTGTGAAACACATCTTAGGGTGTGTTATAAAACACATCTTAAGTGTGTTAGGAAACACACCTTGGTGTGTTAAATAACACACCTTGGTGTGTTAAATAACACACCTTTTCACAAAACACATCTTAAGGTGTGTTGTTTTTGGGACAAGCCAAAAACACACCTTATGGTGTGTTACATTACACACCTTAAACCGTGTTTTCTCGCACATCTTTTGCTGTGTTTTCTCACACACCTTAAGGTGTGTTGTTTTTGGGACAAAAAGGTGTGTTGCATAACACATCCTATTTTTTAGAGTGTAAGTAAATTGTTTGAAATTATAAAAAATCATCTCCCAGACGCGCATGCGTATGCTGATGACACTCAGCTCTATTTATCTTTCAAGCCGGATTCTGCAATGAGTGAGTTTGATGCTGTACATGCGCTTCAAAGCTGCATCAAAGATATCAAGACTTGGATGACAGTGGACAAGCTTAGGCTAAACGAGAAAAAGACTGAATTTATAGTTATTGGGTCCCGTGCACAACTAAGTAAGGTCAATATATCTGAACTCACTATTGGACAAACGTGCGTCTCAAAGGCAACGTCCGTCAGAAATATTGGAGCGTGGTTCGATGAGAATCTCAAAATGACCACACACATAAACAAGATTTGCCAGTCTGTGTTATACCATCTACATAACATCCGACGGATCAGAAAATTTATGAACTATGGTAACAGGAAGTCCTTAGTGCAGGCAGTGATAATGTCAAGGATTGACTATTGTAATGGTTTATTGTTTGGCGTCTCAGCTACCCATTTGTTAAAGTTACAAAGAGTACAAAACACAGCAGCTCGATTAGTATGCTATGTTCCAAAGTATGATCATATTACACCTACTCTTATACAGTTACATTGGTTACCTGTCAAATATAGAATTATTTTTAAGATTGCCATATTGGTGCATAAATGCATTAGTGGCTTGGCACCCAAGTATCTGAGTAGTCTAATAGAAGTTAGAAAGATCCTACGATATAACTTAAGATCAAATGGAGATATACTCCTATTGGACAAGAGCGCCAAAACAAAGAAAACCTTGGGGCATTTTCGAACGCGGCGCCCAACGTATGGAGCAGTCTCCCTACACACATTAGGAATGAGAAGAATTTTAATATTTTTAAAAAACTTTTAAAGTCTCATTATTTTAGTGAAGCTTTTAACTTGTAAGGAAAATGTTAGTCAGCATATGTATCATTGTTAGCCTATAGCATAATAATTAATTAATGATCATGTGTAATGCGCATTTGATCATATTTTAACATGTTAATTTGCGCAATATAAGCAATAAATATTATTATTATTATTACTTATAGTTACTTACTGTGATAACCATGCCACTTGTGCTTTGAACTAATTCTTTCATCTATCATTCATTTTTACAGCCAAGTTACCTTCAAAAAGGGGGAAAGACATTTAATTTCAAATTGTAAATACTATATTATTATTAAAAAATGTAAATAGATTGTAATATTTTTGCTTTGATACTTGACTTATATTATTAATTCATTTTACAACAGTTTCCCCTCAATTACAGGCTTCCCTTCACCTCTTTCTCTTATGCATCCTTCCTTTTTAAACCACTCTCTTTCGTGTCCTTCTCAACCATTTGTTTACTGGTTCATTTGCGTTCAAGCGTTTAGTGAATAAATGTTTTCGAGTTTTGAAACAAACGTTGTCCAATGACAACCATATGTTTGACAGATCAAATCAATAACGAATAAGGGTGTAACTTTCCGTTGTTATTGCTTCCGTTTCAAGTTTCAACGTTGCGTTGATATTTTCTCACGAGCCACGGCAAACATGGAATACAAAATAAATGCGTCCGGCAGGTCATATCGAAGTGAACTACCCTTATCAGACGATCTGCGCTGGCTGATTATTCCAATTCTCACAATTAAACCAAAGACAAGTTTATATTCCAAGCAAACGCTGCCGTGTGAAAAGAATGATGACAAGCATTGAAAGTCACACCCCTTATTCGTTATTGATTTGATCTGTCAAACGTATATAGTTGTCATTGGACAACGTTTGCTTCAAAACTCGAAACAACTAGTTATTCGCTACAACAACAACAACAACAACAACAACAACAACTTTATTCGCGCCATTAGTGAGGTAACTGGGTACCCAAAATAACTATATTGAGCTAATCTAGTTGCATGGGTACCCAATAATAACAATAAAATCTGTTGAGTCAGACAGAGATGCCCAGATTTGCAAGCATCCCCACCTGACCCAACAGAAGACATATAATTGGTACAAGAATAAAGATACTTAATATATAGAATACATGGAAATAATAGAACGCAAAAATCTGTGAACGCATTTCACAGTGCAAAAATCTGTAACCACAGTGCAAAAATCTGTAATCACAGTGCAAAAATCTGTAATCATAGTGCAAAAATCTGTAATCACAGTGCAAAAATCTGTTATCACAGTGCAAAAATCTGTAATCACAGTGCAAAAATCTGTAATCACAGTGCAAAAATGTGTTATCACAGTGCAAAAATCTGTAATCACAGTGCAAAAATCTGTAATCACAGTGCAAAAATCTGTAATCACAGTGCAAAAATGTGTTATCACTAAGAACCAATCAAATTGATTGTACAGCGGATTTTTCCCGACACAAAACAAACAAAGATGTCGGCCAAGATTAGGCGGTTTGGGGGATAATTTGTTCAAATTTGAAGCTAGTTATGCTTTAATATTGCCAAGTGAAGTACCTACAAGAAGACCAGAAGCTTCTTTATGCCTCGAGTAAACTTTTTCAAGTAGTAAAAATATAATAAAACAAAAAAAGGGGAAAAAATAAAAAATAAAAGAAAAATAAGTGAAGAAAAAGGGAAAATAAATACGAAACCTTACACGTTAAAATTAACTTTACATTGATCTTCCATGGCCTCTTCAAAGAGATCGACTTCTCTTATATAAAACGGCCTTCTTCGCTAGAATTTGGTTGAAAAATAAAAAATTGTTAAACTCTTAGGTCTTAATTAATTTCTGTCTCAAAATAGACTATTTAATAAATGGAATTATTATATGACTATTTCTGTCGTGCAGGTATGTTGTTAGAAATTGCGTTAATGTTAGGTGAAACTTTTTAAAATGTTCGAAATGTTCGTAGCAATGTTCGTAATAATATAACACTTCTCACAAATATTATAGAATTTCAAATGTTTCTTTTTTATTCAACTCGTAACGTACAACCTTGAGCGATATGTCAAACAAAAGCAATTGAAAAATGCTATTTGGGGTAGAACTTCAGGATTCTAGTCAAACAGAAATTACTTTAAAAATGGGAACACATATGCCATTTTGGTTTAGTTAGCAAGAAAATGGTGGCGGATACGGCGAGCCTATACACTTTGTCAAGTTTTCACAGAACGTTTACAACACTTGTAGTCATATAATAAACTACTTATTGACCTCGCTTGTACTAGTCTGTACTAGTTAAATATCGGACCTCCGTTTCCTGCACGGACCTCGCTTCGCTGCGCTCGTTCGGTCCGTACTAAAAACGTCGGTCCAATATTTCACTAGTACAGACCTCACCCTTGGTCATTAATAACTACTTAATAACCGAGAGTGAGGTCATTACGGAAAAATATTAAACCAAAGTCTTGCTGTATTGACCGAGCGATAGCGAGGTTAATACAGCAAGACTTCGGTTTAATATTTTTCCGTAAAGACCGAACGGTCGAGGTTATTAAGTAGTTTATTATATGGCACTTTTTATTTCAAAATCAATCTTGCTCTCTCTATATATGACACCTTTAGCCGAAAATACCACATTTTTGGAAAAGATGGAAGGAATGGGTGAAATTGTCTGAATTTTCAGATAAGTCTACCTTTACAAAGATACAACTTTAGTTAAAATATCAAGAGACATTATTCAAGGGAGACTATTTAGTCTCCCCTGCGTGGAAAGGGAGACTAATTAGTCTCCCTTCAGATTTTAGACTTGCCGTTTACATGGTACAAATTTGGAACACAATTACCAAGTGCCAAGTTAAAAGTATGGTTAAAGTATCATAAAAAATTATAAACTGATAAAGTCAGACAATGTCAACCAACATATACGCACTCCGCGATATGCAGTTTATACTCTATATATAACACCTTTAGCCGAAAATATCCCATTTTTGGAAAAGTTGGAAGGAATCAGTCAAATTGTCTGAAATTTTCAGATTAGCCTACTTTTACCAAGATAAAACTTTAGTTAAAATATCAAGAAAAATTATAAAATTAAACAATGTGAACTGAGAGACATTATTCAAGGGAGACTATATTTAGTCTTCCCTGCGTGGAAAGGGAGACTAATTAGTCTCCCTTCAGATTTTAGACTTCATGTCGTTTACATGGTACAAATTTGAACACAATTACCAAGTGCCAAGTTGAAAGTATGGTTAAAGTATCATAAAAACTGATTATAAACTGATAAAGTCAGACAATGTCAACCAACTTTTGCGCACTCCGTGATATGCAGTTTATACTCTATATATAACACGTTTATTAGCCGAAAATACCCCATTTTTTGAAATGATGGAAGAAATCTGTCAAATGGCCTGAAATTTTGAAATGAATTTACTTTTACCAAGTTAGAGCTATGGTTAACATATCAAGAGAAACCATGAAGTCGAAGAATGTGAACCAACACATATATAAAACCTTTAGGCCTAAAAAACACTTTTAGGAAATATTGAATAAATTAGTCAAATTTCCCGAAATTTTGAAAAGAGTCCACTTTTACAAAGTTACTGACTATGGGGCATGAGCAAAATATCGAGAGAAACCAAGAAGTCAAACAATGTGAACCAACACAACACCGTCTTATGCAGTTTAATTATACTCTCTATTTAACGTCTTTAGGTCGAAAATATTTCATTTTTGAAAAGAAGGAAGAAAAGTGTCAAATTTTCTGAAATTTTGATGTGCAAGTACTTTTACCAAGTTAGAACTTTAGTTAAAATATGAAGAAAAATTATGAAGTCAGACAATGTTGACCATGCACCACAGTTATATGTAGTTTATACTCGCTATACAAGACATTTAGGTCAATATGTACCTATTCGAAATCGAAGGCGTTTTCTTGTTGAAAATGATACAACAGTGTTGGCATGACCACATGATCATTATTATCATCGCCATTATCATCATCATCATCATCATCATCGTCATCATCCCATCCTGAATGTAACCGTCATTGTCATCGTCGTCATCATCTTACTTATGATAATATCATCCTATACTTCATTATCATTATCATATTATTATCATTATTATTATTATTATTATTATTATTATTATTATTATTATTATTATTATTATTATTATTAGATGACATTGGCAGCACCTCAATCTACAATACTAATCAAGATGACGAATATCCTGAGTTAAAAAAAAGGTATAAATCTTCCTAAAACCAATTCAGAATGGCTAACGGCCAACGAAGATTTCAAATTTTCATTACTAAATGGCACAATCTACAACTACTTTGCTGAAAACTTTGGCCTTGTGGAGTGTCTGTCGGATAATTTACTCAATAATAAATACAAGAATCACAGCATAAAGAACTTGAAGAAAGCACTGAAACTACTTAAATCATCAAAGTCTGATCTTGCCGAAATTAAATATGTCTCTCGTCTCGTGCGTAATAAGCTCAAATCTAACCCAACTAATGACAACGTTCCTAATAATACCGACGATTCGTTTAACCACGACAAATACTTTGAACGTAATTTCTGGGGATATGTGAAGAAAATTATTAATTGCAACGAATCGATTCTCCCTACCTTCAATATGGACGATTGTTTAAAGTATTTTAAGACAGTTTTGATCAAGATCAACCCAAACAAAATATTTCAAATTCCAAGTTGGATTCCAATGTTACCCGATCCCATTATCGAATTTAACCTTGAACCTCCAACCACGGTTAATAAATAACAAACATTATTCGTAAAATGAAAACATCTGGCTCACCATGTCCTCTTGATCAAATCTCCATTATATGTTTTAAACGTTGTCCATACCTCCGAACATATTTAACCGAACTAATTGAAGCCGTCTGGCTTTCCAGAACTGTTCCTGATGAATGGAAGAAAGCTTGCACCATATTAATCCACAAGAAAAACGATACTAATCTTCCCGAAAACTTCCGTCCAATAACTCTTCAATCCGTACCACTGAAAGTATTCACTTCAAGTCTCCGTAATGCAATGTTCTCTTACCTACTCGCCAATGGCTTTACCGAACACGGAATTCAAAAAGGCTTCACCCCTCATATATCGGGATCATTTGAACACACAGCACAAATGGCTTATATAATCAATCAAGCACGAATAAGACAGCGATCTCTCGTTATAACCCTAGCCTCCTTGATCTCAAAAACGCGTTTGGTGAAGTACATCATAATCTAATCCAATCTGTTCCTGGCTATCATCACATGCCTGAACATATTCAACTCATGATTAAAAGTCTCTACACGAACTTTAAAACATCAATCATCACATCTGATTTTAACACCCCATTTATAGAAGTAGGTCGTGGAGTTTTACAGGGAGATTGCCTCAGTCCATTGCTATTTAACCTATGCTTCAATACTTTTATCCAGCATATAAAATCTGAGAAATATCAACAGTTTGGTTTTTCATATAAACTTCTCAACCCAGTTCATTGGTTCCAATTCGACGACGCAGCTGTAATCACCGGCGAAGAATCTGAAAATCAACACCTACTAAACCGTTTTACAATTTGGTGTCAATGGTCGGACATGATTATTCGAATAGATAAATGTAGCACCTTTGGCATAAAAAAAGCTCTCACCAAATCAGTTCAATACATCCCTAAGTTAATTATTGACAAAACTCTTATTCCGGCTGTTGAAATTGGAAAATCATTCTGCTATTTAGGACGGTACTTTAATTACTAAATGACAAATAATGAACATAAATCGAAATTAGTCTCCCAACTGACTGACCTCATGAAAGAAATAGATCTGAAGCTGTTACATCCGAAAAACAAGATTCTCCTATACAGTCGTTACGTTCTTTCAAAACTCTCATGGCATCTCACTATAGCAACAATTCAAAAGACCTGGATTTCTGAAAACCTGGATTCAGTTTTCAAACAATATATTCGAAAATGGCTTGAGGTACCTATTTCTGGATCACTTAGCAACATTTACCTAACCAGTAACAAATTTGGTCTTAATATCATCCCCCCATCAACTAAATTCATACAGTGTCAAACAATCATCCGCAGTGTTTTGAAATCATCTCCTAATGAATCAATAACCCACCTATGGAAATCGTCGTCTAACCATACTAACATTCAATATGATCAATATACATCGACAAAAGAAATAATTAAGTCATTCCGTGAAATTCAAGAAGAAAAATTGGAAAATCAGTTAAAATGTCAAGGTTCATTCTTCTCCAGCATTTCAAAATTCTCTCTACCCCAAGTAAATTCGATTTGGCCAACCTGTCAATCCAAACTACCCAAAAATATTTTCAACTTCACCATTCGTTACATAAACAATTCGCTACCAACCCGTAAAAATCTTCAAAAGTGGGGACTCTCGTCGTCTTCTGAATGCTCATTCTGCCTTAAACCTGAATCTTTGTTGCACGTTGTTGCTGGCTGCAGTTCCTATCTTGATCGATTTACTTGGAGACACGACTCAATCCTAAATTTTATTGCTAATAACCTCCCATCAGAATATATTCAAACCATTTATGCTGACTTGCCATCATTCTCTAATCCCTCTATTATTACTGGTGATGACTATCGTCCTGATCTACTAATTTTGACCAAAGACAATTTTCTGTATGTACTCGAACTAACCGTCGGATATGAGACTAACCTAAGAAAAAATATACAGCGCAAACACTCAAAATATAAAGAGATGATCATAGAACAAAAGAAAAAATTCCAGTCGGTAAAGTTCGTAAATCTCTCAATCAGTGCACTCGGTGTTTTTGAAAAAGAATCTTCGGTTTTTATAGAAATGTTGGAACGTTTGAACTCAGACAAGGCTCATGTTAAATATATCATTAGGAAAATCATTAATATTGCAATAAGGACGACATACTACGTTTTCTGTTCTAGAAACAAGGATTGGACGAATCCAGATTTAATGAACTTCTAATATCTTACTTTTTATATCATATATTTATGTAATTGTGTAGTGTAATATATAACCATTATAGTATATCAAGTAGCCAATTGTAAATTACCTTTAACAGTGAGATTTGCAGTTGTAAGTATATAAAAAAATTCAATAAAGTTTTCATTATTATTATTATTGTTATTATTATTATGATTATGATTGTTTTTGTTGATAGATATATACATTTAATATATTTAGATAATGCGCTATAAAAATCTGTATGCACGTATATTGTATACACAAGATTATATTAGCAAGAAAGACTATATTATATAGACTATATAATATTATATTATATGACTATATAATATTATATTCTTTTAATGAAGGTTACTTAAAAATATATTTGCCACTGATCGTTCTCAGAAAATTGTATTTAAGTGCTTGGTTATTTAACTTTATACGGTTGTCGCTATATATAAATTATAAATGGTATATATTTTTAGAATTCTCAGTAAAGTATGACACCCAGACAGTCATCCTGAATAAATATTCGGTGCAGGTCTGAGACAGTATGACTGCTTCTTAAAAGACTTTTAATACGCGTCAAACAACCCGACCGTTTCAGACCTTCAGAGAATGTTGATTATCATTGCGCGCGTATTCCGTAGTGAAGTAAAGCGCTTGATTTATAAGCTTGCCTAATATATTATATTTTCAGAGTATGAGAGTTCACGCTCAGACTACATGCACTAGCTATCAAGCTATGCTCAGACTTAGATATCTTGATTTATTATGCATTTATCCTCTCTTTAATAGGTGACCTATAGAGTAGTCTATAGGCCAACCTATAGCATTCTATAGGCAATTGGAACATTTCCCATAGGCAACCTATAGCAATTTAACTTTTGAATGTTTCAATATTTGTTATGTAAATGAGATGGTCTCTGACGTTATAACCAGGGTACAGCATTTTCACGATCGTCGCTAAAAGGAATGACTCAAAAAGACCCTGCCAGTCTTTCCGTGGCTTTTTCAAAATGTGTCGCCAAATTTGTTATTCTTAATTTGTTCTCAAGCTTCAGTAAGTCTCAAGATTTTAGCAATCTTCTGGATAACTACACAAAACTTTGTGTATGATCAATACATAACTACACGTATTTTTGCGTGTAGATGAGTGTACGGTAATACTTCACCGAAATATTTGGTAAAAGCATAAGCCTAGTTTTCATATGATCGCTACGATCGCTCAAAAAACCCTCAGCGATCGCAGCGATCATACGATCAATGCAATCAACATGCACGATCGCCAAGATAGAACATTTTCTACCTTGGCGATCGTAGCGATCGGGGTTTTCAGCGTTCGTGGCGATTGCAGCGATCAATTTGAGATGATTCTCCACATGAGAATTTTGAGTCAAACCCGAACAAGTTGTTTGTCAAATTTCTACTGTGTGAAACTCAAATTTCTACTGCGCGTTTGTTTTAGACGCCGCTGTAACGTCGCATCAAATTAAATGCATAAATTGCCAGTGCTGTTGACAAAATTGTTGTAGCTCTGTGTAGTTTTGCAGTTTCGGTAGAATAATCGTTTATTTATAATATTTGTTAAGTATCACGCTTTATATTTTTCAATCAAAAGTGATACACGTGCAGTCAACTACACGCAAACTGCGTGTAGCGGACTACACGCAGTTTGACTACACGCAAAACTGCGTGTAGCGGACTACACGCAAAACTGCGTGTGAGTGTAACTACACGCAACTGCGTGTAGTGCAAGGTTGCGTGTAGTGCGAAGCTTCGTGTAGTTTGACTGCACTACACGCAATATGTACTACACGCACTTGTAAAATGCGTGTACTGTGCGTGTAAAAACTCCACGCAGGTGTTACAAAACTTTTGAGCGCCACTGTACAGGTAAAATGCCCTGGGAACGAGGTGGAACATATCCTTCACTGGCGAACAAATTACTTTTAGACATAATTGAGTTTCTAGTTTTTCATAAAGTTACGGCTAAACTATAAAATAATATTGTATTATAGCTCTAAATAAGAACAGAAAATTGCAAACTTGTCTTCTGCTTTAAAGACATTTAGAAATTACAATTTCCGTGTATTTTTAGGTATTATATAATCCAAAGATAAATATTGAAGCATATTACCTTTGTCTGCAACTGATTCTATTATTTTCAGGTTCGATTGAACTGGCGAAGACGAGTCTGACTACTCTGAGGTCTTTGGTTTTCATTGCTAGATGGCCCAGATCGTTCCATTAAAACTTCCTCCACAATCCTACGAATTTCAGAGGGTCGGTTTGTATCACCACCATTCGAAGACATGTCCTTTGATAGGGAAAAACCTGATATAACTTTAATAAAATAGCATAGCCATAGCGTGGCCACAGAATCGAGCACAGAATGGCCACAGTTATAAACGTTGCGGTCCTGAGTTCCGACCATTTCCGACCACTGGTTTCCGACGTCTGAGCCATAGGTATCTGGCTAATGCAGCTAATGGTAAAAAAGGTTTCCGCTGACATTTTATTGAATGTTTTAATGCATGCATGGCTTGAATACTGAGACAGGCGACATTTTATTGAATGTTTTTGAAGCGATTATTGCATATTCCGTGGCGGTTATTAAATATTCAGTGCGTTTAATGAATACTTTATTTGTTTATTGAATATGCAATGATTTTTGTTGAAAACTAATAGCATTTATTGAATATTAAACGACTGTTATTGAATATTTAATGTGACTATTGAATATTTCACGTGTTTATTGAATATTTATTACATTTATTGGATATTGCTACAAATCGGCAACCATACATGGTGGAATATGGCGGGAACTAATAGCAACCGCTGACCATTTTGAGTTAAGCGTAAAGTTAATTTCGTTTTGCCGCGAGTTAATTTTCGCCGCGAGTTAATTTCGTTTTGCCGCGAGATAATTTCGTTTTGCCGCGAGTTAATTTCGTTTTGCCGCGAGTTAATTTCGTTTTGCCGCGAGTTAATTCTGTTTTGCCGCGAGTTAATTTTGTTCTGCCGTGAGTATTTGTTTTTGCCGTGACACTTGTGGGCCACCGTAGTAATGAGAACCTCTTCGCGATCCAATTCTATCCCACATTCGGGACAAAATAAAAAATCGTGTTCAATCAATCCGTTACAGTGCTCACAAAACATAACGCAAATAGCTTCTTACAAATCTCACTGACAAACAGAAAGACCAAAACAGGACGCCATTTTGATTTCACCCAGTACTTTTGAGTGGAATCGGGAAACAAGAAAAAATTAGTTTAAGGAAAGAAAGTTTTGGTTTTGAAAAGAAAGTTTTGGTTTTGAAAAGAAATTTAGTTTTGAAACGAAAGTTTTGGTTTTGAAACGAAAGTTTTGGTTTTGAAAAGAAAGTTTTGGTTTTGAAAAGAAAGTTTTGGTTTTGAAAAGAAATTTAGTTTTGAAAAGAAATTTAGTTTTGAAAAGAAAGTTTTGGTTTTGAAAAGAAAGTTTTGGTTTTGAAACGAAAGTTTTGGTTTTGAAAAGAAAGTTTTGGTTTTGAAAAGAAAGTTTTGGTTTTGAAAAGAAAGTTTTGGTTTTAAATTAAAAGATTTGTGTTGCACCTGTGGGCCACCGTAGTGTACGAGTTTCATGCACATTTAAATTCTGTAGACCCGAATATACAATTTACCATAGAAATAGAGCACCAGAACCATATTGCGTTTCTCGACACCATCACAACGCGAAAAAAAGGTCACATACAAGTAGATGTATACAGAAAGACAACCCACACTGACAGATACTTTCATTATAAATCACATCATCCTGTACAACATAAACAATCCGTCGTCAACACCCTCCTTGATAGAGCGGAAAAAAATACCATCTTCAAATGCCGGTAAACGTAAGGAGAGAAAACACGTCATTAATGTGTTAAAAGATAATGGTTATCCACTGAAATTCATTAAAAGATGCGACTCGAAATGAAAATCTAACGCGGTTCTCAACTTTGATAACAGTTCCAGTGAACATGCCCGCAACCCAAATGACAACAACATTGCACCCAACGAACGGTCAACATTTGTCGTCCTACCATTCATCAAAGGCATCTCTGAAAAGATAGCAAGAATACTCAGAAGAGAAAATGTGAAAGTTGGCTACCAACCCATTAATACACTCTACCACCAATTTCCAAAACCTAAGGATAAACAAAAAACTGAACAAACAAAAGGTGTAATTTACAAGATTGACTGTTCACAATGCGATTTCACTTATTTCGGGCAAACCAACAGAGCCCGAAGACCAGGATAAACTAAAACGAACATAAAAGAACTGTAAAGAACCTTGATAAATACTCAAAAATAGAACAAAAGAACTATTGTCCAGATTTTAACAACACCACCATGATCATGAATAAAAAATTAATATCAAGATCTTAGTAAGATTTAAAATCTTAATTCAATTTAATGATAATGATAATGATTTAATATTTCTATTGCGCAAATTTACATGTGGATATGATCAAATGCGCATTACAATGTTATGGGTGGCTTATCAGGCAATTTAGAAATTTTCACCGTGGCCGTGTTGAGGCATATCAAAGGCGCTTTATGCTGCCGCCAACAACACAGTTCAGACCACGGATCTCAACTAAGACCTAGGTGTTGATTTTACGGAGGGAGGAAAACCGGAGAACCCGGCGAAAAACCCTCGAAGCACAGGAGAGATCAACTAAACTCTACTCACATGGTCCAAGCTCGAGAACGAGGTTATTCCCAGACGGTCACCCATCCAAGTACTAACCCCGTCCGACCGGGCTTAACTATTGGTGAGAGGCAGCGCGCTAACAGCACACGCCACCTGTGCTCCCATAAGATCTTATTAAGATCTTAGTAAGTTTCTTGTAAGATGTTAATAAGATTTTAGAGTTTACGGCTAATATACATAAAATCTTAGTAAGATCCTATTAAGATGTTACAGTAGTAAGAATTTATTAAGGGGGCTCGACAGTCTAAATCACAAGAACTTATCGGAATTATTGGGCCAATTGGAAAAAAGTGGAGGACCGCCAGGGTTGAACTGGACAATGAAAGAGTCCAGATGATAAAAGGTATTGCATTTACTGTAAATGACATAGCTCAGACATTAAAACAAACGTACACGTACATTAATTACTGTATTATTATTATTTTGGACACACTTTTATTAATTGACTTTTGAAATTAATTGAAATTATAAATAGAATTTGGTTTCAAATTTTAAACTTTCTTATTTCTAGATGCTTTGATAAAAAAGTTTGGAGAACCTCTTTTAATAAGAAATGGGATGGAATTAGGCGATCATTAAATAAAAAATGTATTGATGCCAAAAATAAATTAAAGAGAGAGAATTTATCATCTCAATACATAGATAATGATTGAACTGCGCATGCGTGAGTAGATATACATTGCTGTCATCCATGTAACGTAAGTTAAGTTAAGTTAACAAAAGAATGCCTTCAGAGCCAATCAAAACATAATGAACAGAAATGAAATTTTCTTCTAAGAAAACAAAACTAGCTTCATGATCAAGCAACGATGTGCAAAACCTGTGGTAGTCCACAAGCAAAATTATTATGCTCAGGCTATGTAGAGAGTGTGAAACCAAAACAGCAAGTCTTTATATTTATAATGGGGTAATTAAATTGTATGCTGCAGTTGTCAATGTCATGCAAAAATTTATGACATGAATGCCAAATATTTATTCTACCTTTTACTGCATGCATGCATATACATTATACATCTACTCTTGAAGAACAATTAATGTATAGTTGCTAAGTTGCTTTCATAATTTTGATGACAATTGCTGGAGATCTTCATTCACAACTTCATTATTTCTAAACTTTACAGCAGTCATACTTCAGATGCTTGTTATCTTTTTTTTTGCAAGGCAATAGGACAACTTTTTTATATAATTATCTTGTGTTGAACAGGATATCTCACTTGTTCGCTTCACTCACTCGTGAGATATCCTGGTCAACAATCAAAATAAATTTCATATTTCCGCACATCCATGTATTATTCTCTATTTATACACTGTACGGGGAAAAACAAGCTGCAGCTTAAATAGGCCATGATTTGAATAGGCCGTGGCATGTAAACGGTCAATTCTTGAATAAGGTATGGCTTATTTTGGACTAAGCTTCAACCCTGGGCTTATTTTAGGGCATGTTTATATGGAGGCGAGCCAGCCCAGGTACCTGGACTAGCCCACTTTCAAGCCTGAAAATAAGCGGCCAGACATGGACAATTGGACATTGTCCAGCACGAAAAGGGTAACTGTCCGGCACAACTGCTTTTGTTTTGGACAGTTTGTCCAGCAGCATATGATACTCCTACAAATGAAACTGTTTGCAACTGCATTTGAATATTACTGGTAAACAAATTTATTAGAATGAAATCAAAGCTGCATGTCTGAATATACTTGTTACATGAAAAAGTAAACTACAGCTTAAGCCAGCTTCGATGAGTTTGCAAGATGAATTTGCAAGATCCACATGGCGACAGCTTTGACTACTTGCATCCAAAACTTTCCGGAAGACCTGAGTACTAACTCCTTAAAATTTGTCCCAGTCCCATGTTTGTCCACGCTGCCTGACCACATGAAAATTTTGAGTAATGGCTTCTCGTATCACTGACTTTTTTCAAAAAAATGGTAATTCTCTAAACTCTAGACCATCTAA
This sequence comes from Paragorgia papillata, assembly GCA_035771165.1. NCBI lineage: Eukaryota > Metazoa > Cnidaria > Anthozoa > Scleralcyonacea > Coralliidae > Paragorgia > Paragorgia papillata. Next base: position 117,135 of record JAWNZC010000075.1, read on the forward strand.
TAGTTCTGCCACCATATGTTTAGACATAAAATAATAATCAGGAATTTCCAGATCAGGATTCCATAAGCAAGAACAAACGTGTATTGAAAGTAGCAACTGTTGAGAGGTGGATCAAATCGCTAATCCTGATTTAGTGATTACCATACAATCATGTAAATCGTATATTAATATATTTTGTTACTGTATATATCAAGTGTCAAAGACCATTTTTCTAGCTTTCTGATTGGGTGAGTGGTCCTGTGTGGCGGTCCAAAAATTGTGATGTTTCCCACATAACCCATTAACATTACGGGTTACAACATTACATTTATTTTTCCCTAGGGAAACCGGAAGTAGATGGTCAGGTTCAGTTTGTCTTTGTATTTTCCAGTTTTCTTTCATTAAAAACAATGTCTGAAGGTTTTGCTCAACATTATTTTGTCATTTAACACTTGATATATAACAAAACACTTATTTACTGGTACCTTGGGAAAACAGTGTGTTTTGTGGCCCCCCAACTGCTTGTTGTTGCCCTCGACTTCGCCTTGGGAAACAATGGTAGTCTTGGGGCCACAAAACACAGTTTCCCTCAGCGCCAGTAAATAAGTGTTAAATATATATTATTATGGTAATTCTCATGTCAGGCACAAAGTGTCCAGTGTCAGGTACCACCCTTGGAAAAATTATTTTCAGGCCTGCCACTTTGCTAGCTGGGCCAGCCCACCTAGTGCCCTAGTCGAGATCTCAGCTCTGTGAGACCGAGATCTCAGTTACCCAGGCTGTTTCCCCCCCATGTAAACACTATTGACCAGGCTAGTTCATCTACCCGGGCTGGCATTAAGAGCTTTGTACATACAACAAACTTTGTTTTTATCAGCTTTTTTTTGACATATTAGTTCCGCTTGTTCATGTACATGAGACTTCGTATCTCACCAGAACTGATAAATTATGCAATTAGCACAACAAGCAAGCCAGCCCAGCTAGGTGAGCTAGCCCTTCTCATGTAAACACAATAAAAATCATCTCAGCCAAGTGCATAAATATTATATAAAATATAAACAAAATTACTAATAAGCTTATTGTAAGCTATGTTCACTCACCAACTTCAGCTGTCATAGAAGCTAGACCCCCATAAAGAAATGGCCTCCAATCCATTGTGGCTGATAGGTTAAAGGACTTCTGAGTTACGATAAGTAAAGGAAAAGAAAAAAAATACGCATATACAGGAAAAAATGTCAAAGTTTATATGACATATGTTGATCATGAGATACAAAGTGTCCATACTGGAAAGTTCGTTATTCGTCCGCCGGATATTTACGCCAGTAATTTCTTCTCAAATTTTTGCACGCCAGTCGGGGGGGGGGGGGGGGAGGTTGATTCACCTTCGGTGCGCCATGGAAATTCATGCGTACAACGTGCTGCGACAAGTAATATCAAATGTAATGTCATTTTAATTAATCTGATTTAATTTGGCTAATCAAACAACAGATGTTGCAGAACACAAAGTTAGTAAACATAAATTTCACATCAACAATCCGTTTCCTCTATTTTGGCAGTTGAATACAACTCTAAACTAATGCATGATTATGAATGATCTCAATGTTGTATTTGCGATGTTAAACTTTTACACTTTACTTACAGCATTGATAGTGATGATTGATGAAGCGGGGGGGGCGCGACAGTAGTGGCAATTAGTGACCGCATTTGGAGGGGGGTCCGGGGGTCTTCCCCCGGAAATTTTTGAAATCTAGAACCTCGGAAACACCATTTGCAGCAATTTGAGCGAACTTTTTCATCTAATTCTACAGCGAGTATAGTTCATATTTTACTGTAAAAACGAAGAAATTATCACACCAACTACCCTACAGGTTGCCAAAATCTAGCTCTATCTCTATGATTGGTTCAGGGAATTGAAGCCTCGACAGACGACACTTCACAAAAGTTAACTATTTTGGGGGTTGCGTTGCTCCATTTGAGCACAATTTGAGGAGCACCATGCAGGCACATGTCGCTGTGACACGTGATCTAGGGTCATCAAGGTTTATTTATGATCAAACGTTAGTCCCTCATTGTCCCGCATAATCCTCAATGTCCTATGTTTTTGCCGAATGACAAATTAAGGTATGATCATTTTGTTTATTTCAAAGTTTTCATGCCAGATTTTTAGTACACGGAACTGACAGAAAGTACGCCACACTGATACGCTTCACGCCATTTACGCCACGCCAACAGTTTATACCGAAAATTAGATTACTCTTACGCCAAATTTGGCGTAATCCACGAAACTCCACGCCGGATATATCCGGCGTAACATACGAACTTTCCAGTGTGGCAAAGTGTCAAGTTGCAACGTGTCTGCATGTGAAGCCGCATTATTTTGAGACAGCGTTACCATTCGCCATTGATGCGCGCGAGGTTGCCATGGACTTTGTTATTCTCTGTCTCATGCAAAGCAATTTGATTGGTCAAACGAGTAGAAGAAAACCAATAAGAAGAGAGAAATTTAAAGCCCGGCTAGAACAAATTTGAGGAGACATTCTATTATAGTCATTCCAGCTGTTCGACTTCGAGAAGACGCGGTAAAGTTTTAGGACTGCTGAGCTCCGTTTTAAATTTGCTATTTGTAAACTTCAGAATAGGCAAGAAATTATGAAATCTCAAAGATTTTCCCAAATAGAATGGCGTTTGCTTATGAATGACAACGATTGAAATTATCCGGCGTGGACAATTAAACAGTATTTTATAAATCTTTTCAACTTTTTAGGAGAGTACCACTAAGGGAAGTTCAACTAATTCGACAGTCATGACTTCAGATAGAAGAAAGTCGAACGACAAGGTGAAGAGAATGGCCGAAGAATCGCCAAATAACGCCCCAACGACGAAGAGGTCTGCTTTAGGCGATATGACGAATGTAAGTCCTGATGCTTGACTACATGTAATACCATGGATAGTAAAAAGACTGGATTGGAAACTTGATGGCGTGAGCATAACAACCTGGTTGCAATTGACAAGCTTAAAAAACCCGAGTATATTCAAAGTTTGGGATTAATACAGCCTAAAATGATAATCGAGCACAATTTGGGGATGCCAGTTTCTTCAAAACAACACAGGAATCATCAAAACAAAGATCAACAACGCTTACCCCGAACGCTCGATTGTGGCTTAGGCAGGTTTGTATGGCGATAAAATCATTTGAAACGTCAACATAGTCATCTGAATGTGAGGATATGAAGAATTTGAAGAAAAGTTCACTAAAAAGCTCAGTAAAACAAGCGTACTCACGCCATTCGTGACATCACAATTTGCAACTAGGTTTCAACATCTCTCGAGCAAAGAAAAACGCTTGTCAGCCAATCGGCGGCCTGGAAACACCTCACGTGACTATTAGTTTCCAATCCACTCATTTTACTATCCATGGTAATACTGACGACGTTGTTTATGCCGTGGTTTATGCTACCCTACACACGCAAAAATCTCACAGCCTGTCAACAGGATGTGTTCGCAACAGGCTTGTAGCAAGGCTGGGAACAGGTTGTAACAATGCTGTTCATTCAAGAAGCTGCTACAACCTTGTTAGCATCAACCTGTTAACAACTTGTTGAGTGCAGAGCGGTAACAGGTTGTTGGAACAACTTGTCAACAGTCTGTTGGAGTCATCAGCCTTGTTACAAGTTGTCAACAACCTGTTACAGACATGTTAACAGACTTGGGACAGCCAGTGCGAACACATGACAGTGACAGCCTGTTCAACAGCCCTGAAACAACTTGCTGGCAGGTCTGTAACAGCTTGCGCGTTTTTACGTGTGTACCTTACTTCACATTTAAATTTGTTAACATTATTTTACCGTATTAGGCGTACGAGTCCAAGACCAGAAACGGAAAACCAAATTCGAAGGTTGTGGCGAAACCTAAAGCGGACGAGAGTATAAACGGTGTTCGTCGGCCTACAAATATTCAGACGCGTAGAAAGTCTAAGGAAAATACTGAGAATCTAGAAGAGTCGGCACATGTTTCTTCACAAGAGTCGGGGTATGTTGACCATTCTATATAAACGATACGTCTACACAGCCGGAAACGCACATGTTGTAACAGGTCTGCAGCCTGTCTGTTACAACTTGTCATGAACAAGCCGATATCCGGATGCGTTCGCATGCCTTGTTCCGGTTTGTCGTGACAAATCTGCAACGGGTTGTTTGCAGGCTTGTTGCAAGTTGTTCTGACAAGCCGGAACAATATTGTCATCATCAGACCTGTTACAACTTGTCCCAACAACTTGCTGCAAGCTTGTTGTGAACAGATCGTAACAATATTGTCGTCATCAGACCTGTAACAACTTGTGAACACAAGCCGTAACAAGTCTGCAGTTGACAAGTTGTAACAAGCTTGGTGAAACACGCGTTATTCTCGCGTTGTTCATGCACTGATTCTATCTGAATTATTAGATTTCTTAAGTATAGAAATAACGAAATTATCACACCCTGTGATACTTTCTTGATTTCTATACTTAAGGAATCTAATTCAGATAGAATATAGACAAGTCTGACTTGTCTGTCAAATATAATTTACACAACTGCAAATATCTATCAAAGTAATTTTATTTTACAGAAGACAATTCAATACATTGCAAAAATTTAGTCCACCGATGAAAGCGAGTTCACTCACTTATTTGAATGTTTTAGTACGTTCATGCAAAATAACCACAGTATATTTAACTGCATGCATGAATAAACTCAACACTAAAGGTATAAGTAACAGATAATAAGATAAATATACCGCTTCTTTTTTAACGTTGGTACTCCTCAGCCTCCGCTTCATTCGTGGTTGGCACTCTGAAAGTTCCAGTCTGATCACACCGTTGACATTTCTTTACGTTGAGTGCTGGACCAGCGGACCAGTTCAGTCCCTTTTAACAGTACGCACTTGCATAGATACTTGAAAGTAAATTAAAAATAGAAATGAACTGCCACTCCCAACACACTTGTTCTCGCTGTTCTTGAATGTTGCCAACGACTGTTATCATTCCTCAAATCCAATGAGAACTTCTTCCAAACGGTGAACGAATGATGATTGAACATGAACCAGAGCCATATTTCAGTCACATATCATGTCTCGATCAAAACCGATAGACTTTTATCCGTGGAATCGTGGATGGCCAGTCTGTTTCAACTTTCAAACTGTGAAAAATAAAATTTAGCCAACGGTCGTCCATGGTGACGCAAGTTTGTTTTCGTGATCTCATTCTCATTGGCTGGTGATTGTATTTTCTCGCATGCGATTGGCTCTCTGAGCATAAACTGATGCAAGCTCATTACTTCCTGTTTTTAGCCTCGAAGCTTCGAACTTTATTTACAAGCTTCGAAAGAAACACTTTGAAACTCAAAGATATTTTGGACAAACAGAACTTGCCCACAAAGATTAAATTGGAAATACAAACAGGGCGTGTAACAAATCAATCACACAAGCAGTTTTATACGTTCGCCGAAAATCGCTAATAAGAAAATCCTTGCCGTGAAGTGCCGTGGCCGTATTAAAGGAAACAGTTTTAAAGATATTTTGAGCTAAGTTCTTTTTTGTGGTTATAAACCCCAAAATATGCCTGTTGTGAACTTGAACATAAGATTGAAGTGATAAATATGTGCATTATGATCGTATTAACGTTTCTATAGCTTTGATAAGTCGACATGTCTCGACATGCCTGGCCGCTATGGCTGTCTTCGTAGTCAGTGTGTTGTGATATCAGAAACCGACTTTTGACCGTGTTTGAATAATGTTGTGCCGTCTTTCTCCTGAACAACTATAGTTATTGAATATTGTTTATTTTTTCTTTGTTTCAAACACCTTTTCGTTCACAAAAAACGTTTTGACGTTTTACACATTCACAAAGACGTAATATAAAACACTAAATAAACGTTCTCTCTGCTTCAAGTGAACGGCTATTTAATATAATATTTGTTCATGTCTGTAACGGTAGTCCCATGCAGTATTGATTTATTAGGAAAACTGGCGTGTTATACTAGCTTATAGCAGCTTTGGGGGAACTGAGTAATCAAAACAGTAAACCTTTTATATTTACAATGTATATATTCTACACTCGAAATTTTCCTTCTCCAAAAATTACCTGTTTACACTCGTAATAAAATAACACCACAACCAATTTGTGTTCGACCGAACGTGATAAAGCAACCATAAATTAATTTGTCTGCGCTAAAAAGCTAAAACACACACAGCAAAACGCCCATAAATTGTAGGGATTTTATTTGAGGTTGAATGCAGACTTGTTCCAATTTGTTGTGACAAACGAAACACAGGTTTTTATTAACAAGTCCGTCGCAAGTTGTTGTCAACTTGGTGCAAGCTTGGCAATAACATCTTGCGACAAGCCTGTTGGAACAAGTTGGAACAACCTTGTTGACTTCATCAGACTTGCTACAAGTTGTTCTATCAGACCTGATATTCCATGTTCTCAACAGGTCTGTTACAACTTGTCCCAACAACTTGTTACGGCTCTGCTGCCAACATGTTGTAACAGATCTGTTGTAACAAGTCTGTTAGAGCATGATGAAATCAACAGGCTTGTTGCAACTTGTCAACAGCTTGTAACAAGCCCGAAAATCCTGCAGGTTGTAACAAGTCTGTGAGATTTCTGGCTGTGTAAGTCGAAGTCTAAACCAAGCAAACCAAGCGGTGCATGTTGTGCTGTGCTTTGTTCAGTGGTCTGAATATATTATGAAATAATTTGTTCCCACGTGTTTTATTCTTTTACAGAATTATCGAGAACGTCGAACCTATCTTCACTGAAGAAGATCTGAAAGATATCCTGTCACCTGATGAAAGTGAACAACAACCCGAAGAGATTAGGTAATTTTCTTGTATTTTTAGTAAAGCTACCTATCTGTGGTTGTATTATTTTATAATTTATGTAGACACTGTGTTACTCATTATTCGTGCCCTTCAAAATCCTGTTTTGTTGATAATTTTAGTATAAAACATGAAAATAGTGATCCAAAATCGACGCTGGATTCAACGACGGTAAGTCTTTATACTCCTACAGTAAATATTCAACATATTTCTGGTAGTGACAATGCCAATATATCAGAGCTACAATTATCATTAATTTCTATTTTTATTTAGGAAGCTGAAGTTGAAAAACCAGCCTTCACTGATATTGATACAGATATTATGGATGAATTTTCTGTGGCAGAATATGCCAATCAAATTTTCAAAAATATGAGAAAAAGAGAGGTACTGTAAAAGTCAAAATGAGTTCGAAATACTGTTGAGGGTGTGCCTGTAGAAATTTGAAATGGGTACCACTAGCTAGAGTTGACTGGGGCTGCAAATTGTCTGAACATTCAAATTTAAAGTGCTGGCCCATATATGAGAGACCTTTAGCAAGTTTAATAAAGGCCCAGTTAAAGCTGCAAGACCGTGGTAAAATGACTTGGAGGGGGTGAGGGGAGGGGGGGGGTGCTGGGGAGGGGGGGGGTGACATGGTTCTCCAAGAAATTTTGGATTTCTAGGAAGGTGTATTTAATAAACTGAAAGCTACAATTCACATTAAGCTACTTTTGTTTTATTTATTAAACCATTACATTAAACCATTTATGGTGCCATTACACATTGGGTTTAGGGTATCAAATTATCCAATCATGTCTGAAGTTTATCAACTCATAAAATTTACTTTGTTGGAATTGGAGCTGTCAAAAATTGATATAAATTACACTACAGTACGGTATTTATTCCAATGATGCCCTGGGCATCGTAGAGAGGCGTTTATTAGAGGGAGGTGTTTATTTCAAATTTGATATTTCAATTATTAAAATAAAAACACGTCATACAAATGTTCACACAATCTCGTATATAAATAATAACTAAAAAGTTCATTATATGCGTCCTTAACATCCGAATAAGCAATTAGAAACAAAAAATGTTCGCACAATTTACATGTAACAATCAATTGTTTACAAATATCAAGATTCTTGGAGAAGAAACTGACGCGTATCAAAGAGAAATATAGTACTCACTTTGACATTGAATATGAGCAGTCTTGACTCTGCAAAAACCTCATCATCTTAAAAGTTATTCGGCTAAAAAATAAAGCGCTGGCATTGTATTTTCGTTTTACATTTTGTGTTTACAGGTATATTTGGAAGTTGCATTTATCCAGGGGGCGTTTATTTGGGTTATAAATCCATGTCCTATTTACACGAATTTTTGGCCTTAGGTTAGGGTGTGTGTTGGGGTAAGGTAAGGCTTTCATGAAGTACCTGGGTTATGTAGGACATGGAATTATTACCTTTATTTGATAGTGGTTGTTTATTAGAACAGTAGTTGGCACCTAAACGTGTACACCGCCTGTCAAAACATGTTTTATGTAAACGTCGAAGTTAAATGTTTACCTAATGCAAACGTTTAGGTTTTCTTTCGATACATTCGAACCAATCCATTATTGTCACATGAATGTGCCCTTAGCCAATCACGTCTCGCCAATCTCACGGTGTTGATTTCAAAACGGTTAACTTTGGCTTAAATTTAGAACATGTTTTGATGGGCGGTGTACAAGCTTAGGTGCCAACGACTGTATAGAGCGTTTTCACTCTGTGATCGGTGGCCCCATGGGGGTGGTGAAACAATACGAAATATTTGAATAAGAAAGAGCTAATTCCCATACCGTACACCAAGTTATGGCCGCCATTTCATTGTTTTGGTACACCAATATGGCCACCGTGACGTCAGATGAAAACACTCTATATGAATAACATGAGCACTGATTGTAGTCTGAGCCTACGTTGTTTGTGGCCAGCTCGAAGCTCACCCAAGTTACCTTGTATTAGGTTGGGTGGGGGGGGGGGGTGTATCTGGAGACGCCCGCTACGCCTTTACAGGTGAGACACCCTGAAGGTACACAGCAACCTTACTACTCAAACCAGTTAGAGCGAGACATTGACGATTATTTCTTGTTAACTGCATAACAATTTCAAAACAATAGCGTGGTATATGCTCGTGTACCACCTGATAAACATCCAATTGTTAACATGGCTAGAAATCCAGGACACTCAGCGGCAGTCGCCTGTGGGCTCATATTTAGATGGAATATTAATTTGAAAATTCTGATGGCTAAATATCGATCATTTCGGCTATAAACAGAAGTCTATAGCAATAAATTAAAGTAGAGTTATTCGCTAAAATGTCTTGTTGACCCATTTCTTACCCAAATATCAAATTGCAAAAGGTTTAATCGTCTAGACAGGCCTGTACCCTCATACTCACAAAAATTGCCGCATAAATTTCGGTTATTATTTCCTAATCCACAGTCATATTTAATAATAATAACAGCGGTTAAGACCCTGGCACCTAGCAACATCTCCATAAGAAATGGCGGACAAGAACCCGAAATTATCGAGGAATGCATTGCTTCTTCACGCCGAGTTCAGTATTTATCTCGGCGCTTGATGGATTAAATTACAACGACTCGGCTGCAATAAATCGTACATTTTAAGGTCTTTGGGAACCTATTAAACAACGAAAAAGTGGAACGAACAACTCCGCAAAACAAAGTAACGTTCATCCCGAGCAAATTCAGACGTTCGCATCGTGGACAAACAACACAGAAGCAGCCAAAATTGGAGCTCCAAAATAAGTGATATAGCAGATTAATAGACTTTAAACAGCGAATAAGAGGTATTCTTGTGAGGGGCTCGGGAACCTATTTAGGACGCTCCAAACTTAATAGAAATTGTAGTGCTGAACGATTGTTCAATTTGGTGAAGTTTTGGACGTTCGCATGTCGGAATTTACAATAATAAATAACCGAAAATGATTGTTCTTTATATCTCCTTAAGAAATCTATTGAAGGACGCCATATTGAATTAATTAAAAAGGGATTCAGTGCGCATGCTTTGCCGCCATGTTGTCCTCGATTTCTGGCCATGTAAATGTACATAACAAGCTATTACGTGGTACATAAGAATACACCACGTGTTTGCTTTAAAATTGATCTGGGGTTAACGAAACTGTCGTTAAAAATCGTCTGGCTCCCCAGACTGCATGGTTTGAGTAGTAATTTAGAGCTGGAAGTGCTCGCATACACTTAGAACTACAGCTGTACGTTGTGCATAATATTCAATCGGTGAATTCGGGAGCTGGCCTGGCCATGCATGAGTTTTAAAGTGGGTGAGTTTACCCGTGCAATCGAATTCATGCAGTTGCCGGAATTGACTGAAAATGTTTAGCTTTGCACATCAGTGCTTATTAATAGCCTTAATAGTCCACTGGTAGAGGATAACTGCATGTATTTGTAGCCTGTAGTGTGGTCGTAAATTTTTTTGTTGAGATGCTCGGTATTTTGTAACATATTCAACAATCATGTCCTTTTTATTTTCTTGTAATATAGGAACTGTACGTGTTGAGACCGTACCTGAGCGAGCAACCGAAGATTAACGCCCACATGAGGGCCATTTTGGTCGACTGGCTTGTCGAAGTTCAACAAAACTTTGAACTGTACCACGAAACACTTTACCTTTCCGTTAAAATAGTTGATCATTATTTGGAGAATAACGTAATTGAGAGAGACCAACTTCAGTTGCTTGGAGCTACGGCAGTATTTTTGTCCAGCAAAATTGAGGTAATTTTCTTGGCGGCTACGGCGCTATGCCTACAGCTGCTTTTTGTATCTACAGGTAGCGCAAACGTGTAGTGCTTATAATGTCTGCAGCATGGATGTTTCTATAATATATTATGTGCCTGACGCCCTGACTATGTTTTGCAGTTGCCCAGATGCGGGAAATGACAAGCGACTAAGCGCCCAGTAAACTCGTTCTCTGAGACGGGTTTGGCGCTGCGGCCAAGAAGCATAGTTAAGATTATGCAGTCAACCTCTAATGACCGAACGGCATAAATAATGCGAACCAAACACATCTGCACCGTGCATGTAACACTCCTCGCGAAACTTGCGACATTGATCACTAAGCGGCATTTTTCGAGCGAAGCGACTTTTTGCTTTTGTCTTGACTGATTAGTTCCACCCGAAAGCTTACGAGAAAAAAGAAAATGTCGCTTCGCGCGACATTTTTCGCCAAGTGGAAAACTACCTTAGCACGCAGAACCTGCATGTACGCAATGCGTACCTATGTTTATAAATATTGACAGACCCGACTATTCAAATGAGAATGTTTCGCTTACCTGCATGTACATCGTTTTTTACTTTTATTTAATTTCCAGGAGAGGCACCCACCTTACTTAGACGACTTTCTCTTCATTTGTGACGATGCTTACAAAAAGTCCGACCTTCTCAAAATGGAAGTCAAAGTTCTTGCTTCGTTGGATTACTGCCTAGCTATCCCCATTCCTTATCGCTTTCTACGAAGATTTGCAAAGGTAAGTAAAAAGCATGAAACTGAGATGCAACGACTTCAACTTTTGGTGATATTGCCATCGCTGAAAATCAGGGCGCCTGCTGAAAATACACCTTGAAGGGTAATAGCAACAAAAACCAAAATTCTCAATTACATGTAACATAGTAGGGTAGTCTAAGTAACTAAAACTATTTTTATAACATTATATACTAATACCGGCAAAACACGATTATAGTACTATCTGCCATCTTGTTTCAATATTGTACCAATAGTAAGTAATCCACTTGGACGTTGGTGTCGCGTCACAAGCTGGGGTAAATATAAAATTAACTTTGCTGATAGCCGAGTGCTCCATGCTTTTGAAAGTGCATGTTGTAGTGCAATGATGTGAAAATGACATTCCCTAAAAGCGAGCTTTGCCGACATGCGTATACGTATCGGTATAACTACTGTAGATACAGTAAGTAAATATTTTTCTTTACCCAGCTTGTCGTCGATGCATGTATCAATCAAAAAATTATCCAAGATGGCGGTTGACACGATTGTTTTTTTTGTCGACGCAGTCCACTAAAATGGTTTGTGTGTTCTTTCTATGCAGGCTGCTGGAAGTAACATGGAAACACTGACGCTAGCCCGCTATATTCTTGAGACATCTCTAATGGAGTATGACTTTATCACAACTAAAGCTTCAAAAATGGCTGCTGCTTGTCTCAATCTCGCCATGGCGATGAAAAACCTTCACGAATGGACTCCGACCTTAGTCCATTATACAGAGTACACTCAGGAAGATTTGTCCGAACTTGTTGCCAAACTGAATGTTGTAATTTCTGTTCAACCAAAGAAAAATTTGCGAACTGTTCATTGTAAATATTCACACCCGGTTTTCTACCAAGTTGCAAAAACTCCAGTTTTGGTTGTCCTTGCGATGTAGTGGCATTGCGATATGAATTCAGCTTTTACAACTTTGAAATGATATATACTTTGACAAATATTAGGAGAATATATTAACACTTTATTTTACGTAGATTTTTAGTTCAATGTATAAATCTTTTAGAACCTTTTAGAATTCGAATTCTTTAGCTCTGATCCTGTAAATAGATTTGACACAACCTTGTACATATACCTCTTGTTCAACCATTAAAGAATTTATCGAATCCGATAGCTTGCGTTGTCTAAAACATTGCTCTATTGCTGATTTAAATTAATAACAAACGCATGCAAGTACGTTGTACCTCTACTCTTTTCGCACAGTGTTAGAAAACGTTAATACTTGCTTGCGAGTTGTAAGGTTTCCGAAACTAATTAATTGTATAAATAAGTATAATGGCTTATTCAAATCTGTGACAAAACTGCAAAACCATCAGCATTTATTAAATATTACGCCGGCTATAATTTCCGCTTCTACGATTATTACTACAACTATTGGTTTTCGGTTTTGCGTTCACTGGTAAGTTAGCCTCCTTCGCAGACGTTCTTATGACCCGAGAGCTACATTCCATTCCCTTTGTGTACATGGGACAATGAAATTACACCATTGTCGTGCTAAATAATTAAAGCCGTGCTGGGCTAGTGTTATGTGTAATTTGTTTAGTCGAAAGTTAATATATATTTTGAAACGTTTAGCCTAGAACTTCACGGAATTTACGAAGAATATAGACCTTATTCAAAAATGGCTGCCGAATAAAAATTATTTTATGTGCATATAAATTAGCCCTTATGACCTCGTTATAACGTAAAAATTCTTTTGAATTTCACACATGAAAACGAGTTCATAAGGGCTAATTTATATGTATATAAAAGAATTTTAATTCGGCGGCCATTTTTGAATAAGGTCTATTGTTTTGATTATATAAGTTCTTGCTGCCTATGCAAACAAATAAGCGTGAAAATCGGTGTAAAGCGTAAGAGCGTTGAGAGAAATTTAAGATTGTAAACAAAAGCTCAAAGGTGGTAACGTTTTTTAGTAAAATTTTAGAAGTAACTATTGCATTTCTCGTCCTCTGATTGGTCGAGCTGAACTGCCTATTTCGCGATAGTTACGGTAATAAGTCCATGTCCAGTATACACCAATTGAAAAATGCCACATAAAATTCCACATTCTAAACGTAAATAGCCATCATTATCCATCAATTGCCATCACTATCCATAATCAGACATCGTTAGCCCTAACTACACATCGATAGACATGACCTCACACAACCTAGTATCACTTGACATAACCTAGTATCACTTGGTATAACCTAGTATCACTTGACATAACCTAGTATCACTTGGTATAACCTAGTATCACTTGACATAACCTAGTATCACTTGACATAACCTAGTATCACTTGACATAACCTAGCATCACTTGGTATAACCTAGTATCACTTGGTATAACCTAGCATCACTTGACATAACCTAACATCACCTACCATCACTTGACATAACCTGACATAACCTAGCATCACTTGACATAACCTAACATAACCTAACATAACCTAGCATCACTCGACATAACCTAACATAACCTAACATAACCTAGCATCACTTGACATAACCTAACATAACCTAGCATCACTTGACATAACCTAACATCACTTGACATAACCTAGCATCACTTGACATAACCTAACATAACCTAGTATCACTTGACATAACCTAGTATCACTTGGTATAACCTAGTATCACTTGGCATAACCTAACATCACTTGACATAACCTAGCATCACTTGACATAACCTAACATCACTTACCATCACTTCACATAACCTAACATCACTTGACATAACCTAACATCACTTGACATAACCTAGCATCACCTGACATAACCTGACATAACCTAGCATCACCTGACATAACCTACCATCACTTCACATAACCTAACATCACTTCACATAACCTAACATCACTTGACATAACCTAGCATCACCTGACATAACCTAACATCACCTAGCATCACTTGACATAACCTAGCATCACCTAGGATCACTTGACATAACCTAACATCACCTAGCATCACTTGACATAAGCTGACATAACCTAACATCACTTGACATAACCTAGCATCACTTGACATAACCTAGCATAACCTACCATCACCTGACATAACCTACCATCACTTGACATAACCTACCCAACCTCGTCCCCAGGGCCATTTGTGGGGGCTGGGCCAAGATGGCGGCCAAAACAAAATGGCGGGAACAAATGGCCCTGGCACAGGCTGCAAAAAATGAGTCAAATTTTGACTCATTTTTGACTCGGACCCAGGCTTCACTAAGTTTATCGCGCCTAGTCAGGCTCAATTTTTTCTGAATATTTAGTTCAGCTTGACTGACCCAAACTGAAAACAATCAAAACATTCATTTCCAAATACATTGTCGAATTATTAAAATAAATACACTTTTAATAGATATCTGTAAATGCTTATTATTTATCATTTGCTTCACCGTTTTACCAAATTCGCAAGAAACTGGATTGCCGTTGTCTGGCCGGGCCGCCTTGTTTTCGTGAGTTTTCGGTGGATTCAATTCAGCGTTTTGAAAACATTTAGGCTTCGTTTAATCGAGAATTCTTGTTTGAAAAATGCCTGCTTCTCAATGGCCAAATACGTAAATTCTGCCCTGTGGTGTACTTTCCTTTCGCAGCCAAAATACGTTTGACTTTGTTCACCAAGTCTTTCGTTCGCTCGATTTAGAAAACACTCTGAATTGCCGTCCCATGGACTTCGTTGTATGGCAGCCAGGGCACAGAGACGACATGACTCATCATTACATATTCTTCCGACGTTTTTATGGGTGTTTCGCCAGCTTTCCTCACATTTTCATTCATTTTGAAGTTGTTTTTAACAGCCGGCAATTCTGGTATCACTATATTTAATATAATTTGAGCCCTAAAAACAAATGCCCGCGAGTTAGCCTACCGCCCGCCTTGTTTCTACCAATCAGAATACCTAAAACATCCAATGTTATCTCGACCAATCAGATGTGGTGATAGCTCAGCCTGTGCCAGGGCCATTTGTTCTTGGCCGCCATCTTGGCCCAGCCCCCACAAATGGCCCTGGGGACGAGGTTGATAACCTACCATCACTTGACATAATCTAGCATCACTTGACATAACCTAACATCACTTGACATAATCTAGCATCACTTGACATAACCTAGCATAACCTACCATCACCTGACATAACCTGACATAACCTAGCATCACCTGACATAACCTGACATAACCTAGCATCACCTGACATAACCTACCATCACTTGACATAACCTACCATCACTTGACATAACCTAACATCACCTGACATAACCTAACATCACTTGACATAACCTACCATCACTTGACATAACCTAACATCACTTCACATAACCTAACATCACTTGACATAACCTAGCATCACTTGACATAACCTGACATAACCTAGCATCACTTGACATAACCTAACATCACTTGACAATAGTTGACATAACCTACCACCTGGCATAACCTAATGGTGGAAAGAAGATCAGAAATGAGATATTTCCAAGTGATTTTTTGCCATGGCAATGATCTTGGAAAGATACATATTGGGGGGAAAATCAAAAGTGTGTTGTTGATCGTTCTGGAAAGTTTAATTTCATGCACATATCTTGTAAGGATAAGGAAAAAGATTCCTTAGAATGTTTTCGATCTGTATGTAGCATTGAAGTAAAAACTGTAAAATCTTCTTTTCTATGTGATGTGTGTTTATAACATTTTCAAGCAAGATATTAGTAACATTGTCGAAATTATTTTTGTGTTGTTACGAACTTTCTAAATATAGTTTCCATGGCAACAGCAATTGTGAAGATAAGTGTTTTTGGAAATTTTTCATCCTTTTATTTGCTATTTATCGGATTTCCTTCGGTGAAATTCGTTCAAACTTCGCAGTCTTATAGGAATTGCTTTGCGTAACATTTTCATGCAAAATAAATGTAGGGGTAATTGTTCGAACAGTTTTGGCAATTGGCAGTACCGTAATGATTCGAATAAGCGCCCAGGGCGCTTATTCGGGAGGGGGCGCTTATTGGAAGGAGGGCGCTTACTCGAATCATTACGGTATCACCAAATTTAATTTTTTTTTAACATTATGAAAAATGTATTCGATAGAATTGTTTTGAAAAAAGGAATTAAAAAGGTCAAGTCTGCCATGAAATGTGGAAAATTAAAAAAAAAAATCATAGGAGGAAACGCAAGGAATTCGCGGTTATTTTACGGCTTTTTTACATATGACGGCATACTCCTTTCCGGTTTTATGTACATTTCCCGCCAAAACCCCCAAACTAATCGATAATTAGCTTGTGCGCGGTCATTAAACTCTAGGGAACCACTTTAAAAAAGTTTAATGAAACTCTCTTAAAAGTGAGAACGCTGAAAATGCTTAGATCGCTGGTCATACCTTAAAATTAGGGCATGATAGTATGAAAGAGGGCCGGGGTTTGAACAAGTGACGAATTTCGACATAAAAGTCGATGGGTATGTCGGCGATGGCGAGGGAAATGTAATCGGCTATATCGTTCGAGTTGTGATGGCAATCATTGATCCATTATTGACAAGGAACAATACTTCATCAAAGTAAGAATTACAATTTTAGTGTGTTTCTCTAAGTTTATGTAAGTTAACTACTACGTGAAATGGTGATGTATACTTCACAAGGTGTAAATTTTATATTAACGTATTTTATTGAAGTAAGTTCTTAATTGCAAATCAGTTTTATCTATCTGCCTCCAATTCGGTAGATTATTAAAGCTTTTTCTGTTGTTTTGCCAAGCTGCTACAAGGTTGCAAGTAACAAGTTAGTAGTTTATATAACAAGTCTGTTGAGTCAACCATTCAACCTAGGGCGGGGGGAAAAAAGCATTTGGCACCAGTATCCATCCAAAATCAAAGAATGGATGCTTACAAATGTGAACTGCCTGTCTGCTTGAAGTCGTATATATGTGAAATTTAAGCCTATACGTGAATTAGCCCTTATTTATGAGGTTAGTTATAACACGGTTATAACCAAGGTTAACAATAAAGGAACGCGCGCTGCAGGGCCTGAGGAGAGTAAAGCGAGGGCAGGTAAATAGGTACCTCCCTCAAAGGCTGCGTCATTGTGCCTTAGACAGCCGGTGAGCAAACAAGGCGAATCCAGTGTAGCTAACACCAGATTGCAAGCGATTGGACCGAAAGCAGATCCGACTCTTGTCGCATCTTTGGAGCGATCGAGGCACCATTCAGGTAAAGCACTGACGCCAAGTTCAACACTGCAAAACCACAAAAACTTGTCAAGATAAATTTTCTTGTTTCAAGATCCATTTTCTTATTTTAAGAAAATTTGTCTTGTTTCAAGGAAAAAAATCTTGATAAGAAAAACTAAGAGGAACGTTTCTTGTTTTAAGAAAATTTATGACTTGTTTCAAGAAAAAAAATCTTGATAAGAAAAACTAAAAAGAAAGTTTCTTGTTTTAAGAAAATTTATGTCTTGTTTCAAGAAAAAAAATCTTGATATGAAAAACTAAAAGGAAAGAACGCTTTGGAATAACACATCTTTTAAATATAATACAACATTTATTTAGCTCAAATATTCCTAACGTTTAAAACATTATATCTATACATAAATGTCCATGAAGTAATTCCGAATGAATAACATGTGTAATTTTGAGACAGAATAGCGCTACAGGCGCCGTCTACGAAACCGCGCAGGTCATATGCGTACCAGGTGGGGGCAGGGGGGGGGGCAATTGCCCTCCTCCCCCCCCCAAAAAAAAAACGTTTTAAAAATGAAAATATCGGGCACTTTTTGAAAGAAATTTCGGGTAAATTCGGGTAATATTGCTGTTAAATATTCATGAAAAATTATATTTTGAACTGTTTTAATATATTTTCGACTTAATTTTTTGGGCAAAAATGTCCCCCCCCAGGTGGCGAGCGCGCATTGATACTTGGGATAGCATCATCTAAGTAAATTTTTCTTGATTTAGGAAATATATTGTTAAAACAAGAATGTGACTAAAATTTTTTTCTTGATTTAGGAAGAATATTCTTAAAACAAGAATATATCCGACTAGAATTTTTTTCTTGATTCAAGAATTTTTTTCTTGATTTAGGAAAAATATTCTTAAAACAAGAATATCTAACTAGAATTTTTTTCTTAATTCAAGAAAATTTTTCTTGATTGAAGATTATCTGTCTTTCCAGCTGATAATCTTGAAGAAACGACAAGAAAGTTTTTCTTCTTCAAGATAAATTATCTTAAAAAAAGATTATTTTTCTTGAAACAAGATAACCTGACAAGAAAGTATTGCTTGTTTTAAGAAAAATTATCTTGTCAAGATAAATTATCTTGTTTTGGTAAGATAATTATCTTGCAGACGGGACAAGATAATTTTTCTTGTTTTAAGGGAAAATATCCTTAAAACAAGCATTTTTTTCTTAAAACAAGTTTTTTTGGATTTGCAGTGAAGGCAAAGCAATCAATCAATCAATCAAGGTATGTTAAATATACTCTATCTTTCTTCGTGTGGCAAATACTTCGGCTACTCTTGGAACAAAGGTAAGACAAAACCAGGGACTAACAAAGCGTGTCAGAGATACTTTCAGTAAGACATTGCGCGAAGAGAAGTAGAAAAGCGCCAGAGGCCGAGCACAAAGGTCACACACCATGCTGTTACTTCCCCATGGTTATGCGCTAACCGACACGAATTTGGTCAAGTTTTTTGAGGAACAAGTGGGAATACCCAAGGAATGTCTTATTTCGTTTCGATAAAGGAAGATACTTGCCCAAACTGCAAAGCAGCCACGACCTGCTACGAGCGGAGTGACAGCATATGGCGCGCTTACACGTAAGCGAAATCGCAAAGAATCAACAGCAAAGAAACTCCGCACATGACACTGGGAACAGCTAGACCCAGGCCGAGAATACGCGCTGTGCATTATTGAGGAATACGCGTTGTCGTTTTGGCTTGAGACTCTACAGCGTGCGACGCATAAGAATCTTAGCTTAGCCGTTTTAATATAGAGCGGAACCATTGTTAAGAGTAATGAGATATCATGTTGTTGAACTTTAACGTTTGTATCAAAGAAAGTTGCATAAAGAAGTGTCAATTGACAAACTTAACTCCAAGAGTTGTCACCACTCGGGGTTGTTTTAGCTACGTTAATCACCTAAACAGTTTTCTACGGAACTGTCGTCCGAAAAGTACGTACGAGGATTTTAGAACCTTTTAGAGATATTTAAGGTTTCAATGACTGGTTAAGGTCGTTTACAATTTGTTTACTATATAGTATAGTGACATATTACCAGGGGGCAAGGGCAAGAAAAACGCATATGTCTTCACTGCACTCGCGCGCTCAGCATCAGTTCGTGAGATAGTTCAATTCAAGTTATAGGCGGTAACTGCGTCAAGGGGTTTAACCTTGGGTCTCCTGGCGCACTTATATGAGTTTGGACAAATTTGAAGTAGGTCACGGACAAACCGCATGGAGTGCCTTTCCCCAGCCTGAATTATTGCATACTCGGGCTGTGTACAGATCGAATTATCTGGGCAGGTGACCAAAGGGTCTGGATACAACAGTAGGTGGACCCAGCATGAGTGCTTTTGCTTAGTGAAAAGTCTACATTGCTCAACTCTAGCATGGGTGGACCGAGTATGCGTGCTTTTGCTCATATGCAATGCCTACTACGCTCAACTCTAGCCTGGTTGCCAGTCCCAAGTATGAGTGCTCTGGCTCAAGCGCAACGTTTACAATGCTCATCTCTAGCCTGGGGGCCAGTCCCAGTATGAGTGCCTTTGCTCAAGTGCAATGTCTATATGGTTCAACTCAGAATGCTCATCTCTGGCCTGAGTACCAGTTAGGGTTAGGGTTAGGGTTAGCCTACACTACATTGCTCAACTCTAGCATGGGTATGTCCCAGTACGAGTGATTGTGCTCAAGTGCAATGCTCACAATGCTCAACACTAGCCTGGGTGTCAGTCCCAGTACGAATTCTGTTGCTCAAGTGCAATGCTTACAATGCTCAACACTAGCATGGGTGCCAGTCCCAGTATGAGCGATTTGCTCAAGTGCGATGCTTAACCCGTCGATAATACTAGTCAAAATTAAGTCGTCTAAGACAAACCAGTTCCATCAAGGTCACGTTTTCAAGTTGGCACGTATGTGCGGTACGAGTGCTGATGAACTACTGTATCTTCATCTTGGCGGTGATAAGCCAGGCACCTTATCTCTACAGAGAAACGGTGTCCCTCTGACACGAACACGGGGGAGCAGCAAAGGACCACTTTTCCAGCACCGTGATGGCCAACCTTTAACACGAGCAATGATGACAACATGGTTGAGAGATGCACCTAACGCCTAGGCTTAGAAGGGAATAACTCGGGGCACAGCTGTTGAATTGGTTCTGTGTCAACTGTGGCGAAGGTGGGCATACCAGACCATTTGATTAAAACCCTTTGTCGGTGGCTACGTGTTGCATATCAGTTGCAAACAACTTTGCTATAGTCATACTGCTGGCTATATAAGCCTGGGTGCAACCCCAGCAAACAACTTTGCTATAGTCATTGCGGACTATATAAGTCTGGGTGCGACCCAGCAAACAACTTTGCTATAGTCATTGCGGACTATATAAATCTGGGTGCGACCCAGCAAACAACTTTGCTATAGTCATTGCGGACTATATAAGTCTGGGTGCGACCCAGCAAACAACTTTGCTATAGTCATTGCGGACTATATAAATATGGGTGCGACCCAGCAAACAACTTTGCTATAGTCATTGCGGACTATATAAGTATGGGTGCGACCCAGCAAACAACTTTGCTATAGTCATTGCGGACTATATAAGTCTGGGTGCGACCCAGCAAACAACTTTGCTATAGTCATTGCGGACTATATAAGTCTGGGTGCGACCCAGCAAACAACTTTGCTATAGTCATTGCGGACTATATAAATCTGGGTGCGACCCAGCAAACAACTTTGCTATAGTCATTGCGGACTATATAAGTCTGGGTGCGACCCAGCAAATAACTTTGCTATAGCCATACTGCTGACTATATAAGTCCGGGTGCGACCCAGCAAACAACTTTGCTATAGTCATACTGCTGACTATATAAGTCTGGGTGCGACCCAGCAAACAACTTTGCTATAGTCATACTGCTGGCTATATAAGTCTGGGTGCGACCCAGCAAACAACTTTGCTATAGTCATTGCGGACTATATAAGTCTGGGTGCGACCCAGCAAACAACTTTGCTATAGTCATTGCGGATTATATAAGTCTGGGTGCGACCCAGCAAACAACTTTGCTAAAGTCATTGCGGACTATATAAATCTGGGTGCGACCCAGCAAACAACTTTGCTATAGTCATTGCACTCTATATAAGTCTGGGTGCGACCCAGCAAACAACTTTGCTATAGTCATTGCGGACTATATAAGTCTGGGTGCGACCCAGCAAACAACTTTGCTATAGTCATTGCGGACTATATAAATCTGGGTGCGACCCAGCAAACAACTTTGCTATAGTCATTGCGGACTATATAAGTCTGGGTGCGACCCAGCAAATAACTTTGCTATAGTCATACTGCTGACTATATAAGTCTGGGTGCGACCCAGCAAACAACTTTGCTATAGTCATACTGCTGGCTATATAAGTCTGGGTGCGACCCAGCAAACAACTTTGCTATAGTCATTGCGGACTATATAAGTCTGGGTGCGACCCAGCAAACAACTTTGCTATAGTCATTGCGGACTATATAAGTCTGGGTGCGACCCAGCAAACAACTTTGCTAAAGTCATTGCGGATTATATAAATCTGGGTGCGACCCAGCAAACAACTTTGCTATAGTCATTGCAGACTATATAAGTCTGGGTGCGACCCAGCAAACAACTTTGCTATAGTCATTGCGGACTATATAAGTCTGGGTGCGACCCAGCAAACAACTTTGCTATAGTCATTGCGGACTATATAAATCTGGGTGCGACCCAGCAAACAACTTTGCTATAGTCATTGCGGACTATATAAGTCTGGGTGCGACCCAGCAAATAACTTTGCTATAGTCATACTGCTGACTATATAAGTCTGGGTGCGACCCAGCAAACAACTTTGCTATAGTCATACTGCTGACTATATAAGTCTGGGTGCGACCCAGCAAACAACTTTGCTATAGTCATACTGCTGGCTATATAAGTCTGGGTGCGACCCAGCAAACAACTTTGCTATAGTCATTGCGGACTATATAAGTCTGGGTGCGACCCAGCAAACAACTTTGCTATAGTCATTGCGGACTATTTAAGTCTGGGTACGACCCAGCAAACAACTTTGCTAAAGTCATTGCGGACTATATAAATCTGGGTGCGACCCAGCAAACAACTTTGCTATAGTCATTGCAGACTATATAAGTCTGGGTGCGACCCAGCAAACAACTTTGCTATAGTCATTGCTGACTATATAAGTCTGGGTGCGACCCAGCAAACAACTTTTCTATAGTCATTGCGGACTATATAAGTCTGGGGGCGACCCAAGAAACAACTTTGCTATAGTCATTGCGGACTATATAAGTCTGGGTGCGACCCAGCAAACAACTTTGCTATAGTCATGCATACTGCTGACTATATAAGTCTGGGTGCGACCCAGCAAACAACTTTGCTATAGTCATACTGCTGGCTATATAAGTCTGGGTGCGACCCAGCAAACAACTTTGCTATAGTCATTGCGGACTATATAAGTCTGGGTGCGACCCAGCAAACTACTTTGCTATAGTCATGCATACTGCTGACTATATAAGTCTGGGTGCGACCCAGCAAACTACTTTGCTATAGTCATGCATACTGCTGACTATATAAGTCTGGGTGCGACCCAGCAAACAACTTTGCTATAGTCATTGCGGACTATATAAGTCTGGGTACGACCCAGCAAACAACTTTGCTATAGTCATTGCGGACTATATAAGTCTGGGTGCGACCCAGCAAACAACTTTGCTATAGTCATACTGCTGGCTATATAAGTCCGGGTGCGACCCAGCAAACAACTTTGCTATAGTCATTGCGGACTATATAAGTCTTGGTGCGACACAGCAAACAACTTTGCTATAGTCATTGCGGACTATATAAGTCTGGGTGCGTCCCAGCAAACAACTTTGCTATAGTCATGCATACTGCTGACTATATAAGTCTGGGTGCGACCCAGCAAACAACTTTGCTATAGTCATACTGCTGGCTATAAGTCTGGGTGCGACCCAGCAAACAACTTTGCTATAGTCATTGCGGACTATATAAGTCTGGGTGCGACCCAGCAAACAACTTTGCTATAGTCATGCATACTGCTGACTATATAAGTCTGGGTGCGACCCAGCAAACAACTTTGCTATAGTCATTGCGGACTATATAAGTCTGGGTACGACCCAGCAAACAACTTTGCTATAGTCATTGCGGACTATATAAGTCTGGGTGCGACCCAGCAAACAACTTTGCTATAGTCATACTGCTGGCTATATAAGTCCGGGTGCGACCCAGCAAACAACTTTGCTATAGTCATTGCGGACTATATAAGTCTTGGTGCGACACAGCAAACAACTTTGCTATAGTCATTGCGGACTATATAAGTCTGGGTGCGACCCAGCAAACAACTTTGCTATAGTCATTGCGGACTATATAAGTCTGGGTGCGACCCAGCAAACAACTTTGCTATAGTCATTGCGGACTATATAAATCTGGGTGCGACCCAGCAAACAACTTTGCTATAGTCATTGCGGACTATATAAGTCTGGGTGCGACCCAGCAAATAACTTTGCTATAGTCATACTGCTGACTATATAAGTCTGGGTGCGACCCAGCAAACAACTTTGCTATAGTCATACTGCTGACTATATAAGTCTGGGTGCGACCCAGCAAACAACTTTGCTATAGTCATACTGCTGGCTATATAAGTCTGGGTGCGACCCAGCAAACAACTTTGCTATAGTCATTGCGGACTATATAAGTCTGGGTGCGACCCAGCAAACAACTTTGCTATAGTCATTGCGGACTATATAAGTCTGGGTACGACCCAGCAAACAACTTTGCTAAAGTCATTGCGGACTATATAAGTCTGGGTGCGACCCAGCAAACAACTTTGCTATAGTCATTGCAGACTATATAAGTCTGGGTGCGACCCAGCAAACAACTTTGCTATAGTCATTGCGGACTATATAAGTCTGGGTACGACCCAGCAAACAACTTTGCTAAAGTCATTGCGGACTATATAAATCTGGGTGCGACCCAGCAAACAACTTTTCTATAGTCATTGCGGACTATATAAGTCTGGGTGCGACCCAGCAAACAACTTTGCTATAGTCATGCATACTGCTGACTATATAAGTCTGGGTGCGACCCAGCAAACAACTTTGCTATAGTCATACTGCTGGCTATATAAGTCTGGGTGCGACCCAGCAAACAACTTTGCTATAGTCATTGCGGACTATATAAGTCTGGGTGCGACCCAGCAAACTACTTTGCTATAGTCATGCATACTGCTGACTATATAAATCTGGGTGCGACCCAGCAAACTACTTTGCTATAGTCATGCATACTGCTGACTATATAAGTCTGGGTGCGACACAGCAAACAACTTTGCTATAGTCATTGCGGACTATATAAGTCTGGGTGCGACCCAGCAAACAACTTTGCTATAGTCATTGCGGACTATATAAGTCTGGGTGCGTCCCAGCAAACAACTTTGCTATAGTCATGCATACTGCTGACTATATAAGTCTGGGTGCGACCCAGCAAACAACTTTGCTATAGTCATACTGCTGGCTATATAAGTCTGGGTGCGATCCAGCAAACAACTTTGCTATAGTCATTGCGGACTATATAAGTCTGGGTGCGACCCAGCAAACAACTTTGTTATAGTCATGCATACTGCTGACTATATAAGTCTTGGTGCGACACAGCAAACAACTTTGCTATAGTCATTGCGGACTATATAAGTCTGGGTGCGACCCAGCAAACAACTTTGCTATAGTCATTGCGGACTATATAAGTCTGGGTGCGACCCAGCAAACAACTTTGCTATAGTCATTGCGGACTATATAAATATGGGTGCGACCCAGCAAACAACTTTGCTATAGTCATTGGGGACTATATAAGTCTGGGTGCGACCCAGCAAACAACTTTGCTATAGTCATTGCGGACTATATAAGTCTGGGTGCGACCCAGCAAACAACTTTGCTATAGTCATTGCGGACTATATAAGTCTGGGTGCGACCCAGCAAACAACTTTGCTATAGTCATTGCGGACTATATAAGTCTGGATGCGACCCAGCAAACAACTTTGCTATAGTCATTACGGACTATATAAGTCTGGGTGCGACCCAGCAAACAACTTTCCTATAGTCATTGCGGACTATATAAATCTGGGTGCAACCCCAGCAAACAACTTTGCTATATAGTCATTGCGGACTATATAAGTCTGGGTGCAACCCCAGCAAACGACTTTGCTATAATCATACTGTTGACTATATAAGTCTGGGTGCGACACAGCAAACAACTTTGCTATAGTCATTGCGGACTATATAAGTCTGGGTGCGACCCACCAAACAACATTGCTATAGTCATTGCGGACTATATAAGTCTGGATGCGACCCAGCAAACAACTTTGCTATAGTCATTACGGACTATATAAGTCTGGGTGCGACCCAGCAAACAACTTTCCTATAGTCATTGCGGACTATATAAATCTGGGTGCAACCCCAGCAAACAACTTTGCTATATAGTCATTGCGGACTATATAAGTCTGGGTGCGACCCAGCAAACAACTTTGCTATAGTCATTGCGGACTATATAAGTCTGGGTGCGACCCAGCAAACAACTTTGCTATAGTCATTGCTGACTATATAAATCTGGGTGCGACCCAGCAAACAACTTTGCTATAGTCATTGCGGACTATATAAGTCTGGGTGCGACCCAGCAAACAACTTTGCTATAGTCATTGCTGACTATATAAATCTGGGTGCGACCCAGCAAACAACTTTGCTATAGTCATTGCGGACTATATAAGTCTGGGTGCGACCCAGCAAACAACTTTGCTCTAGTCATTGCGGACTATATAAGTCTCGGTGCGACCCAGCAAACAACTTTGCTATAGTCATTGCGGACTATATAAGTCTGGGTGCGACCCAGCAAACAACTTTGCTATAGTCATTGCGGACTATATAAGTCTGGGTGCGACCCAGCAAACAACTTTGCTATAGTCATTGCGGACTATATAAGTCTGGATGCGACCCAGCAAACAACTTTGCTATAGTCATTACGGACTATATAAGTCTGGGTGCGACCCAGCAAACAACTTTCCTATAGTCATTGCGGACTATATAAATCTGGGTGCAACCCCAGCAAACAACTTTGCTATATAGTCATTGCGGACTATATAAGTCTGGGTGCGACCCAGCAAACAACTTTGCTATAGTCATTGCGGACTATATAAGTCTGGGTGCAACCCCAGCAAACGACTTTGCTATAATCATACTGTTGACTATATAAGTCTGGGTGCGACCCAGCAAACAACTTTGCTATAGTCATTACGGACTATATAAATCTGGGTGCGACCCAGCAAACAACTTTCCTATAGTCATTGCGGACTATATAAATCTGGGTGCAACCCCAGCAAACAACTTTGCTATATAGTCATTGCGGACTATATAAGTCTGGGTGCGACCCAGCAAACAACTTTGCTATAGTCATTGCGGACTATATAAGTCTGGGTGCAACCCCAGCAAACGACTTTGCTATAATCATACTGTTGACTATATAAGTCTGGGTGCGACCCAGCAAACAACTTTGCTATAGTCATTGCGGACTATATAAATCTGGGTGCGACCCAGCAAACAACTTTGCTATAGTCATTGCGGACTATATAAGTCTGGGTGCGACCCAGCAAATAACTTTGCTATAGTCATACTGCTGACTATATAAGTCTGGGTGCGACCCAGCAAACAACTTTGCTATAGTCATACTGCTGGCTATATAAGTCTGGGTGCGACCCAGCAAACAACTTTGCTATAGTCATTGCGGACTATATAAGTCTGGGTGCGACCCAGCAAACAACTTTGCTATAGTCATTGCGGACTATATAAGTCTGGGTGCGACCCAGCAAACAACTTTGCTATAGTCATTGTGGACTATATAAATCTGGGTGCGACCCAGCAAACAACTTTGCTATAGTCATTGCGGACTATATAAGTCTGGGTGCGACCCAGCAAATAACTTTGCTATAGTCATACTGCTGACTATATAAGTCTGGGTGCGACCCAGCAAACAACTTTGCTATAGTCATACTGCTGACTATATAAGTCTGGGTGCGACCCAGCAAACAACTTTGCTATAGTCATACTGCTGGCTATATAAGTCTGGGTGCGACCCAGCAAACAACTTTGCTATAGTCATTGCGGACTATTTAAGTCTGGGTGCGACCCAGCAAACAACTTTGCTATAGTCATTGCGGACTATATAAGTCTGGGTACGACCCAGCAAACAACTTTGCTAAAGTCATTGCGGACTATATAAATCTGGGTGCGACCCAGCAAACAACTTTGCTATAGTCATTGCAGACTATATAAGTCTGGGTGCGACCCAGCAAACAACTTTGCTATAGTCATTGCAGACTATATAAGTCTGGGTGCGACCCAGCAAACAACTTTTCTATAGTCATTGCGGACTATATAAGTCTGGGGGCGACCCAAGAAACAACTTTGCTATAGTCATTGCGGACTATATAAGTCTGGGTGCGACCCAGCAAACAACTTTGCTATAGTCATGCATACTGCTGACTATATAAGTCTGGGTGCGACCCAGCAAACAACTTTGCTATAGTCATACTGCTGGCTATATAAGTCTGGGTGCGACCCAGCAAACAACTTTGCTATAGTCATTGCGGACTATATAAGTCTGGGTGCGACCCAGCAAACTACTTTGCTATAGTCATGCATACTGCTGACTATATAAATCTGGGTGCGACCCAGCAAACTACTTTGCTATAGTCATGCATACTGCTGACTATATAAGTCTGGGTGCGACACAGCAAACAACTTTGCTATAGTCATTGCGGACTATATAAGTCTGGGTGCGACCCAGCAAACAACTTTGCTATAGTCATTGCGGACTATATAAGTCTGGGTGCGTCCCAGCAAACAACTTTGCTATAGTCATGCATACTGCTGACTATATAAGTCTGGGTGCGACCCAGCAAACAACTTTGCTATAGTCATACTGCTGGCTATATAAGTCTGGGTGCGACCCAGCAAACAACTTTGCTATAGTCATTGCGGACTATATAAGTCTGGGTGCGACCCAGCAAACAACTTTGCTATAGTCATGCATACTGCTGACTATATAAGTCTTGGTGCGACACAGCAAACAACTTTGCTATAGTCATTGCGGACTATATAAGTCTGGGTGCGACCCAGCAAACAACTTTGCTATAGTCATTGCGGACTATATAAGTCTGGGTGCGACCCAGCAAACAACTTTGCTATAGTCATTGCGGACTATATAAATATGGGTGCGACCCAGCAAACAACTTTGCTATAGTCATTGGGGACTATATAAGTCTGGGTGCGACCCAGCAAACAACTTTGCTATAGTCATTGCGGACTATATAAGTCTGGGTGCGACCCAGCAAACAACTTTGCTATAGTCATTGCGGACTATATAAGTCTGGGTGCGACCCAGCAAACAACTTTGCTATAGTCATTGCGGACTATATAAGTCTGGATGCGACCCAGCAAACAACTTTGCTATAGTCATTACGGACTATATAAGTCTGGGTGCGACCCAGCAAACACACTAGAAAACTTGACGTGTTGTAAGCGTGTTGTTAGAACACGTCGACGTGTTTATACGACACGTTGACGTGTTATGAAAACCTTGCCTTGTGAAGTTATAACACGTCAGTGTGTTGTTTTTTCAATATGCAGTTGGAAGAACACGTCTAAATAAGTTCTAGCGTGTTGTAACAACACACCAAATTCAAACAACACGCCATCAACTGTCAACAACACGTCAAAAAACTGCTACAACACAGCAAAAGTGTGTTGCAAAAGCCATAAAACACACCGACGTGTTAAAACAACACATCAACGTGTTGTTGGAGTAGAACACGTCGACGTGTTAAAAGAACACATCAACGTGTTGTCGCCAAAAATTGTCGGTGAAGAACACGCCAGCGTGTTAAAAGAACACGTTATAACGTGTTGTTGCTGCAAGCTGGTGACGTAACCAGACCTTATGATGACGAAACATCACGCCACTTTTTTCAGTCCGAAGTCCAGAGCTGCGGGGCGAAGGTTTTTATAATTTTTTTGTCTGAAAAAGAGTTTTTTTTGAGAAAATAACAGTAAACCACAACGTTTAAAACGTCTGAATTGTATCCTTGGAAGAGACAAAGTTCACTACAACTGTAAATACCACTACCAGGCAGAGCTGAGGACTTTTAATAAAGAAATGTTACGAAAGAATATCGTTTGGACACAGTAAGTAAAATTTTATAACGGGTTGCTATAAAAAGTCAGTGTTTTTCAGCATGAACGCCACGACGTTGATTAAAAAAACCTATCAATATCATATGAATAATATAATATTGTTTCTATTTTTTATGTTCAACTCTTGAGAACCCAATGTAAAAGAAAAAGCATCTCAAACTGGCCAGTCAAGTGTAAAATATGGTTCGGGTTTTCGTTTTTGCTTGTTATCTGACATGAAGTTTATACTGTATGAACTAAAACAGTTCGACAAAACAAACCTACAACGCTGTAATACCATTGTATATAAGGTAAGAATTCATATAACGATTAAAGTAAATTGTTCACTAAACACATATTTGTCCTAAACACCTAGTCAAAATCGAATTTTTTACGCATTTTTTAAACTTTTAAATCCTTGCATGTACATCCGCCGCCATAACCCATGATCTGTCGTCCTAAATTTTCCCAATCCAATTGAATTTACAATTAACTATTATCAACCTATATTTGGTAGATCTAAAAAGACTATAAAATATGAACACTTTAAAAAAAGACTAGGGAACAGAGGTCTGCAATTAAACCACATTTCTCTGTTTAAGCGAACTAGCCTTTTTGCACTGAATGAAGGAATGTTTGATACAAGTGATGTTTTGTATGTATGTTTCCTGAAGCTACCAAGCAACCTTTCTTGTGAAGTTTTGTTTATTTGAGTTCCCTAATGAGGTCCGAAAAGAAATAATGCAACCAAACAATTTAAAATTTGCAAGTCAAAGACCATGCAGGTATTCTAAATACATTACTAAATATCAAGTGATCACTAGTTTTGTACATGCCTTTATTAAACCCACAAAAAAAGCAATTTAATAAATGGCTTGAATGAAATCATCTATAAATTAAAGCAATTATTTATTACAAACTATATAAACTCTCTGTTGACCACTATCAATTATATAAATATGCAGGTTTTATGCAAAAACGATTCCTGTTAAGGTTCTTAACAGCAAAGTACAGAGTTTAGAATGTAGAGTGCTTGGTGTAGAATGGAGAATGGAGAGTGTAGAGCGCACTGAGAGTGTAGAGTGCACTGAAAGTGTAGAAGGCACTGAGAGTGTAGAGTCCACTGAGAGTGGAGCGTGTAGAGTGCACTGAGAGTGGAGTGTGTAGAGTGCACTGAGAGTGTAGAGTGAACTGAGAGTGTAGAGCGCACTGAGAGTGTAGAGTGCAGTGAGAGTGTAGAGTGCACTGAGAATGTAGAGTGCAGTGAGAGTGTAGAGTGCACTGAGAATGTAGAGTGCACTGGGAGTGTAGAATGGAGAGTCAGAATGCAGAGTGCTTAGTGGAGAGTACAGAGTGAAGCGTGTAGTGTAGTGTAGTGTAGTGTAGTGTAGTGTAGTGTAGTGTAGTGTAGTGTAGTGCAGTGCAGTGCAGTGCAGTGCAGTGCAGTGCAGTGCAGTGCAGTGCAGTGCAGTGCAGTGCAGTGCAGTGGAGTGTAGTGTAGTGTAGTGTAGTGTAGTGTAGTGTAGTGTAGTGTAGTGTAGTGTAGAGTGTAGTGTAGAGAGTAGAGTGCAAAAGTGTGAGAGTGCTGAATGCAGAGAGTGTGGAGTGGAGAGTGCAGAGTGTAAGCTGCAGAGTGTAGGGTGCAGAGTGTAAGCTGTATAGAGTGTAAGCTGTATAGAGTGCAAGCTGTATAGAGTGCAAGCTGCAGAGTGCAAGCTGCAGAGTGGAGAGTGAAGAGTGGAGAGTACAAGTTGCAGAATGTAGACTGCAGAGTGGAGAGTACAGTGCAGAGTGGAGAGTACAAGTTGCAGAATGTAGACTGCAGTGAAGACTGCAGAGTGGAAAGTGCAAAGTGCAGAGTGCAAGCTGCAGTAGAGTGCAGTGCCAGAGTACAGAGTGCAAGTTGCAGAGTGTAGACTGCAAAGTGGAGAGTACATAGTGTAGAGTGCAGAGTGTGGAGTGCAGAGAGTGTGGAGTGTGTAGAGTGCAGTGTGTGGAGTGCAGTGTGGAGCGCAGTGTGTGGAGTGCAGTGTGTGGAGTGCAGTGAACGTGGAGTGCAGTGAGTGTGGAGTGCAGAGAGTGTGGAGTGCAGAGAGTGTGGAGTGCAGAGTGTGTAGAGCGCGGAGTGCAGGGAGTGTGGAGTGCAGAGAGTGTGGAGTGCAGAGAGTGTGGAGTGCAGAGTGTGTGGAGTGCAGAGAGTGTGGAGTGCAGAGTGTGGAGTGCAGAGAGTGTGGAGTGCAGAGAGTGTGGAGTGCAGAGAGTGGGGAGTGCAGAGAGTGTGGAGTGCAGAGTGTGGAGTGCAGAGTGTGGCGTGAGAGTGTGGAGTGGGGAGTGCAGACAGTGTGGAGAGCAGAGAGTGTGGAGTGCAGAGTGTGTGGAGTGTAGAGTGAGTGCAGAGAGAGTGGAGTGTGGAGTGCAGAGAGTGTGGAGTACAGAGAGTGTGGAGTGCAGAGAGTGTGGAGTGCAGAGAGTGTGGAGTACAGAGAGAGTGGAGTGCAGAGTGTGGAGTGCAGAGAGTGTGGAGTGCAGAGAGTGTGGAGTGCAGAGATTGTGGAGTGTAGAGTGCAGTGTGTGGAGTGCAGTGAGTGTGGAGTGCAGTGAGTGTGGAGTGCAGAGAGTGTGGAGTGCAGAGAGTGTGGAGTGTAGAGAGTGTGGAGTGTAGAGAGTGTGGAGTGTAGAGAGTGTGGAGTGTAGAGAGTGTGGAGTGCAGAGAGTGTGGAGTGCAGAGTGTGTAGAGCGCGGAGTGCAGGGAGTGTGGAGTGCAGAGAGTGTGGAGTGCAGAGAGTGTGGAGTGCAGAGTGTGTGGAGTGCAGAGAGTGTGGAGTGCAGAGAGTGTGGAGTGCAGAGAGTGTGGAGTGCAGAGAGTGGGGAGTGCAGAGAGTGTGGAGTGCAGAGAGTGTGGAGTGCAGAGTGTGGCGTGTAGAGAGTGTGGAGTGTGGAGTGCAGACAGTGTGGAGAGCAGAGAGTGTGGAGTGCAGAGTGTGTGGAGTGTAGAGTGTGGAGTGCAGAGTGTGGAGTGCAGTGGAGTGTGGAGTGCAGAGAGTGTGGAGTACAGAGAGTGTGGAGTGCAGAGAGTGTGGAGTGCAGAGAGTGTGGAGTACAGAGAGAGTGGAGTGCAGAGAGTGTGGAGTGCAGAGAGTGTGGAGTGCAGAGAGTGTGGAGTGCAGAGATTGTGGAGTGTAGAGAGTGCAGTGTGTGGAGTGCAGTGAGTGTGGAGTGCAGTGAGTGTGGAGTGCAGAGAGTGTGGAGTGCAGAGAGTGTGGAGTGTAGAGAGTGTGGAGTGTAGAGAGTGTGGAGTGTAGAGAGTGTGGAGTGTAGAGAGTGTGGAGTGTAGAGAGTGTGGAGTGTAGAGAGTGTGGAGTGTAGAGAGTGTGGAGTGTAGAGTGTGGAGTGCAGAGAGTGTGGAGTGCAGAGAGTGTGGAGTGCAGAGATTGTGGAGTGTAGAGAGTGTGTGGAGTGCAGAGAGTGTGGAGTGCAGAGAGTGTGGAGTGCAGAGAGTGTGGAGTGCAGAGAGTGTGGAGTGTGCAGAGAGTGTGGAGTGCAGAGAGTGTGGAGTGTAGAGAGTGTGGAGTGCAGAGAGTGTGGAGTGCAGAGAGTGTGGAGAGCAGAGAGTGTGGAGTGCAGAGTGTGTGGAGTGTAGAGTGTGGAGTGCAGAGAGAGTGGAGTGTGGAGTGCAGAGAGTGTGGAGTACATAGAGTGTGGAGTGCAGAGAGTGTGGAGTGCAGAGAGTGTGGAGTGCAGAGAGTGTGGAGTGCAGAGAGTGTGGAGTGCAGAGAGTGTGGAGTGCAGAGAGTGTGGAGTGCAGAGATTGTGGAGTGTAGAGAGAGTGTGTGGAGTGCAGTGAGAGTGTGGAGTGCAGGAGAGAGTGTGGAGTGCAGAGAGTGTGGAGTGTAGAGAGTGTGGAGAGAGAGTGTGGAGTGCAGAGAGTGTGGAGTGTAGAGAGTGTGGAGTGTAGAGAGTGTGGAGTGTAGAGAGTGTGGAGTGCAGTGAGTGTGGAGTGCAGTGAGTGTGGAGTGCAGAGAGTGTGGAGTGCAGAGAGTGTGGAGTGCAGAGAGTGTGGAGTGTAGAGTGCAGTGTGTGGAGTGCAGAGAGTGTGGAGTGCAGAGAGTGTGGAGTGCAGAGAGTGTGGAGAGCAGAGTGTGTGGAGTGTAGAGTGTGGAGTGTAGAGTGTGGAGTGCAGAGAGAGTGGAGTGTGGAGTGCAGAGAGTGTGGAGTACAGAGAGTGTGGAGTGCAGAGAGTGTGGAGTGCAGAGTGTGTAGAGTGTGGAGTGCAGGGAGTGTGGAGTGCCGAGAGTGTGGAGTGCAGAGAGTGTGGAGTGCAGAGAGTGTGGAGTGCAGAGAGTGTGGAGTGCAGAGAGTGTGGAGTGCAGAGAGTGTGGAGTGCAGAGAGTGTGGAGTGCAGAGAGTGTGGAGTGCAGAGTGTGGAGTGCAGAGAGTGTGGAGTGCAGAGAGTGTGGAGTGCAGAGAGTGTGGAGTGCAGAGAGTGTGGAGTGTAGAGAGTGTAGAGAGTGTGGAGTGCAGAGATTGTGGAGTGTAGAGAGTGTGGAGTGTAGAGAGTGCAGTGTGTGGAGTGCAGTGTGTGGAGTGCAGTGAGTGTGGAGTGCAGAGAGTGTGGAGTGCAGAGGGTGTGGAGTGCAGAAAGTGTGGTGTGCAGACAGTGTGGAGTGCAGACAGTGTGGAGTGCAGAGAGTGTGGAGTGCAGAGAGTGTGGAGAGCAGAGAGTGTGGAGTGCAGAGTGTGTGGAGTGTAGAGTGTGGAGTGCAGAGAGAGTGGAGTGTGGAGTGCAGAGAGTGTGGAGTACAGAGAGTGTGGAGTGCAGAGAGTGTGGAGTGCAGAGTGTGTAGAGTGTGGAGTGCAGGGAGTGTGGAGTGCAGAGAGTGTGGAGTGCAGAGTGTGGAGTGCAGAGACTGTGGAGTGCAGAGAGTGTGGAGTGCAGAGAGTGTGGAGTGCAGAGAGTGTGGAGTGCAGAGAGTGTAGAGTGCAGAGAGTGTGGAGTGTAGAGAGTGTAGAGAGTGTGGAGTGTAGAGAGTGTGGAGTGTGGAGTGTGGAGTGCAGAGATTGTGGAGTGCAGAGAGTGTGGAGTGCAGAGATTGTGGAGTGTAGAGAGTGTGGAGTGTAGAGAGTGCAGTGTGTGGAGTGCAGTGTGTGGAGTGCAGTGAGTGTGGAGTGCAGAGAGTGTGGAGTGCAGAGGGTGTGGAGTGCAGAGAGTGTGGAGTGCAGAGGGTGTGGAGTGCAGAGAGTGTGGAGTGCAGAGGGTGTGGAGTGCAGAGAGTGTGGAGTGTAGAGAGTGTGGAGTGTGGAGTGCAGAGAGTGTGGAGAGCAGAGAGTGTGGAGTGCAGAGTGTGTGGAGTGTAGAGTGTGGAGTGCAGAGAGAGTGGAGTGTGGAGTGCAGAGAGTGTGGAGTGCAGAGAGTGTGGAGTGCAGAGAGTGTGGAGTACAGAGGGTGTGGAGTGCAGAGAGTGTGGAGTGCATAGAGTGTGGAGTGCAGAGAGTGGAGTGCAGAGAGTGTGGAGTGCAGTGAGTGTGGAGTGCAGAGAGTGTGGAGTGCAGAGAGTGTGGAATGCAGAGAGTGTGGAGTGCAGAGAGTGTGGAGTGCAGAGAGTGTGGAGTGCAGAGAGTGTGGAGTGCAGAGAGTGTGGAGTGTAGAGAGTGTGGAGTGTAGAGAGTGTGGAGTGTGGAGTGCAGAGAGTATGGAGTGCAGAGAGTATGGAGTGCAGTGAGTGTGGAGTGCAATGAGTGTGGAGTGCAGTGAGTGTGGAGTGCAGAGAGTGTGGAGGTTTGAGAGTGCAGAGTGTATAATATTAAAATACCAAAATACTCTAGGCCTAATTGTATAATATGGTATTATGACATTAGAGTACTAAAGTGTTATAGTATTAGGGCTTAAGAGATTTAATTTATAGTTTTTACATTACTCTTTTACTATTTTATTATAGGTTTGCAGAACTGCGTGAAGTGGAAAAAAAGAAACGTGATATCTAAAACGATTTATGTTATATTTACGCTATAGAACAGATTAATTGATTAACAAAAATTAATGCCAAGAAACGAACTATTAAATTACGAAGGTTAAAGATAGTATATTACTTTCTCTGGCGACGTTATCGTATACGAGACAATCAATAGATTGCCAATTCTCACTGAGATCAGTACCAATTATATATTATAGACTATTTATTCGTGCGCCTTTACAGTAATACCCTTGATATCGTTTAGGCTTAGCGGTTCATCATTCGGCAACTAAAGTGTAAAAATAAAATTTATCAACCTTAAGTTATATTTTGTATGTGTTTTTGAATTTAACACACAATTTGTGTGTTGTTGAGTGTTTTACTTTGTTCTCTCAGATCACACATTTCGACGTGTTGTTTCTTGATGTGTTGTTTCTTGACGTGTTGTTTCTTGATGTGTTGTTGCTTGACGTGTTGTTTCTTGATGTGTTGTTTTTTATATGTGTTGTTTCTTGACGTGTTGTTGCTTGACGTGTAGTTTTATTGACGTGTTGTTGCCTGACGTGTTGTTTCTTCATGTGTGACCAGTAATAACACGCCTGCTGTGTTCCTACAACACACTAACTTTGACAACACGCCAAAACCGTGTTCAACACGCTTTTGGCGTGTCAACTGAGAGGACAAAACGGCGTGTTGTTTTGATAATGAAAAACACGCCAAATGCGTGTTTGATACAACACGCCAAATGCGTGTTTTAGTCAATATACAACACGTCAAAGGCGTGTTTTATGCAACACGTCTAACTACAACACGCCTAAAATACAACACGTCAAAAGTGTGTTCAACACACTTTCAGCGTGTCAACTGAGAGGACAAAACGGCGTGTTGTTTCGACACATTTGCAACACGTCAGGTTTTCTAGTGCAACTTTCCTATAGTCATTGCGGACTATATAAATCTGGGTGCAACCCCAGCAAACAACTTTGCTATATAGTCATTGCGGACTATATAAGTCTGGGTGCAACCCCAGCAAACGACTTTGCTATAATCATACTGTTGACTATATAAGTCTGGGTGCGACACAGCAAACAACTTTGCTATAGTCATTGCGGACTATATAAGTCTGGGTGCGACCCACCAAACAACTTTGCTATAGTCATTGCGGACTATATAAGTCTGGATGCGACCCAGCAAACAACTTTGCTATAGTCATTACGGACTATATAAGTCTGGGTGCGACCCAGCAAACAACTTTCCTATAGTCATTGCGGACTATATAAATCTGGGTGCAACCCCAGCAAACAACTTTGCTATATAGTCATTGCGGACTATATAAGTCTGGGTGCGACCCAGCAAACAACTTTGCTATAGTCATTGCGGACTATATAAGTCTGGGTGCGACCCAGCAAACAACTTTGCTATAGTCATTGCTGACTATATAAATCTGGGTGCGACCCAGCAAACAACTTTGCTATAGTCATTGCGGACTATATAAGTCTGGGTGCGACCCAGCAAACAACTTTGCTATAGTCATTGCTGACTATATAAATCTGGGTGCGACCCAGCAAACAACTTTGCTATAGTCATTGCGGACTATATAAGTCTGGGTGCGACCCAGCAAACAACTTTGCTCTAGTCATTGCGGACTATATAAGTCTGGGTGCGACCCAGCAAACAACTTTGCTATAGTCATTGCGGACTATATAAGTCTGGGTGCGACCCAGCAAACAACTTTGCTATAGTCATTGCGGACTATATAAGTCTGGGTGCGACCCAGCAAACAACTTTGCTATAGTCATTGCGGACTATATAAGTCTGGATGCGACCCAGCAAACAATTTTGCTATAGTCATTACGGACTATATAAGTCTGGGTGCGACCCAGCAAACAACTTTCCTATAGTCATTGCGGACTATATAAATCTGGGTGCAACCCCAGCAAACAACTTTGCTATATAGTCATTGCGGACTATATAAGTCTGGGTGCGACCCAGCAAACAACTTTGCTATAGTCATTGCGGACTATATAAGTCTGGGTGCAACCCCAGCAAACGACGTTGCTATAATCATACTGTTGACTATATAAGTCTGGGTGCGACACAGCAAACAACTTTGCTATAGTCATTGCGGACTATATAAGTCTGGGTGCGACCCAGCAAACAACTTTGCTATAGTCATTGCGGACTATATAAGTCTGGGTGCGACCCAGCAAACAACTTTGCTATAGTCATTGCGGACTATATAAGTCTGGGTGCGACCCAGCAAACAACTTTGCTATAGTCATTGCGGACTATATAAATCTGGGTGCGACCCAGCAAACAACTTTGCTATAGTCATTGCGGACTATATAAGTCTGGGTGCGACCCAGCAAACAACTTTGCTATAGTCATTGCGGACTATATAAGTCTGGGTGCGACCCAGCAAATAACTTTGCTATAGTCATACTGCTGACTATATAAGTCTGGGTGCCACCCAGCAAACAACTTTGCTATAGTCATACTGCTGGCTATATAAGTCTGGGTGCGACCCAGCAAACAACTTTGCTATAGTCATTGCGGACTATATAAGTCTGGGTGCGACCCAGCAAACAACTTTGCTATAGTCATTGCGGACTATATAAGTCTGGGTGCGACCCAGCAAACAACTTTGCTATAGTCATACTGCTGACTATATAAGTCTGGGTGCGACCCAGCAAACAACTTTGCTATAGTCACTGCGGACTATATAAGTCTGGGTGCGACCCAGCAAACAACTTTGCTATAGTCATACTGCTGGCTATATAAGTGTGGGTGCGACCCAGCAAACAACTTTGCTATAGTCATTGCGGACAATATAAGTCTGGGTGCGACCCAGGAAACAACTTTGCTATAGTCATTGCGGACTATATAAGTCTGGGTGCGACCCAGCAAACAACTTTGCTATAGTCATTGCGGACTATATAAGTCTGGGTGCGACCCAGCAAACAACTTTGCTATAGTCATTGCGGACTATATAAGTCTGGGTGCGACCCAGCAAACTACTTTGCTATAGTCATGCATACTGCTGACTATATAAATCTGGGTGCGACCCAGCAAACTACTTTGCTATAGTCATGCATACTGCTGACTATATAAGTCTGGGTGCGACACAGCAAACAACTTTGCTATAGTCATTGCGGACTATATAAGTCTGGGTGCGACCCAGCAAACAACTTTGCTATAGTCATTGCGGACTATATAAGTCTGGGTGCGTCCCAGCAAACAACTTTGCTATAGTCATGCATACTGCTGACTATATAAGTCTGGGTGCGACCCAGCAAACAACTTTGCTATAGTCATACTGCTGGCTATATAAGTCTGGGTGCGACCCAGCAAACAACTTTGCTATAGTCATTGCGGACTATATAAGTCTGGGTGCGACCCAGCAAACAACTTTGCTATAGTCATGCATACTGCTGACTATATAAGTCTTGGTGCGACACAGCAAACAACTTTGCTATAGTCATTGCGGACTATATAAGTCTGGGTGCGACCCAGCAAACAACTTTGCTATAGTCATTGCGGACTATATAAGTCTGGGTGCGACCCAGCAAACAACTTTGCTATAGTCATTGCGGACTATATAAATATGGGTGCGACCCAGCAAACAACTTTGCTATAGTCATTGGGGACTATATAAGTCTGGGTGCGACCCAGCAAACAACTTTGCTATAGTCATTGCGGACTATATAAGTCTGGGTGCGACCCAGCAAACAACTTTGCTATAGTCATTGCGGACTATATAAGTCTGGGTGCGACCCAGCAAACAACTTTGCTATAGTCATTGCGGACTATATAAGTCTGGATGCGACCCAGCAAACAACTTTGCTATAGTCATTACGGACTATATAAGTCTGGGTGCGACCCAGCAAACAACTTTCCTATAGTCATTGCGGACTATATAAATCTGGGTGCAACCCCAGCAAACAACTTTGCTATATAGTCATTGCGGACTATATAAGTCTGGGTGCAACCCCAGCAAACGACTTTGCTATAATCATACTGTTGACTATATAAGTCTGGGTGCGACACAGCAAACAACTTTGCTATAGTCATTGCGGACTATATAAGTCTGGGTGCGACCCACCAAACAACTTTGCTATAGTCATTGCGGACTATATAAGTCTGGATGCGACCCAGCAAACAACTTTGCTATAGTCATTACGGACTATATAAGTCTGGGTGCGACCCAGCAAACAACTTTCCTATAGTCATTGCGGACTATATAAATCTGGGTGCAACCCCAGCAAACAACTTTGCTATATAGTCATTGCGGACTATATAAGTCTGGGTGCGACCCAGCAAACAACTTTGCTATAGTCATTGCGGACTATATAAGTCTGGGTGCGACCCAGCAAACAACTTTGCTATAGTCATTGCTGACTATATAAATCTGGGTGCGACCCAGCAAACAACTTTGCTATAGTCATTGCGGACTATATAAGTCTGGGTGCGACCCAGCAAACAACTTTGCTATAGTCATTGCTGACTATATAAATCTGGGTGCGACCCAGCAAACAACTTTGCTATAGTCATTGCGGACTATATAAGTCTGGGTGCGACCCAGCAAACAACTTTGCTCTAGTCATTGCGGACTATATAAGTCTGGGTGCGACCCAGCAAACAACTTTGCTATAGTCATTGCGGACTATATAAGTCTGGGTGCGACCCAGCAAACAACTTTGCTATAGTCATTGCGGACTATATAAGTCTGGGTGCGACCCAGCAAACAACTTTGCTATAGTCATTGCGGACTATATAAGTCTGGATGCGACCCAGCAAACAACTTTGCTATAGTCATTACGGACTATATAAGTCTGGGTGCGACCCAGCAAACAACTTTCCTATAGTCATTGCGGACTATATAAATCTGGGTGCAACCCCAGCAAACAACTTTGCTATATAGTCATTGCGGACTATATAAGTCTGGGTGCGACCCAGCAAACAACTTTGCTATAGTCATTGCGGACTATATAAGTCTGGGTGCAACCCCAGCAAACGACGTTGCTATAATCATACTGTTGACTATATAAGTCTGGGTGCGACACAGCAAACAACTTTGCTATAGTCATTGCGGACTATATAAGTCTGGGTGCGACCCAGCAAACAACTTTGCTATAGTCATTGCGGACTATATAAGTCTGGGTGCGACCCAGCAAACAACTTTGCTATAGTCATTGCGGACTATATAAGTCTGGGTGCGACCCAGCAAACAACTTTGCTATAGTCATTGCGGACTATATAAATCTGGGTGCGACCCAGCAAACAACTTTGCTATAGTCATTGCGGACTATATAAGTCTGGGTGCGACCCAGCAAACAACTTTGCTATAGTCATTGCGGACTATATAAGTCTGGGTGCGACCCAGCAAATAACTTTGCTATAGTCATACTGCTGACTATATAAGTCTGGGTGCGACCCAGCAAACAACTTTGCTATAGTCATACTGCTGGCTATATAAGTCTGGGTGCGACCCAGCAAACAACTTTGCTATAGTCATTGCGGACTATATAAGTCTGGGTGCGACCCAGCAAACAACTTTGCTATAGTCATTGCGGACTATATAAGTCTGGGTGCGACCCAGCAAACAACTTTGCTATAGTCATACTGCTGACTATATAAGTCTGGGTGCGACCCAGCAAACAACTTTGCTATAGTCACTGCGGACTATATAAGTCTGGGTGCGACCCAGCAAACAACTTTGCTATAGTCATACTGCTGGCTATATAAGTGTGGGTGCGACCCAGCAAACAACTTTGCTATAGTCATTGCGGACAATATAAGTCTGGGTGCGACCCAGGAAACAACTTTGCTATAGTCATTGCGGACTATATAAGTCTGGGTGCGACCCAGCAAACAACTTTGCTATAGTCATTGCGGACTATATAAGTCTGGGTGCGACCCAGCAAACAACTTTGCTAAAGTCATTGCGGACTATATAAATCTGGGTGCGACCCAGCAAACAACTTTGCTATAGTCATTGCAGACTATATAAGTCTGGGTGCGACCCAGCAAACAACTTTTCTATAGTCATTGCGGACTATATAAGTCTGGGGGCGACCCAACAAACAACTTTGCTATAGTCATTGCGGACTATATAAGTCTGGGTGCGACCCAGCAAACAACTTTGCTATAGTCATGCATACTGCTGACTATATAAGTCTGGGTGCGACCCAGGAAACAACTTTGCTATAGTCATACTGCTGGCTATATAAGTCCGGGTGCGACCCAGCAAACAACTTTGCTATAGTCATTGCGGACTATATAAGTCTGGGTGCGACCCAGCAAACAACTTTGCTATAGTCATTGCGGACTATATAAATCTGGGTGCGACCCAGCAAACAACTTTGCTATAGTCATTGCGGACTATATAAGTCTGGGTGCGACCCAGCAAACAACTTTGCTATAGTCATTGCTGACTATATAAATCTGGGTGCGGCCCAGCAAACAACTTTGCTATAGTCATTGCGGACTATATAAGTCTGGGTGCGACCCAGCAAACAACTTTGCTATAGTCATTGCGGACTATGTAAGTCTGCATGCGACCCAGCAAACAACTTTGCTATAGTCATTACGGCAACAATTTATTCAAATAAATTGCGGTTAATGCACAAACACTCTGCACGTGCGTCGTGCCCTCTGGGTGCCTGTAATCAGCTTTGGAGATAAGCCTCTTGAGCCTCTCATGCAACATACGTAACAAACCAAGTCCCCTCTGAGGACAAAAATATACCGGTATAAAATGGAAAGAATGCAAGATAAGTACTCAGTATTATCCCAGTGTTTTCCCCGTATTATTCCATATCATGACCCAGGTGCCTGGCACGCTCTATATTCACGTGTCGGTCCGAAAGTCCAGAGATGTAGATTTAACTATCCAATCGCAAAACGCAAAGTGTCCATTCAATGAGCAAAGGTCATTTTGCGCACTACTTAAGCAGCCAAAACGCGCCAAATATTATCAGTCTACTGGCAAGTGTTCAAAAACTAATCTTGTCTGTGTCGGAAAGGGCATCGTTATTTCAGCATACAGTCATTCTTACGACAACATGCCTCCGACAAAGCGAGTCTCACGCGCTTCCAAACAGCGCAATCCAGCGCCAACAACGCGGCGCTTAGCATCTGCGCGTCCGCCGATCGCGAGACCGCCAAGCCAACAGTCCGTGGCACCAAACCAAGGTACTGGTCCGCTAGCCTTTGACGAGTCAACGTCGACAGAAGTGCTCCAACTTTTCCTGGCTCAACGACATCAGCTGGTGACTGGCTCTCGCGCAACCCTTCTGGCTCGTCTCCGTTCTCTCCAACAACAAGAGCCTCAGCATGGTTCGCCGGCAGCTTCACCTGTATCCGACTCACCACCCGCGCCACGTAGGATTGTTCAAGAAAACCCTGATACAGTCGATGTGTCCTCGATTCTGGAAGGGCCTAATCTCGAACGCTTGGTTTCCCAACTCGCCCCTCTGCTTACTGCGCGGCTTCAAGAACATTCTCCACCACTACCACACGATGTCAATTCCTACCGACCCTCAGCTATACCTCCGCCTACACTACATTTGGACACGCCACACACATCGTTCACCAATACCACCTATCAGCATCTTCCGATTCCACCCGCTCAAGAAGACACCGCTTTCGTCGACCTCCAGGATCCACAATCCGTTCAACAGCTCCTCGGCCGTCCGTCCGCCAATCCAATGGCAGCACACCTTTCCAAAAAGACCGAACAAGCCATCACCAACGGTGAGTACGTCGATCTATGTTCTCTTTTGCCTTGCAATACAGATAGAGGGTTAGATCCCCAACAGTTTACTGTGTCGTTGAACAACCAGAGTGTGACAATCCCCCTCCCCCAAAACAGTTCCCAACGCGCCAAAACAAAGATTGATTCTATCGAGAAATGGCTAACAGCCTTCTCCATATTTATGTCTGTCATTGTTTCCAAATTTCCGAACCGTGCTCTGTCGCTGCTGAACTACATGCACATTATAATCCGAACTGCCTCGGCAAAATTCAGGGGGATGGCGTGGTATGCATATGACATTGAATTCCGAAAACGCGCGGCCAAAGACGCATCGCTCGATTGGGGACAGCGGGATATGCAATTATACCTAGATAAATTTACCGGTCTTGTTCGGGTTCTTGTTTTTCTTGTGGCTCGGTAGACCACCTTGCTGAAAGCTGTCCTCTTTCTGTTTCCAAACTTAGGTTCATGCAACCGCTCTGACTTCTGCCTCAATTTCAACCGGGGTCTTGCCTGTGCTCGCACCCCCTGTACCTTCCCCCATCGATGCAACCATGACAACTGCGGCGGAAACCATCCCAGCTACGAACACCCGCAAGCCATCGTCTGAGGAGTCGTCTCATAGCCGTCGACGCCGTGAAAAATAGCCACCTATCCGACTTTTCGCCTTCTACACCTATTAACATTAATCTACTTGAACAATATCTTATGAACTATCCCGACCCTAATTTTTCTGCTCAGCTCTGTCAAGGTCTACGTCATGGTTTCGATATTGGTTA
Source organism: Paragorgia papillata (assembly GCA_035771165.1). Lineage (NCBI taxonomy): Eukaryota > Metazoa > Cnidaria > Anthozoa > Scleralcyonacea > Coralliidae > Paragorgia > Paragorgia papillata. The sequence goes on from JAWNZC010000075.1 coordinate 161,419, forward strand.
TCAGGGTTCCCGCCGCCCTTGCGTTAGTCCCAATCTAAAAAGCGCGCTTATTCACCCCCACGTTATTGACGAAAATCTCCTGGACGAAGTACAGCAGGGTAGAACCGCGGGTCCTTTCGATAAGCTTCCTTTTCCTAATTTTCAGATTTATCCTATTGGCATTGTGCCTAAAAAACACAGTCAAAAATGGCGTACTATTTTTCATCTATCCTACCCCAAGGGTTCGGGAACCAGTGTTAACGACAATATCCCTGCCGAAAACTACTCACTTCAATATATTCGTCTGGATAATGCTATTAAGATTGTCCTAGATCTTGGCCAAAACTGCTACATGGCGAAGACCGATATTAAATCAGCCTTCCGTAACATTCCAGTTCGACGGGAAGATTGGGAACTCCTAGGCATGAAATGGCGCGATATGTATTTCTTTGATACGGTTCTCCCTTTTGGGCTCCGCAGCGCTCCCTACCTCTTTAACTTGCTATCCGACGCGCTAGAATGGATCTTGAAAACCCACGTAGGTGTCCCACGGGTGCTTCACATCCTAGACGATTTCTTTATCGCAGAGCCTCCCCCAGCTTCAAATTGTGCCACTTCCTTATGTAAACTACTTCACCTATTCACTGAGTTAGACGTGCCGTTAGCCCCTAACAAAACATTCAAACCTTCTACAACCCTCGAATTCCTCGGAATTACCATCGATTCCAACAAAATGGAAGCTCGACTACCCGAGGATAAGTTAGATCGCGCTCGCTCTGCTGTTTCGCAATGGGCAACAAAAAAGTCTTGCAGGCTAAAGGATTTGCAATCCTTGATTGGCACGCTTCAGTTTGCATGTTGTGTCATTGCACCAGGGCGTCCTTTCCTCCAACGTATGATCCGTCTAACTTGCGGTATTCAGAAACCACACTATTATGTTCGTCTTAATGGGGAATTTCGAAAAGATCTGCGCATGTGGGGCATTTTCCTCCAAGGGTGGAACGGTGTTAGTCTCTTCCTAGACCCTAACCCAACTTCCTCACTAGAGCTACAATTATTTACTGATGCCTCGGGAGCTATTGGTTTTGGGGGGTTCTTCCACAACGCCTGGTTTCAGGGTAAGTGGGAACCGCACCAGCAAATTAACAAATCCAAGGGTATCTCCATTGATTGGCAAGAATATTTTCCTATTGTCATAGCATGCGAGCTGTGGGGAGCGCAGTGAGCCAACAAAAGGATCACGTTCCGATGCGATAACACCGCTGTTGTCGCCATCTTAAACTCCAAAAGTTCAAAAGCTCCCCGAATCATGGACCTAGTACGTCACCTTACCCTTCTTACCCTAATTCATAACTTCAGTTTTACAGCCCAACATGTGCCCGGTTCGAGTAATAAAATCGCTGATGCACTCTCTCGTTTCCAGATGGAACGCTTTCGAAAACTGGCTCCAAAAGCATCAACAGAACCCTGTGTCATCCCCTCATACACGATGCAACTCTGATTTCCAAAGTTCACTACATTCTTTCTAATTCCTGGGCACCATCAACACTGAAGACGTATCAAGTCTCTATTAACCATTTCATCCGTTTTTGTTTGTTGCGGGGTATTGTCACATCTGGTTCTCCCTTCTTACCGGCAAGTGAGATTACTCTAGTCTACTTTGTCGCCCATCTAAGCGATACTGTTTCGTTCAAAACAATTAAGACTTATCTAGCAGGCGTTGGTCACCTGCACCTACTTTTTAACACCCCTTTTGGCATAACAAAAATGCCCTTACTAAGTCAGATTCTAAGGGGGGTAAAACGTATTCAAGGCATTAACGTTCGGGAGCGGCGTCCAGTCACCGTTGAAATCATGTCGAAACTACATAAATGTCTAAATCCAAATTATACATGCGAACTGGACTCAGTTTTGTTCTGGGCTGCTTTTACTTTGGCCTTCTTTGGCTTCCTTCGCTGTAGCGAATTTACCTGTAACTCGGTTTTTGACCCCGAGGTCCACATGACGATTACCGATATCACTTTCGAACCAATTATCACTAACCCTTCGTGCATGCTAGTTAAAATTAAGAAGTCCAAAACGGATCCTTTTCGCCAGGGAAGCCTACTCACGATTGCTGCGTCCAGTTCCCACGTATGTGCTGTCAAAGCAATGAAAAATTATATCTTACAAGCATCGCCTATAGAACCGGATAAACCTCTTTTCCGACTCCAAAACGGCAGACCTCTGACACGCACTTTGGTGTCTACCGAACTCCGTCGCCTACTGGCTATGTGTGGTCTCGACACCTCTGCCTACGCAACTCACAGCTTCCGTATCGGTGCTGCAACGACGGCCGCCGCCTCTGGAATACCATCTTGGTTGATCAAGACAATGGGTCGTTGGTCTTCCGACTGTTACGAAAGATACATTCGCACACCATCCGAACTAATTAAAACAGTACCAGAAACTATGGTAAAACAATTAGGACAGCAAGAGCTTGCTGATTAAGGATAATTAGTTCAAATAACTGTGTTTGTTAATCCGTTTCGTTGTTATGGTTAAGTTTTAAGTATATTAGTAATTAGTATGTTAAACGCCAGTCAGTTTCAGTGGGGGAATTCTCGGCTTCACCTCAATTCTTGGCAGGGAATCGCTGTCCTCCGGACACCTCCTACCCCCACTTAAAAACTTAATCTGGCTCAGTGCAAAGAAACGTGTCCTGAGCCACTTTTTCTCTCCCTCCCCTACACAGAGTAGCTGGGGTTCCGACTTCCGAGATCAACCCCAGCAGTCGGCGCTCCCGACTTGGGCACCCCCCTTGCTCTGTGGAGACTCATCCCTTACAAAAAAAACACACAGTGAACACACTGTCAAACACAGTGTGTTCACACTGTGTTTCACTGTGTGTTCACTATGTTAACACGGAGTGACTATGTGGAATTGGGACGGTTTGAACTCAGTGTACACACAGATAACACTCAGTGAACACACAGTGTTCACACCGTGAACACTCGGTGTACACAGTGTGGTAACCACTGTGTGTTCACTGTGTTAACACGGAGTGACTATGTGGAATTGGGACGGTTTGAACTGAGTGTACACCCCGTGTACACACAGTGTTCACACCGTGAACACTCGGTGTACACAGTGTGGTAACCACTGTGTGTTCACTGTGTTAACACGGAGTGACTATGTGGAATTGGGACGGTTTGAACTGAGTGTACACCCCGTGTACACCCCGTGTGCACCCCGTGTACACACCGTGTGCACCCCGTGTACACACCGTGTACACCCCGTGTGCACTCCGTGTACACACCGTGTACACTAACTTTAAACCGTCATAATTCTAATGTACATAGTCACTCGTGTTAACACAGTTAACTCTAAACACTAACCCTAATCTCAGAAGCAATAACTAATTAGCCTACTATATAGTCACCCTACAGAAACTCCCATTTCTCGTCGAGTGTCTACGCAACTACGGGGAATAGCTTGCCATACTACACGGTAGGATAATGTGAAAACAGCTTCTTAACCGCTTCTTGTATAATATTTAGCGTATAAATTTATGTAAACTTTAACATTTATTTAACCACACTTTTGTAGTAATTTTAACTACATTTATTTAACCACACTTTTGTAGTAAATATAACTACAAAACATAACTGCACTTTTGTGGTAAATTTAACCACAATTATTTTACTAGAATTTAAAAGTAAATATACCTACATATATATTTAATTACATTTGGGGGGTTAATTTAACCACTTATTATTTACAAAAATTAAGATATTTACAGACGATTTCACATCACTTTTGACAACAATGTCCCGAAGTTTGTTCTAATATTCGCAAGTTCGTTCGGATGTTTGCACGTTCATTTGAACTGACACATTTGATTGGCTACATGGAATTCAATAGCCAATCAGATGTGTAAGTTCAAATGAACTTGAAAATATCCGAACGAACTTCATAACATTGTTGTCAAAAGTGATGTGAAATTGTCTGTAATTAAAAAAAGTATTAAAAGTTAAAACAATCTTGGCTGGTGGGTGCATATAATACATGTATATGTATGAAAAACTAACAATTTTAAACTAAGTTCTTTTAAAAATTTGTTGATAGCCACTCTTTTCTTCGAATTGCTACAATTGTCCATCAATACTGATTCAATATACAAAAACATGTTCCTTGACCAAGGAAGGGTACTCCATATTAAAAAATATAGTTGCTACCAACCAATAATGAAAGTGCAGTAGCCAAGCCCATATTATGCGGCGATATAAATTGGATCAAGAGATGACAAACTTCCTGACATAACCAGCTGCAGCACAACTGACTTTGCAATTTTGACATCAATTGATTCATCATTCTGATATAAGAAAAAGAAAATCATTAGAATTGCTCTAAGACGTATATGTACACAGGAGTGTAAAATACAATATATTAGGCAATATTAAATGAAAAAGTGCATTGGACAATTTTTTCATATGCATCTGATGTTACAAGTTGGGTACAACTGAAAATTACTTTTAGTGAATACTGAATATTGTTTTCACATCACTGAATTACAACACTTTCAGTGGAAAACACTCAGCTATCAGTGAAATGCAAATTTATAATTACTGTATTTGTACCCAGCTTGTGATATCACTAACACCCAAGTTACAGTAATTGGGCACAGTATTAAAACAAGATGGGGGATGATAATGATATAAAATTTGTGTTTTGGCAGAGTTAGTAATACATTGTTATACAAAAGGAAATGTTCTGGTTTACTTTAATTACCTGTAAGTATTTTTATTAACCAGAAAAATCATCTGGAGTGTAAATTAATGTCAATATTAAACTTTATATACAAACTCAAAGTATATTAGGACTTCCATCATATACTGTATCACAGATGGGCCTACTACCTGACTAGCTTTCCAGGGTCAAGAGTAAGATTCCCTGCAAAGGTCACATACTTATACATTCTTCCTAACTACAAGATTGCAGTTACCGAACAAACAATTTGAACAGAAAATTCTACATTCATAGCAAAATTCTTGTAATTTTGAAGACAATTAGAAAATATGCAGTATCTGTATACTAGTAAATTTATACCAATATTATTAGTATTATACCAGTTTGAGTCTTATTTATCAAACCGGTCAACTTCCTAAAATATCCAGATGTGTTTTCTAGCATATCAATGATACTACTATTTTATATACAGTATATACTGTATATATATACTTATTTATTATATAGACGCAAGTGTTTTACTGGAAAATAGACAGTGAGATATTTTCGATATCCTGACCAGTGAAGATATCAATGTCATTTCCCATCCTTTGCATATTTCTATATAATGAAAAGAAAATTACATGTTGGCTTGAAGATATGAATTTTATCTTTTCGTGGCAAAAACAATATGTTACTCATTCGCTTCACTCATTCATAAAATATTGTTTTCACCACTCGAAGATAAAAATTCATATCTTCGCACCACTGTGTAATATCCTCTCTATATATTATATATACCAAAAAGCCTGGTAATGTATATCAGAAAATCCTGATGTATCAAAAATCTCAGTATATACGGCATCATTGTAACTTTAAAAAAAACATAGAGTTAGAGCAATATATCACCTGATATTAGTATTTTGAGATATCAACCACCTTTATTGGAATAGATCACTATGTCATTTAGTCATTAGTCAATTAATTAATTTATCACTAGTATATGAATTTAAGCTTATTTTATAAGGATTTTACTTACCAATAACAGCAAGTTGAATGGTTGAACATAACTGAACAAGGTAACTCTACCCTATGCACTAGAAAACAAAAGAAAAAATGAATAAGCAAACAAACAAACACACACATAAAAAACATACTGTTAGTCTGTTTATATATACCAACAATATGATGGTGAAAATACACTAATCACAAATAACATTTACCTCAATATTTGAATGCTTTAGTTTTATATAAAATAACCCTTATCATGAAAGCAACGGTGGCTAAAGAATGGCAACGAAGAAAGAATGAGAGTTTGTTATAAATAGGAACCACAATTGATAGTGAATTGAGAAGAGATTCCAGTCAACTATATTAACTTCAATATAAAATGGTTTGTATTGGACTATTGGACAATCAAACAGAAAATTCGACAACGAAAGCAAGAGAAAATTTCACTTACAATCAGTGTGACAATAGAAAACAAACGATAAATACTAAATCTCTGATGAGTGTTTACCTTACCTTGCTCTGAGAGTATTAAGAAGCTTCTTGGACTATCTTTCAACTGGATTTTGATGGCTTTAGTTAAATCTCTCCGTAAGAAAAACATGTTACTTCGGTGAAGATGGTCTGCCTGATCTCTTCGCAAACAAAAAGTCCTTTATTACCAAATGTTTCTACCATCACAAAACCTTCAAACGTGGCGCGAAGAAATGAGATGACGCTATCCCAAGTATCAATGCGCGCTTGCTAGCTGCGCGGTTTCGTGGCTGCATGTGCCTGGGTACGAAACTGCCTGTGGCCTTTCTTTCTATTTGAAAAGTGATTTATTTCGGTTCTGTGATTTGGTTATGACTTATTGTTTTGTGAATGTTCGAGTAAAATATCATGTATACTAACACCATAGTTAATTACTCTTGAGTACAACTCGAAGATTAAGTAAAACTCGAGTCGCAAAAATAGCTATATGCAGTAAAACTTGTACTATTTCTGATGCATTCAGAGTAGTTTTCACTATCGGAATATTAAGTTCAAACAACTTAACTCGGTTTGGAAAATGGTGAGGCAGCTATAATTGAAAACCTAGTAATGGTCCCTATTCCTTCTTCAACTGACAGGCCCATTGCGATTGTTTGTTTCCTGGAAATTTCCCCTACTCTGATAGCCGGCAAAGACTCACATACTGGTGCTTCCGCGAAACACATAAAACATGTTTCTGAGGTTGATGACATGATAAGGGTTGTTGACGTAAGTGCGATTAATTGCAAATTCATTTGTATCACACAAGCCAGCGATGTTAATTCCCAAATTATCAGTGCTTTACCAAATCTTATTGAGAGGGATTAGTAGCTATATTGTTAAATCATTTGTTCAACTGCTTGTTTAAAAAGTTAAAGATGTAAACTATCTATTAAATAAAGTGGTAACAAGAACTATTAATGACAGCTTATCACTTCTCACTGTTAAGCGATTATCATATTAGTTATCAGATATCATGTAAATAAAGCAGGCGTTTCTTCTTCTTAATTATGATGTCATCTGCATATTTCTTGTATATATGGGTATATGTTTATGTTTATAATCACTTGGTATGACGATGATTTTGAAATATAATCGAAATATTACCATTTCACTTTTGTCCCGTCTTCTATAGCTTAAATATTGGGTTTAAAAGATGACAATTCTTTTCGGAATTTGTATATATATATATATATATATATATACACGAATTTTTTAAGTCGGATGAAGTTTTTGACAAAAGGTTAAATGAATGAATATATATATATATATATATATATATATATATATATATATATATATATATATATATATATATATATATATTAAATACTGTAATTTCAATTAGATTAGATACTATAGATTCAAGTAATACCGCAGTCTACACGCGAGTGTACACTGAATTACTCAGTGTAATAACTGAGTGACCACACTGTGGAATCTCCACTGCGAAAAATGGGTGTCACTGAGTGTACACGGAGTGAAAATTTTTAACCACTCAGTGAACCACTGAGTGACCACAGTGTGGAATACCCACTGTGTTAAAAATGGCTGTCACTGAGTGTACACCGAGTAAAAATTTTTAACTACTCAGTGAACCACTGAGTGACCACAGTGTGGAATTTCCACTGTGTTAAAAATGGCTGTCACTGAGTGTACACCGAGTGAAAATTTGGAATCACTCAGTGAAGCCACTGAGTGACCACACTGTGGAATATCCACTGTGTGATTACTATGTGGAAAATCGTGTTCACGGTGTGACCACCGGGTGAACACAGAGTAAACACTGCGTCAACACTGTGTACACACTGTGTACACACTGTGTAATTTTTGTAAGGGATAGGCCTGGTATAATGTCACTTCAAAGCGGGTACACACTACCTAGCTTGATATTTACCAGCCAGAGGCTGGCACCCCCACCTCAACGTCTCAACGTCCAGATTTGTGTGATGCCACGATCATAGCTGCTGGACGATCTCCACAGCTAGGTATCCACACTTCTGGTCCCCCAGATGGATCCTTACCCCGACCCGGGCTTTGTGTCCGTTGGACTAGCTTTTCTACTGCTTCCTTACTGCCAAATAAGTCTAGTAGTCTTTTCTCTTCCTTTTTCCGGACCTCATGGTAGACAGAGGAGTGCAGTGCATTAAGGACTATATAAGTCTGGGTGCGACCCAGCAAACAACTTTGCTATAGTCATTGCGGACTATATAAGTCTGGGTGCAACCCCAGCAAACAACTTTGCTATAGTCATTGCGGACTATATAAGTCTGGGTGCGACCCAGCAAACAACTTTGGTATAGTGATTGCGGACTATATAAGTCTGGGTGCAACCCCAGCAAACGACTTTGCTATAATCATACTGTTGACTATATAAGTCTGGGTGCAACCCCAGCAAACAACTTTGCTATAGTCATGCATACTGCTGACTATATAAGTCTGTGTGCAACCCCAGCAAACAACTTTGCTATAGTCATACTGCTGGCTATATAAGTCTGGGTGCAACCCCAGCAAACAACTTTGCTATAGTCATACTGCTGGCTATATAAGTCTGGGTGCAACCCCAGCAAACAACTTTGCTATAGTCATTGCGGACTATATAAGTCTGGGTGCAACCGCAGCAAACAACTTTGCTATAGTCACACTGCTGGCTATATAAGTCTGGGTGCGACCCAGCAAACAACTTTGCTATAGTCATTGCGGACTATATAAGTCTAGGTGCAACCCCAGCAAACAACTTTGCTATAGTCATACTGCTGGCTATATAAGTCTGGGTGCAACACCAGCAAACAACTTTGCTATAGTCATATTGCTGACTATATAAGTCTGGGTGCAACACCAGCAAACAACTTTGCTATAGTCATATTGCTGACTATATAAGTCTGGGTGTAACCCCCTGGGAATAGTTTTGCTATAGCCATAGGGTGGCTAGATTATCACCTCTACTGTCACTTATGGTGGTAGATTGGAATAATGGAGCTGTGGTTGGTAGGTGGACAGAATAGTTACTTGGAAGGGTGATATCTGCGAAATCACATTGGTGGACAGGTCACGGCTCAGGGCTGGAGACCAAAACATGGCTTTTGACCTGAATCCAAGTAACAATTAAGCTTAGGATCCATGTCTGCACCTTACCATCCATAGCGGTAAGTATATAGTGACTGTAATTGTTAACTTTTGAAATTGGGCCAGGGAACCAGGCCAATCTTGGCATAGTCTGGTACCCTGGCCCAATTTCAAAAGAAATATGGGCCAGGTAACCACTAATCTCATTCTAGCGTCATCAGGGCTAAATCCACTTATGACGATTGCAGTTTTACTCATAGCCACTAAAAACGCGCGAAATTCAACCAATAGGAAAGCAGAAGTCTTTAGTGGTTACCTGGCCCATATTCTTTGATTGGGCCAGGGTACCTGCAGGCTAATCTTGGCAGCGCGTGGGCACTGTGGCGGTCTCGAAAGACGCGCGGGGGACTGTGGCAGGGGATTTAAAAAAACGAAAAACGGTTAGGGAAAAAGGCGGAAAAAAGGGGAAAACGGGGAAAGGGGGGGGGGGGGGAGAAGGAGAAGAAAAAATATTATTTTCCTAAACACACCACGATCGAGTGTGCCACAGTCCCCCGCGCGTCTTTCGAGTCCGCCACGGGGTGCCCACGCGCTGCCAAGATGGGTTCCCTGTGGCCCGAGTGGACCTTCTGCTCAGTTCTTTATTCTGTTTTCAGGGTCTTTGTTATAAATCCATGTCCTATTTACACGAATTTTTATCCTTAGGTTAGGGTGTGTGTTGGGGTAAGGCTTTCATGAAGTACCTGGGTTATGTAGGACATGGAATTATTACCGGTATTCTCCTCATTGAACTAAAAATTTAAAATTCCATTTGAAAGCAGAGAGGGCCCTGGGTTCAAGGTTGAGTCAAATGCCCGCGCGAGATTGCTTTGCGTCAAATTCCCGCCTATACGGAGCTCACCTTGGGTCAAATGCCCGGGGTTTGCCCGGGGGGGATGATCGCAGTTGGAATTGACTCGCACATAAACGTATAGTAAACTTTATTTTATAAAGCTTCTTAAAACCAGTATATCTTTTTAGTATATAAAGTGAACCAACTGTAATATAGTTTAAATGCTCTGAAGATGTTGTGATGTAACAACGAAACGTCAGGAAATAATTTTTTTCTCTTTATTATGTCTTGTTTCAAAGTCATTTGCTGGGCTCTGATATTCATTTTTAAATTGAATTGAAAAACTAGTGTTCTTATCACTAAGGGTAGGGTGGGTGAAACGTCGGTAGCAAACAAACTAGCACTTAAATGTTATTTTTAAGATGAGAAGAACTGAAATATTTTTTATAAAGCGTTTTTAAAATTTAAAGAGTATTTCCATAGCTTTAAAAGTTTTTTAAACGAATAGAAATCAATATTGTTTTTGTTTCTTATGTTTGCTCTCCCTCCCCCACTGGGTATAATTTTGTCACATTTCAACATTGCGCGCGCAAAATTCAACTTTTCGACAACAACGTCGTGGCCTTTGCTTTCGAATTTCTATCGAAATATCTTCCTTTTTTCACCAAGAAACAGGATGGCAGTGGCTTGCCTTGATACTATTGAACAAGTCTTTCAGGTTGCTGAGACTGGCTCACAGGACAGAGCAATGCTTTTCAAAGCCTTGAATAAACTGTCGGAAAACTCTTCTACCCCAGGCGAGTTCGTTCAAGATTTTATCCATCAACTGAAATTCTGTTTGATTATTTCCAAAAAGGAGCCTGCTGTTGAGAGGATTATTGATTTTGTGGCAAACTATGCTACGAGGAAAACAGAAAACCAGAAAGAGGTGAGGGATTCTAAAGGTTTGTTGTTTCCTAAAAGTAAAAAAAAAAATTTTTCACATGACAAGTTTCTGGTAAAGCATGGTTTGATGCACAAATTTATATTCTTTTACAGACACATCTTTATTTGTGGACTTTAGTAGCTGCCCTGAAAAACCATTAAAAACCTATTTATACAATAATCTGTAGTTTATATAAAAAAAAAACTTAATATACAAGAGTGAGATAGTCTGATGAACTAATCACATGCTCTAAAATAACTTTGGTCTGGCACCTGAGCCTCAGTAGGTCAATGGTTACACATGTAAAAATGTACAAGCTGTTACAGACCTGCAAGCAAGTTGTTACACGGCTGTTCAACAGGCTGTCACCGTCATGTGTTCGCACTGGCTGTCCCAGTCTGTTAACATGTCTGTAACAAGGCTGATGACTCCAACAGACTGATGACAAGTTTTTCCAACAATCTGTTACCGCTCTGCACTTAACAAGTTGTTAACAGGTTGATGCTAACAAGGTTGTAGCAGCTTCTTGAATGAACAGCATTGTTACAACCTGTTGACAGCCTTGCTACAAGCCTGTTGTAAACACATCCTGTTGACAAGCTGTGAGACTTTTACCTGTGTAGTAGAGTGTGTGACTAGTTCTCACAAGGTCTGTCTCCCAAGCCTCAGTAGTCAGTAGCTCAATGGTTAGCAGCCCTCGAAAACCGCCAAAATTGAGGTCGGCAAAAAAATGCCGACCTAAATCTGATGTAGGTTGGCACGTCTCGGCATTTTTTAAAATACTAAATTATATATAGAATAATACCCGTCAATTTTTAAACCTTACACCGAAGTATGTTTAGTTAATCGAGGTACGAATCGAATTCTATAATCGCTGACTTTTTAACAGCTATCAGCACCAAAAAAATTATTTCTTTGGCTGAATTAAGGTCGGCGAAAATTTGCCGACCTGAAAGGTTGATAGGTCGGCATTTAGGTCGGCATTGCTGAATGCCGACCTCGTTTTTGAGGGCTGGGTTAGAGTGTGTGACTATGTGTTCGCAACATGCTGGTAGCAAGGCTGTGACAGTCAAAACCAGATGTTCTTTACCATGTGACCTTGCAACATTGATAGCAACATTGCAATGTTGACATGCTAATAATACACAGTGACTCCTTGGCAAGTTGCTAAAAATTCACATTTTAAATAACATGAAGTTTACATGGATTTATGAAATAAAAATAATTAACATCATGCGATGTGTATGTGTTGTTGTTCCACAGCAACCTCGTACCCAGGGCCCTCTCTGCTTTCAAAATGGCGCGAGGAGAAGACCCTGGCAAAGGCTGGTCACGTGACACCAATAATTTTGGAATATTTTGATGATGACTCACACTGTACCGGGGGGCGCGGTACATCACTGATAAACAGAGTATAGTTGGCTTGCGTATATAGAACTATTCAGCGAACTATTTAGGCACTCAAGAATAACCAAATCGTACAAATAACAAGACATTCTCTTAACAAGTTTATCAAATCAGTTAATGACTGTGTTTAGTAAGAAGCGTCTACAATACAACCAGACTGGAAAGTTTGTATCGCGCAACCGAGATTTCGGTTGCGCAATTTCGGACCAAATGCGCGCCTGGGCGCGCAAATTTCGAGAATTTCCGATCAGGCGTGCAATTTTAAAATCAGCCGCATCGGAAAAGCTATTGCGCAATATTTCAAGCGCGAGCGCGCAGCAAAGCGTGAAAAAGGAAAAAATATCCGCGCAAATTTTCGTACCGGCCGCGCAAACTCGAAAATTGGGCGCGCAAAATTTCGGAAAATTCTGATCTCGGTCGCGCAGTTTGCAAACTTTCCAGTCTGGCTGAATACAACATATTTGCCTTATTTATATGCAAGCAAGAAGTGTTTATTAATATTTCGGTTTCTGGACTTTCTGAATCTAATTTAAAAAGTTTAGAAATATACAAAGTCAAAGTCTTCAGCGCTGATCTATATAAATGTTCGTCGATCGAAGAATTGTTATTGATCGTATATTTGTATTAAAGTACAAGTACAACCTCAAAGTCAACGAGGACAGCAGATTCGATTCGAATATGCCGTTTGAGTATAAATCGACAGATACAACAATTCAATTTACACAAATCCAAAACGTGTGGACAAGAAACATAAATGTGCTATACTGGATGGTAAATATACTTCCAACAATCAACAGCATTCGAATATTTTTAGTGTATGCAGGCCTATCACTGAGAAAAAACGCAGGCGTGCGGGCATTCGCACGCCTCGGATGTCCTAGGCGTGCGACATTTTTGTACTTCAAAAACAGTAAACAAAGCAGTCTTACTCAGTAACTGTAATGGTTAATATTAATAACTTTTTTTTGAACGGTTTTTTGATACGTAAAAAATAACAATAGCGGATATGATTTCCTAGTTTTCCTTTAAATACACTGTATAGTTACTGTACTCCTAGGTTTATTATTTTTACTAGACGTACACACAAGTTAATTTTTTTTAGTTCAAAAAGTCATCACTAGAATCGTCGCCACTGTCATCGTCACTAGTAGTATAAAGTTGGTCGTCGTTGGCTTCATCTTCACTGACTTCGTCTTCGATATCACTATCTGCTCTCGCTTTCTTCAAAGGGGGTTCTTTACTTGTTTCCGCATCCTGATCTAACGAGATGTTGCGACGTTTTGACAGGTAGATCTCGAGTAAAAGAACGCGCAGAAATCTTCCCGCTTCCTTTAATCAGAGGACTGCTCATGATCGCGTTCTTGTATTTTGCGCAAAGCTTGCACCAAATAAAATTTACCATCGTTCGCCCAGTTTTCGCATCATTCACGGTTTTCACGCCAAATATGTTTTCTTTTCCCCAACTATTAAATGTGGCTAGTTCCACAGAATTCCCTTTTTTCTTTGACGCCATTTTAAAGCGACCTGGCTCAGTTGCCGGGACGAATTAATATTTCTTGCGTTCACATGGTAGTTTTCATCCCGTCTATACCGGGATGAAATTGGACATTGATTGATGTGTTTACTTTAAAAGTTTGAAAAATCGAAATAACTATGAGCCGAGATCTCGCTTAGCGGACATTGATTGATATGTTTACTTGAAACAACGCACGCGCTGCATTTCATAAACGAGATCTCGCTTATATATCCATATGAACGGGACGAAAGTTTTAATAGGAAAATAACTATGAGCCGAGATCTCACTTGGGCCAACCCGATTACCAGGACCATATGAACAGGCTGTCAGGCCCTAACACTGTCAACCAATATCTGTTTATTTTTGACGCTGCAAATTGCATTCAATTACATATAAACAAAGTGTTGGCATGTGAAATCAGATTCGTCGAACGCCTAACTGATAAATAAGTGATGGCTGTTCTTGTTACATTTATTATTTCACACTTCGTCTCCTCATTTGGTTTATACATCAAAACTCACGAATAAAAAAAAAATACGGAATTTATAATTTTTATAATTTTCGAGGCGTGCGATCAAACGCACAACTCGCGTCCTTCAGGCGTGTGCCGAGGCGTGCGCGTGCGATCGCACGCCTCTCAGTGATAGGCCTGTGTATGTATCAGTACCTGTATTACCGCAGAGCGGGTTTCTGTTTATCAGTTTATGATCGTTCGTCGACTTCGGCTTCATTTCTGGTGAATGACGGCAACAAATATGAATTATCCAGCAAATGTCGTAAATTTTGAAATATATCTATTAAATTTACCACTCGAATTTAACGTTACCGGACTTGCAACAACCTTGACGTTTATAAGAACCGAATCAACCGCTCCCCCCCAGGACGGGCGAAGCTCAAATTATCCACGTGACCAAATACTCCAAGATTCTTGGAGTATTTTAGAATCACGTGACCAGCCTTTGCCAGGGTCTTCTCCTCGCGCCATTTTGAAAGCAGAGAGGGCCCTGGGTACGAGGTTGGTTCCACAGGTCCCTTGGGGGTTCTTCTTGGGGGTATCAAATCCACTAGCCCCTTGGCTAAGTTTAATGAGCGTAGATGCTCAGAGCTCATTCGTGTCCTGACTGCCGTATGTGACACTTTGCTACCACCCACCCTCCCACCCCGTGTAGTTGGCATCCAGGTGGTTGAGCCGTTGCTATTCCTTGGCTTGGGCTCGCTCAGTCGTGCAAGTAGGTTTTGTATTGCTGCTGGTGTCCCTAGTGCCTGCAATCGTTGCAGACATGGTTTTTGTGTTCCTTGCGGTGCTACGGTTGCGGGCCGGGTACTGCATTTGCACTACCTTGCAATCATACAGATGTTAGGTGGTTGCTTGTGTGCTACTTTGCATCATATTGTTGCTGGGGGGGGGGGGGGGGGGGGGGGACTGCTCTTGTGCTAATGTTCATTGCTGTCTTACAGTTGCTAGGTGGTTGCAGGTGTGCTACTTTGCTATTATATTGTTGCTGGGAGACTGCATTTATGCTGTTGTGCCTGGCTATCGTACAGTTGCTTGGTGGTTGCATGTGTGCTACTTTACTATTATATTGTTGCGGGAGGACTGCATTTGTCCTTATGTACCTTGCTATCGTGCCATTGCTACTGTAGGTGGTCGCATGTGTGCTACTTTGCTATCATATTGTTGCGGGGGGGACTGCATTTGTGCTAATGTACCTTGCTGTTGTACAGTTGCTACGTGGTTGCATGTGCGACTTTGCTGTAATCGTCTTGCTGGTGGGGGACTGCAGTTGTGCTTAATGTTCCTTGCTGTCATACAGTTTCGGGGGATCCGCTTTGCGTTGGTGCTATTTACTATCCCACAGTTGCTGAGGCCGGATTTGTGCTCCTGTACCCTGGGTGACCTGCTTTTGTCCTTCGGTACCCTGGGTGACTGCCTTTGTCCTCCTGTATCCTGGGTGACTGCCTTTGTCCTACGGTACCCTAGGTGACTGCCTTTGTCCTCCTGTACCCTGGGTCTGCCTTTGTCCTACAGTTCCTCGCTGTCGTACTGTTGCTGGGGATCTGCATTGCGCTTAGTTGCTGTCTTCTGCAGTTGCGGCGGGCTCCTTTGTGCTACTTTGCTATACTACAGTTGTGGGTGACTGTAGATGTGCTTTACTGCTGCCATACAGTCGTTGGGAACTGTTTTGTGCTTTCTGCTGCCGTACTGTCACTGGGGCAGTGTATTTGTGCTGCCCTGCCATTGCCCTGTTATGCAGGGGTCTCTTTAATTGCATTGGCGATGTTGTTGTGTGGGTCCGTACTGCGCAACACTGCTTATCGTACAGGCATTGGGGGCCTGTATTTGTGCTCCCCTGCTGTTGCACTGTCATGTGGGGGGTCCTCAGTATGTGCGGGTCCGTACTGTGCAACTTTGCCATACAGACGTTGGGGGTCTGTATTTGTGCTCCCCTGCTGTTGCACAGTCAAGTGGGGGGTCCTCAGTATGTGCGGGTCCGTACTGTGCAACTTTGCCATACAGACGTTGGGGGTCTGTATTTGTACCCCTTGCTGTTGCACAGTCAAGTGGGGGGTCCTCAGTATGTGCGGGTCCGTTCTGTGCAACTTTGCCATACAGATGTTGGGGGTCTGTATTTGTGCCCCCTGCTGTTGCACAGTCATGTGGGGGGTCCTCGGGTCCTCGCAGTTCGCTTGTTTGTTTCGCGCCAGTACATCTGGTCTGTTCCCCGGCTACTCCGGGTGATAACTTATCTAGGGTGTGTTCTTGGCTACTCCAAGAAAATGTGCAATAGTGTGCTGTAATTATGTGTAGTGGTAGCATGTGTCTAGCTGTTGGTAGTTTGTGTTGCCATGCCCGTACATCGGGTCTGTTCCCCGGCTACTCTGGGTGATAACTTAATTTGTAGGGTGTGTTCTTGGCTAGTCTGAGAAAATGTGCCGTAGTGTGCTGTTTTGTGCTGTAATGTGTAGTAGCTTGTGCTTAACAGTACCAGCTTGTCCAGCTTTTGCTTAGTGCCGTTGTTTGCTATGTACTTGTCTACCTGCTCTGGAAAGGGCCCGTTTGTTGCTTTTCTTTGTTGCAGACGTGGGCCTTTGCTTCTGGCTTTGCGTACAGGTTCCATTCAGTGATGGTCACCTGGATGTTGCTCGTTCAATTGCAGTTTTCGCCTTTTCTCTGTTGGTTGGCCCATGGTGGCTTTCTTAGGTCCAGGTCGGTATGGTAATTTCGGAACCATTGATTATCATTTGGTAAGTTACTTCTCCACTTTATGTGTGACAGTAGTTCTGTTAGGAGAGGGTAATTATCGGCAACATTGCTACAAGTTAGTTGGGAGTTTAGGCTTGCCTGGAGCTGCTCTACCTATAAGACCGCTCCCGTCTTGGTGGATCGCCTGTTCCTGTATACTGTTCCTCAGCTCTTAGGGCAAACCCTCTCCGACGGAGCTACACCCTCCAGAGGTCGTAGTTTACATTACTGTGTCCTTGTTAGGCACACTAGTGCGGGTACAGTAGTTAATGGCGTGGTATCAGCCCTATGCCAGACATTGCAGGATTGTTAATTAGAGTCAGGGTTCAAAATAGCTGCCGGCTATAGCCGGCATTTTCACGCCGCTAGCCGGCTAGTGTATACGTTTTATAACGTAGCGTAACATCTTACAACGTGGCGTAATGTTACAGAACGTAGAAAATGTCTCACAACAAAGTGTGACGTCTTATAACATAGCGTAATGTAACGTCTTTAAACATAGCTTATTAACGTCTTACAACACAGCGTGATGTTGTATAACATAGCTTTAATAACGTGTTATAACGTAGCGTCTTAAAACATAGTGTATAACTTCCAATGTAATGTAACGTCTCACAGCCTAGCGCGACGTCTATAGTAAATGAGATTATTTTTTGAATACGAGCTTATTAACTAAAACAATTCCTGGGTGGGCCTCATGGACTCGCATAGCAGGCAAATAGCCTGTATACCAAAATAGCCGGTACCATAAATGTACGTATGCAAGACAGCCTACAAAAATATCTAAATCCAAAATATTTATTTTGAACCCTAATAGTTGTTCTGACTTTCAATAGAACTTCATATTATGTGAAGTTCTATATTTTAAATGCAAATTTTTAGCAACTTGCTAAGTGCAAAGTTGCACATGACAGAACATCTGGTTTGACTGAAACACTTTGTAACAATGCTGTTCATTCAACAAGCTGACATCAGCCTGTTAACAAGTTGTTAGTTGCAGAATGGTAACAGTCTGTTGGAGTTGTCAACTTTGTTACAAGTTGTCAACAACTTGTTACAGATCGACTTGTGAACAATTTGGGACAGCCAGTGTTGAACACATGATGGTGACAGCCTGTTGGAATAGCCTGTAACAACTTGTTTGCAGGTCTGTAACAGCTTGCACATTTTCTGTGTGTAGTTTCACAAGGTCTGCAACCTGAGCCTCAGGATTTAGTTAACTTAATAACTTTTGTTGAATATTTTTATATATTTACTTAGAAACACAATACTTCATCCTTATCTGAAAA
The DNA here is from genome assembly GCA_035771165.1 of Paragorgia papillata. Taxonomy (NCBI): domain Eukaryota; kingdom Metazoa; phylum Cnidaria; class Anthozoa; order Scleralcyonacea; family Coralliidae; genus Paragorgia; species Paragorgia papillata. The sequence continues at coordinate 179,905 of JAWNZC010000075.1, forward strand.
CAGTGATGAAGATGACGAAGATGACACTCCTATCAGCACCTTCCTATCTGCTTTGCTAAATTTCCTACTTCAACTTCAAAATTATCCTGACGAAGCTGCACGTGTTTGGTCATGTCAGTTAATCAGTAAGATCTTTCAAAGTATGGACGACGAAGCAACGATCAGTGAAGAACTGGCTGAAAATATTATAACGACAATGATGGGAAGGCTTTCTGATAACATTCCTGCAGTAAGATGCCAAGCTGTCTGTTCACTATCACGCCTTCAAGACCCATTGGATGCTGAGTGTCCAGTATTGACTGCCTACATACACCTCATGACTTCAGACTCCAGTGCTGATGTGAGAAGAACAGTGTTGCTTAATACTTGCATAACAATACAAACATTACCACATATTATTGGTAAGATTTTTCCCCTTCAACATTTCTTAAAAATTATTAGGTTCATCAGCAGTAGTGCCAAGCATACAAAAATATGAATATTTTGTACACTCAGTTCCACTACTGAATGTACAAAAATCTAAAAATTTGGTAGGTTCAGCACCACTGCTGAGTGTACAAAAATCTGGAAATTTTGCACACTTGGCACCACTGCTGAGCATACAAAAATCTGAAAATTTTGTACGCTTGGCACCACTGCTGAGTGTACAAAAATCTAAAAAATTTGTACACTGCTCAGTGCCACTGCCCAGTGTACAAAAATCTGAAAATATTGAACACTTGGCTGGTGCCAACCATACAAAAACCTGAAGATTTTGTACGCTCAGCAGTGGTGCTCACCATACAAAAATCTGGAAATTTTGTACACTCAATGCCACTGCAGGGTGTACAAAAATCTGAAAATTATGTACATTCGGCACCACTGCTGAGTGTACAAAAATGGGAAATATATGTATTTGTTGTGAATTTTTTTTCCAGAGAGAACTCGTGACATCGAAGATTCTTTAAGAAAGCTGGCATTCCATATCCTTGCTGAGAGCGTGGGCATCAGAGCTTTCTCGATTACTCAGAGGACTCAATTGCTTCAGGATGGATTGAATGACCATGTGGAAAGTGTCAGGAAAACATGTTACTCAGAGCTTATTTCAAACTGGGTTAGAAAATGCCAGAATAAAATCATTGATTTTCTGTGTCTGCTGGATGTTCAGAATTCAGTGGAAACAGTCGAGGCTGTTTTAAGACAGTTGTTAAAAGGTATTGAATGCTTTTCTACAGCTACACCTGATGCATTGATCAGTTTTCTATTTTTCCCGGCAGCAATTGCAGGATTTGAAATTTGCAGTATCCCGATATCCACGGGATACTAGCCATTTTCGTTTTGGATACTAGATTAGTCTCAACTTCAGTATCCAATGGGATACAACAAAATTTTCGATAGCGCACAGCCACAGAATCTGATATAACGTCTTACAATGTAACGTAATGTCTTACAATGTAACGTAACATTCTATAATGTAGTGTAACGTCTTACAATGTAGCTAGCGTAACATCTTTGATAATGTAGCGTAACATCTTATAATGTAGCGTAATGTCTTATAATGCAACGTAACGTCTTACAATGTAGCGTAATATCTTAGAATGTAATGTATAACGTCTTACAATGTAGCGTAACATCTTATCTAATGTAGCGTAACGTCTAGAATGTAGCGTAATGTCTTAGAATGTAGCACAATGTCTTAGAATGTAGCACAATGTCTTAGAATGTAGCGTAACGTCTTATAATGTAACGTAATGTCTTACAAACAATGTAGCGTAACGTCTTAAAACGTAACGTAACTGCAGGTGCTGTAACAAACTGTTATAGTTAATTTTAGATATTGCAAGTTGAGATGTTTAGTATTCAAAAGTGGGATACTAGATTTCAAGGAGGGATACCAAATTCAGAAACCTGGTATCCCACTTGGACACTGTGCCGAAAATTTAAAATTTCAAGCCACAGCATGTAATATCTTCTAATTGCTGTAGGTGCTGAAGGAGAGGATATTCTTTCACATGTGAAAGCATTGAAAGACTCAGTTGAAACTGGCTTTACTGGTAACACTATTCCTCTGGAGAAACTGGATTGTGAAAGAAGCTTGTATTGGAAGTGTCTTGCTGAACACTGCGCTAGTTTAGGATCAAAAGGACAAGCTTTTATGGATGCTCTGCTGCCAGAAATTTCAGTATTTTGTGAATACATTCAAAGGTAATTCTTGAAATGACTAGCAGTATCCTATTAACTACTTAATTACTGGTAATTAAACCTGCCAGGAGTGTGGCTAATATTAAATATTTTTTGGTGTTAACTTTTTCATTCCCAGACTGGCCAAACGACGCCCTTTATTATTTTACTCTGACAGTGTGAATTAAGCTAATATTTGTGTTTTTCCAGATACTTTGATGATTGCTTCACAACTGGTGAGGTTATTAATGAGTTCCATCAGGTTTTCATTATGCAGCAGTTGCTTACTATTGCTGGACTTATGGATCTTTCTGATGAAGTTGGCAGGTAATCCATGTCTTAAACTGAGCCCCCTCCAGTAACCCTGTCTCCTCCAATACCCCCCCCCCCCAATAAGGCCCCCTAAAGTAATAATAACATGTATTTATACCGTGCAAATTCAACTTTAAGGTTTTCAAATGCGCCTTACAATAATTTTTGACATGGCCGAGTCGAAGGTATATTAAAGGTGCTCAGGCCGCTGCCATACGACACATATCGGCCCACGAATTACAGCTAAGACATAGGTGTTGGTTTTGCGGAGGCAGGAAAACCGGAGAACCCGGTGAAAAACCCTCGAGGCACAGGAGAGACCAACTAAACTCTATTCACATGAGTCTCAAGCTCGAGAACAGGGTTATTCCCAAACGGTCACCCATCCAAGTACTAACCCTGTCCAATCAGGCTTCACGCCAACTGAGCCCCAGGCCCTCTCCAATAAGCCCTCCCCCCTCCATGTAAAAAAGTGTATTAATTTTCTGTATACTGTAAAATACCTACAGTACCAATGGAACCCCCCACGGAAGGAAAGTTGTCTATGGTAATACCCCCATCCCTGGATTTTCCTAAAAGCAATCAACCATTGACCCACCACTGTTGGTGGTCAAACACACCCTCCCTTTCCCAATTTTCAAATATCTTCTGGGGGGACACAATAGAAAATTAGTTGCAAAATCCCTCTCTTGCAGTAATGGCTTAAAATTTATAACCCTCTTGGGAGCTTAATATAGGAAACACAGCATTTTACTTTGTCTAATACCACATTACTGTGCTTTACTCTCACTTATATCACTTATGGCTTTTTAATCTTCCAGGAAAAAATTGGCCAAACTGATTCATGAGTTTATGGTACATCCACAAATGCCAGTCTCCCTAATGGGTGTACTTCATGATAGGTTCATCAATGTTGAACCAGACGTGGACGTCAGAATAAACCAGCTAGCAGAAGTGATTGCTGACATCAAGGAACCAATAACTATCTTAGAAACACCACAAGTCAAAGAACTTAACAGAGCTCGCAAAGTGAAGGTACTTGCACTGTTAGGTTAACTTTATGAATTATATCCCCACATTTTTGTCCCATACCCATATTTTTGTTCTACGCACACTTTATCCTATACCCATACCCACACTTTTGTCCCATACCCACACTTTCACCACATATCCACACTTTTTCCTTATACCTACACTTTCTCCCCACACTTTTGTCCCATACCCACACTTTTTACCAATATGACCCACACTTTTTACCCATATCCACACGTTTTACCCATATCGACATTCTTGTCCCATACCCACACTTTTTACCCATACTGACACTTTTCTCCCTACCCACACTTTCTCCCCACGCTTTTGTCCCATACCCACACTTGTTACCCATACTGACACTTCTTTCCCAGTTCATATGGGAAGAAACCTAAAAAAGAACCTTTATAGAAACCCTTAAATCACCAATAATCCAACAAATTTAATTGTAACTTTCCCCTTAATGAAAATGGAATCAACAACTGCCTTGTCACATTTCAAGACATCTTGCTAGATGCAGGGGGAAAATGTCTTAAGATAAAAAGAACAAACATCCGGAAAAAAAAACAAACTAGCAATTAAACACCTTGCTGAGAAAGCACTTCATGCAATGTATAGTATAAGGAAAAAAGTTAATCTTCACTCATTGCAACCAAAATTAGCAATAAAAATATTTGAAAGCATAATCTCACCTATTCTACTCTACAACTCAGAGATAAGAGGTGCATTCACAAATAATAACTTTAATAAATGGGACCAATCACCAATAGAGAAAGTACACCTAAAATTCTGTAAAATCTATCTAGGGGTCAACAGAAAGGCAACCATTCATAGCATGTAGAGGTGAACTAGGCAAATTCAACTCTTAATCAACATTTACAAAAGATTGATTAATTATATTACCCATATTTATTTAACACTCTCTCAAACTTCTAAAGATATGTACATAAGTGGAAAACCTTGCTTTTACTCCAGTATAATACAGTAGATATATTAAAATCATATGATTTTTCAGAGCAACTAATTGATTTGGAGTCTTTAACTTCCCATCAACCAATAGATTTAGTAAACAAAGTAAAAGCCAAATATACAACTTTTTGGAGACACAAAATGAATAACTCTTCCAAGTTGTCTTTTTACTGCAATTTTAAATCTGAATACAAATTGGAAGAATATCTTACAAATATAAAAAAGCCATCACAGAGAAAAACATTTAGTCAATTTCGTGTCAGCGGCCATAAACTTCAAATTGAATATGGTCACCTACCACAAAATCCCTCTTGAGCTTCACCTCTGCCAATTCTGTGATGCAATAGAGGATGAATACCCCTTTGCACTACCTTGTACATACTATGAGCAAGATAGAAACAATCTAAATGATATCTTACAAAATGATTTTTGTATAAAATGAATTTTAAATTAATTTTTCTGAAAATGAATTGCTACATATAATGTCATCAATGATACAAAATTAATGAATATATTTTCAAAATTTATTTTATTGTGTTTAATTTGTGAAGAGAGATCATTGCCTTGAAACCAGGAATACTTCAAATGTGTAACTCACGCACAGCCACTACCAACAGCAATGCCAAATGGTAACCTGCAGTTGTTGGATACTGTCTGGTATTATACTGTAGATACTCAATTTTTATTGATCTCTATATTGATATTATTAATTTATTATACAGTAAACAAATCTATGTATTCTATGTATTGTAATGTAATTTATGTATAATGTTACCATTCTAATAGTTGCTTTAGCAATACCATGTAATAACTAGGTCATGCTAATAAAGCCATGTTTTACCGTTTACCATACTGACACTTTTTCCCCATACCCACACTTTTTCCCCATACCCACACTTTCTCCCCACACTTTTGTCCCATAACCACACTTTTTACCCATACTTACACTTCTTTCCCATACTAACACTTTCTCCCCATACCCACACTTTCTACCTATATGACCTACACTTTTTTCGTATACCCACACTTTCTACCCACACCCAGACGTTTATTGGTATTTTCCTACAGATGGCAGGGATACGGGTGAAACTCAATCAGTTACGAGATGAACTTGAAGAATGTGTATCTGCGCAAGAATTTGAAAAGGCAGCAGAAATCAAATGTAAAATCACTGAAGTTGAACAAGACAGAAGCAGTTTAGAAAAAGAAGAAACTTCTGAAAACAATTCCCAAACTAGGATTGAAAAAGTAAGAAGAAATGAAAAGAAATCCCTTTGGTATTACATGTAAATGTAATGTTAAATAAAATAAATGATCTTGTAGGATGATCCAGCTACTTTAGTGAAATGTCTAAGCATTGCTGCAGAAATGCTTCAAGGAATTAACAGAAGTGGCCTGCTGAATCCAACACTGATTACTTTAGTGGACACACTTGTAAGTAAACCAGATTAAAGCATTGTATTCCCGACAATAGTTGGCAAAAATATATTTAGCTTTCTAATGATCCCTTGTATTTTTTAGATTCTTCCTGGAGTACAAAATGAGGATCCATTGGTTCGGAATGCAGCTGTAAAGTGTCTTGGTCTCTGTTCACTGTTGTCTAGAGACTTTGCTCGAAGACATCTAGTGCTTTTCCTTCAGGTATCTTCTCTCTAATGCCCCACCCTCTCTAAAGCCCCGCCCTCTCCCTAAGCCCCACCTTCTCCCTAAAGCCCCACCCTCTCTCTAATGCCTCTCTAATACCCACCCTCTCTCTAATGCCCCACCCTCTCTAAAGCCCCACCCTCTCTCTAATGCCCCACTCCACTCTCTCTCTCTAATGCCCTACCCTCTCTCTAATGCCTCACCCTTTCTCTAACGCCCCACCCTCTCTCTAATGCCCCCACCCTTTCTCTAATGCCCCACCCTTTCTCTAATACCCAACCCTTTCTCTAATGCCCCCACCCTTTCTCTCATGCCCCACCCTTTCTCTAATACCCCACCCTTTCTCTAACGCCCCACCCTCTCTCTAATGCCCCCACCCTTTCTCTAATGCCCCACCCTTTCTCTAATACCCCACCCTTTCTCTAACGCCCCCACCCTTTCTCTCATGCCCCACTCTTTCTCTAGTGCTGCACCCTCTCTCTAATGCCCCACCCTCTCTCCAATGCCCCATCTTCTCTCTAATGCCCCACCCTCTCTCTAAACCCTCTCTCTAATGCCCCACCCTCTCTCTAATGCCCCACCCTCTCTCTCGTCTTCTTTCTTAGTTTCATCCCATCTCTAGAAGTCATTCATTCGATGTCTCCAGTAGTTTTTCTTGAGTTATATATTCACCCAACATCTTTCTAATGCTCGTGAACTCTAGCTATCTAGAATATCTAGTATCCTTTCTTACCCCCATTGTATCTCTTAATATCCATCTAGGTTGTTCAACTCGATGTTGAGCAGGTCCAAATTACAGCGTTAAAATCAATCTTTGACTCACTGCAAACTTTTGGTCTGGAAGCGTTCAAAGTGACATCAGCAGAGCAAGCCATAGTTGAAGCTGAGGAATCACTTCTTCAGCATAATGAGGATGATAATAGTGATAATGAGGAAGATAAAGACAACGATGTATTCGAGGATGAGAGAGGTGAAAATGATAATGAAGATAATCAGGAGGAACAGACAAATGATGATGGGAATCTAATACAAGACGCTCAGAAGTCAGTTAGCAGTGTATTTTCTGTTTTAATCAAGCTGTTGGATCGAGAGGTATAGCTTGACTTTTTCTATTTCGTTTGTTTGTTTAGTTGCATCAGTTCCATCCATCCAACCATTCATCCATCCATTAATCTGTTCAACCAACCAACCATCCACCTATCCACCCATCCTTCTAACCAGCCATGTATCCAACCCTCAATCTATTCATCAATCCATCTATTTATCCAAGTGGTCCATCCATCTATTCACCCATCCATTTATTCATTTATTCATTCATCTATCCATGTATTCATCCATCCATTTATTCATCTATTCATCTATCAATTCATCCATCCATCTATTCATCCATCGATCTATTCGTCCATCCATCTATTCATCCATCCATATCTATTCATCCATCCATCTATTCATCCATCTATTCGTCCATCCATCTATTCATTCATCCATCTATCCATGGCAGTACTCAAACCTTACTATATTTCGATTCATATTTTTAATTGTTTGTTATTTTCATTTCTCACAGAATAATGAGATTCGTAACATTGCAGCCGAAGGTTTAGCCAAACTGTTATTATTTGGTCGAGTGCATAGTCCCAAACTATTATCTCGCTTGTTATTGTTATTGTACAGTCCAACCACAGAGGAGGATGTTCATTTACGACATTACCTCGGAGTCTTTTTACCAGTGTTTGCTTTTGAGTGTCGGTACGTAAATCCAGAAAAAAAATTTATAACACGTCAGCACACGCATGGTAACGCCTTTTTTCTACAGATAGCTGATTTGCTATTTGACTGAATCTGACAATACGACTAAGGCCTACGCTAAACGTCGCACAATAGACGAATTTAATTCAGACGAATTTAATTCAGACGAAATTAATTTTTTTTACTTGGACTCGTTGAGCCTGAAAACGACTTCTTGAAAACATGGCGCTGAACTGTCACAGACAGAAGGGAAACATTTTATTCGACGCGACGATAATTCGACGTGTAACTCGAACACGCATTATCGACTTATTGTCGCATTATCCGTCTGACTCAGACGAATTTAATTGCTGAGACGAATTTAATTCGTGTGTCAAATTTAAGGCCTGCGCCAAACCATAGGCCAAACGTCGCACAATCGACGAATTTAATTCAGACGAATTTAATTGTTTGAATTTTATTCGACGAAACTGCGACGTATAACTCGATTAAATTCGACTCACGAATTAAATTCGTCTCGGCAATTAAATTCGTCTGAGTCAGACGGATAATGCGACGATAATGCGTGTTCGAGTTACACGACGAATTATCGTCGCGTCGAATTTAATGTTTTTCTTCTATCTGTGACAATCCGTCACCATGTTTTCAAGAAATTGTTTTCAGGCTCCACGAGTCCAAGTAAAAACCATTAAATTCGACTGAAATTCGACGTTTAACTCGACGTCGCATTACCGACGAAGTTAATTCGAATTAAATTCGTCAATTGTGCGATGTATAATAGCGCAGGCCTAAAAGTGCAGATATGAAAAGATGGTAAATTGCCGAGAATACTATTTATAACGAAATACTGACGTTTCAAGTGGATTCTTCATCACATTTTACTCTGATGAAGGACTCCGCTCGAAACGTCAGTATTTCATTATCAAAACTAATCTCGACAGTTTACCACCTTTTCACTTTGCTCTATGCTGAATATGGGTTCTTTGTTTCAGCGCTAATCAAGAACTTGTTGCTGAAACGTTTCTACCAACTCTTCGTATGTTAATCAGTGCTCCATCTTCGTCGGCTGAAATAATGGTTCAGTTGACGTCAGATGAACACATTAAAACAAACCAGACAAAAACAACAACTCAAGACCAAGGAAACTCTGAAGTGGGGGTAAGAGTACACTATCTATAATCACTTAAATTAATTTATATCATTTCATTTTTACTTTTTAGTTTTCCTAATTAATTTGGTTTTACTCTTCTTTTTTTTGTCTTTCTTCTTTCTTTTGTCTTTTGGTTTGTTTTTGTTTCGTTCCCCGCAGGAACGAATGTTAGCTTTCCATTGACGTCACAAAAGAAACTGTCATCACAGATGAAAATAGTCCAATCGCAGTGCAGTGTTGTTGGCAGCATAAGCCAAAACTTCGATCTTATCCAGAGGAGGCCGGACAGCTGTCACGTGATTGTCACGTGAATTTCTCGGCCAATGAATTGGCTTCATTTTCTCATCGTTCTCGAAATGAAAATTTTGCATTGGACTTGGAAATGCCGAATATTACGCTATTGTTATTCAATTTTTTCTTTAAAAAAGCAACGATATCGATTGATATATTGTTGGACTATCCATATCTGCAGGATTTTGCAAGGTAAATGTATTTTTCTACTTTATTTTGACCGTTTATGTAAGCCATTTGGTCTAAAGCGACGACCCCACTTCCGGTTTGTCAACAATCTTCAAACCAAAAAATCTCGAATTCCAACGGTTCGAATTCTCTAATTTTTGCGTAATAAGTTGGAGAAATGTCTAATCTTTGATTCTAACGGGACGACCCCTGGTGACCCACTCACTGTTTTCGAGATATTCGCCGTTGAACTGACCATGGTATTTCGGCTTTTGCTAAGATGGCGCCTAATAATTTAAGAGCCTTTCGCCACTAAAACTTGTTTTTTTCTCAAGAATTTTGGAAGTTTCCTAATATTTCGAGCTTTATTCTTTAAAGTAAGTGTAAAATGAGCGGTGGACAATTATTAAAGGGTAAAATTTGGTATTTGTCTGTTTTTATGGTCCAAAACGCTTGACCTCGCTGTATAAAAACACCATATCATCATTCTGGAAAAATTGTATACATACCAGGCCTACATACATTTATACATTGATTCTGTAAATATTATTACATAATGTACTGAACTTTCTTAAAGATCTGCTATATATGTATACAGGCCTGATATGTATAGATATTTTTTATATATTAAATAACATTGTGTTCCATGACAGCAGTATGATTATTAAAATTGATGTGTGGATTATTTGTAGTTTATTATTGTGAATAATATATTTTAGTTGTAGTATTTTTTTATTTTTTGCTAATTTGTTATAATTTGTTATTGTTTGTATTGTTTTTTAGTATACAAATATTTATTATCCCTTTTGTCACAGTTGTCCATTTCAACTGAGTCAGTGATTTAGGAAGCAAGCTGATGGGGGTGGGGGAAATGTACACTTTCAAAAGTACCTTGTATCAGGGCAGAGCTTCAAAACCACCCTTGAGGCACATGTCTTCTGATAAAGGGCTTTTTTTGTTGCAAAAGGGGGACTCTAACCAAGTGGGTGGGGGTGGGGTGGTATCATGTGCCCCTGTGTCCACCCCTTGGTTTGTAGGCTGTACAGTCAACTCTTAAGACATGAAAGTGTTAATAACTCCATCTCACATCGTATTTTTTACAGGAAGTGAAGAGATACAGTACAGATGACTGTCAGTGTTGGAAAAACCAACTTTGGTGGTGTTCAGACTGAGTGCCCATGCACGAGCACCAATCTAAACAGGATTTTTACAATGATAAACTGATGGATTCTCTTTTACTAAATAACATTCAAATAATATGTAGTTTGAAGTTTTGCATGTTGTCATGTTGTATAATTACATAAGGCAATGCATAATAATTGTGGACATAACTAATAAAATTTTAACACAGAAGTATTATCTTGCATATTATACAATCCAAATGCTGGGTCCCAAAGCCTAATTAAATTCCTGGATATTATTCATCCCTTTACCTTTGAGTGCTACTGGCTACTGCATGTACATATGGATAAACAGTGAACTATATGTCTAAGACAGACACCCTTGCGCTGGACTTTGTCTGTATTATAGTTCATTCACATGTCTACCTTAATACAGTAACTTTTCTGATGCCCTCTCTAATAAATGTGCCAAAGTTGATGTTTTCTTGGCAGGGGGGTTGCTTCACTGCAAAAATGTTGAACCAATGTTAACAATGCCCCTGATTGAATACCTGTATCAGTGTCAATACAGTAGTGCTTTAGAAGTAACCAAGATCAATATTGAGACAAAACATTTTAATTTTATTCAAGTTCCTTATTTACATATACATTGAGGATACAGGAAATACACTTTATTTGATAAAATATAAATATTTGAACATTTGACCAGTTATACCAAGTTTATCAATAGATTCTGGAGGCAATCCAATAAATTATCTCAATTTTTAATTCACCTTAATTATAAAGAAAAATACAAGATTGTTATTGAATAATAAATTTTAAGCTAGCTTTATTCACAATTTTATAAAATTTGGGATACAAGTTACAGTAAGTATAAAAGGAAACAAGACTGTTTGTTAAAAAATTGGGGGGGGGGGGGGGGAACCCCCAAGGATGATAGTTGTATCTAATTCGAGATCTAATTGTTCCAGATAATTGCTACACACAACAGTTATAGAAGTTTACAGTAATACTGCAGAATGCAAAACATTAAACCACGGAAAATGCATCATAAGGTTATAGAATAGGAAAAATTTGAGAGGGAATCATTAACCACTAAACAACAAATAATGTTGATTTCTCACCTCACGCTTTTCTCCAGTTGTAACGAATCAGACGTTGCACAGCACAACCAAATCCTTCTTTGTTGTAAACATCTAATTCGTTTCTGATTTGCTCCATTATTTGTAACATAAAATGCGTCGAATCCGAAGGAACTTGAGTAGTCCTTGAAAACTATCTTGAATGCCCATCCGCCATTGTCACGAATATACGCCAAATAAAGCACAATCTGATCATATTAATTGTCTAGGATAACCACGAATTGTTCTCGTATTTTTCTGACCATCAGATTTATCAATTCTGGATCAACTGTGACGAGTTTTAAAAAGTTTTTGCGCATCTAGTCCACTGGGCAGAGTTCATTCCTCGTCGGCGGTCAGATGCAAATGAATCAATAATTTATCAATTTTAGCGTTAGGACCATGATGCTTTGCGGCTGCTGTCCAACCTCCTCTGGATCTTATCCAATGAAATCAAAATTCCGCATAAAAAATTTAGTTGTAGGCGTGGTTAAACGCCAAAACGAAGTGAAATAATATTGCTGATCTAACATAATTAGCTGAACGACGTAAACAATCCCGTGTGAAGTGAATCATACAATACTACGAACAAGCGAATGCCGAGTACTGTAGGAACTTTCCCCTCTTTGAATTCTCCGAAATTGCATTCTAACTGCTCATTGCCGCTTTAAATTTAATAATAAAGATTGAGATTGGGCGAATAGCCGAAATGTCGGGTCGAGTCAGTGGTTGAGTTGACCCTTGGCCTTGGAAAAGTACGAAAGCCGGGTAGGGACTTCAGACTTCAGACTTCAGACTTCTGCTCGCAGGTTAAGTTTGCCAGCCGTTCAAAATAAATAAAGATGTGAATGTATTGAATTTAATATTCATGCCCCTCAATGGCCGCCGCTTAAGGGCTAATTTACATATCATAGTCTTTATAAAATGGCATATTATTCTATATAAGCAACAGCGATTTTCAAATTATTCCCATATTTCTTTAAATCAGGTATACCTACGATCCGTCAAATGACTTATATCTCTCGAGCTATCGTTCGTCAGTTTGAGCCTCCGTCAATCATGGTGAGTTCAAAATGCCCATTGTCTTGTTGTCATTACAAGTCGGGCAGTTGTTAAATTAGAGGTATACAACTTCAAGCCAATTTGGTCAATATGTAATCTATTACATGCAGATAAAGATTCCTCTATCAACCCTGGAACATTTGACCAAAGATGATTTTGAAAGTATCAAACAAAATCCTACGGCAATCCAGTGGTGCATGACCTACTTATTGTTTACTATTTTCAACATAATTTGGCGGATCGTAGATATAGCTGATGAAAATAAATAGGTTATATGGATAATGGTTGTTGTTTAGATCTCATCACGAGTCAGCAAATAGTTGGCAAGCTTACGTTCAACGCAGGCCGCATTACGCTGCTCAGCCGTATACACAACGTCATAATGAAAATATTGTTTTATTTATTTTATTTCTCAAATAACGATATTCTTTATGTCGTCGTGTTTACGGTTGAGCAGCGATAACCCCGTGTGTAAATATATAAACGTGACTGTACACCTAAGATTCGGTTCGGTCTGACAGTGTTTCAAAGCACAGACTACGTCATCAGCAACGTTTATAATCAAACACGATTAACAAATTGACTAGTATTATCGGTAGAGACACAATATTAAAACACCAAACAACAGAAATAACAATCAAGTGCTCGTGCCCACGGTGTCCACTTTTAAACTGTGTTAACGGTTCAAAAAAAAGTCTATACTATAGGCGCCTGTAGGAAACGTTCCAATTGCCTATATGTACCAACAGAGAACTATAGACAGCATGCTTAAAAATTCTTATTATAACATCAGATAATTGATGAGCTCTGCCAGCAGGGTAGCTTACTTTAATATTCCTGGGGCTTTTATTCATCCATTTTGAGCGGCTATTAACAAACTCCTTAACTCCGAACTCGAAGTCCGAAGTCCGAAGTCTGAAGTCTTAAGATAAGTCTGAAATCTGAAATCTGAAGTCTGAAGTCTGAAGTCCGAAGTCTTTTTTATTAACTTTACAATCATTAAATATGATTGATGGAATAGACAAGAGGGCGTAAATTTCATTTTTATGTCTAACCAGAGCATATAACAACAATAACAAGAACAAAAACTAAACTAAACTAAGTTTAGTGTGAAGTCTGAAGTCCCTACCTGGCTTTCGTAGAAAAGCTACTCAATCACTCCAGTATTTATTCCGATCAAATACCAACTTTGAAAGAATTACACACAGATTGAAGATTGTTTAATAAATTTTAAGTTAAATATCGGTGGCATAAATGACCGCTAATGTAGCCGAATTTCCTAAACAGCGACATTTTATGTATCTACATATAAATAACCGCAAAATTTCCGTCGTACTGACGCCGCATGTACATTTCTCCTATTCACCTCTGACCGTTACGTGTATTAGGAGGCAAATAAAACGTTGCCAAAATAATTGCATTCTCAAGAAAATTGCGAGACGCTAGCAGGTAAGGCCTGGTTTATATATCGCACAATCGTCGCATTTAATTAAGACAAATTTATAATTCATATTAACTTCGTCGATTTGACCCCGTCAATGCGACTTCGTTTTATACGACGAAATTAATTCAGACAAATTTCATGTTTTGCACATTAAAACACAAAAAATTAAATTACGAGCAGGAAATTTATACATTTTATTATATAAAATAGAGTGTTTTATTGATTTTTCCGCCACTAATAAAAGTGATAATCTCACACGTGCGATTATTTATGATAACCGCACATGTGACGATTATCGCTGAATCAGCATTATAGTTTAACGCAATTTTTGCAAGGCAATAGGACAATTTTTTTATATAATAAACAGAACAATACATGGATGCTTGGAAATATGAAATTTATTTCTCGTGTTAAACAGGATATCTCACTCGTTCGCTTCGCTCACTCGTGAGATATCCTGGTCAACACTCGAAATAAATTTCATATTTCCGCGCATGTATTATTCTCTATTTAATAATTCGTTGCGCCGTGACGTCGCATTTCAGTCTGATCACGACTGATGTCACGGATACAACGCCTTAGACGAATTTACTCCCCATTTAATTGATTAAATTACTGTAAATTCGTCTGAAATGCGACAATTGTCCGACGTACAAACTAGGCCTAAAAGAAACAGGAAGTGTGACTGTCCCGCTGTATGTTTTGTTGATCATCATCAAGTTCAAATTCAGTTCCCCCGTTGGCCAACCACCAATTGTACTTATACGCAGAACGTTACCTCTCCGCGACAGCGTAACCATAAAAAATTTTGCTTGCCTTGTCGCGTCAGACCACTGGCGGGAATTGGTCGAGCTAAAATTCGTCATTGCCCCCAATCGGCATGCAACACCCTCTAATAAGAGGCTGACGGGAACGAAACAGCTATTTCTTTTTAGAAATAGTTTCTTGTTACTGTCTCATTTTGTTGATGTGCATGTTAGTCTGTTGTCTGTTCTCTGTCTGTTTATTTGTCTGCTTGTTTGTCTGCTTGTTTGTTTGTTTGTTTGTTTGTCTGGCTGTGGACGTGTGTCTGGCTGTCTGTTTGTTTGTTTACACTCTTTACGTTTCTCTCTGACGAAGGCCCTTCGCTCGAAACGTTCAATATTTTCGGTAGTACTCAAACCTTACTATATTTCGATGTTTGTTTGTTTGTTTGTTTGTTTGTTTGTTTGTTTGTTTGTTTGTTTGTTTGTCTAGGTGTGTGTGTGTATGTGTGTGTGTGTGTCTGTCTGTCTGTCTGTCTGTCTGTCTGTCTGTCTGTCTGTCTGTCTGTCTGTCTGTGTATTTGTATTTATTTGTATCTGTTCATGTTTGTCTTTTGACTGCTCCTTCCTTCGTTCAGTTTAAACCATTCAAAGGTCTCGTGTTGTTAATAATTCAGCTGATGTTGTCGATCTTTATTTTCCCCAAGGTCAACTCTCTACATGGTTCTATGGCTCTCAAGATAGCCAACGAGATCTTATCTGACCCTGAAAGTCCTGGCACTCGCGTCCTCTGCAAGACCTTGGCACATTTGAATTTCGAGACCGCAAACAAGAGTAACTTGAAAGACTTACTGGTTCTTTGTACCACCATGTTGCAAGTAAGCTGCAAACAACCAGTGAGCTCTATATATAACTCGAGTGATATCTTTGTGGCGGGCATGTAGGCCTGAAATACGTATCGTTCCAGTCTTCTACGTGGTCTGGTCAAGCCTGATCTGGTTAAAACTTAAAAGACCGTGTAGGAGACTGTAACTATACATACTTGAGGCCTACATGTCCGCCATGTTTGGCTTCAATCTTTGCTCGGTCAGAGCTCGCTGCAAACAACTTGTGAAAACCAGCCAACCTCGTACCCATGCAGGGTCTTATCCCACACGCTACAATTTTAGTCGGCCGACTAAATTTAGGGCTTACGATCAAAATCGTTACGTGTGCGGTGTCATTACAGAGCGATTTTAGTCGGCCGATTTTCGTCGTAAAATATCAAACTGGTTTGATATTGCCCGACTAAAATCGGTCAAAATATCGCATCATGCCGTGTGTGGCGCTTAACAATTTTTATCGTTCACTGATCACTCATTCTTCCTGAAGTTATTTGATTTGATCGTAAAGGTGGTGGTTCCATTCGCTAAAGATGTCAGCTTTTACATGTAACTGGCACATGTATGGTAAACACCGCTTTTTTATCGGTTGACCAGCCGATAAAAATCGGTCGACTAAAATCGTAGCTTATGCGCCAGGCTTTAAAACGTAGCTTAAAAAGTTACTGTTCATGACCCAACGTTTCGACACTCCGATCTAGTGTCTTCATCAGGGGTGATCGTTGTGAAGAAATTTCTATACTATACTTTCAAATAGAACCGATGATGACATTATCTATCAACAAGATGCAAATAGGCTTCTAGTAGATGATAGATAACGTCGTCATCGAAACGTTGGGTCATGAACAGTAACTTTTCAAATTGCGTTCAAAAAACTTTTTAAGTCAGAGCAACGTTAAGCTACGGTTACACACACCGATTTGTGTCGCCGATTTGTGTGGCTACATACATCAATTTGTGTTGAAGAAAAATCAAGTTTAAAAATAAACCAAGGATGGGCGGAGCTTGAACAAAAGAAATTTGGCATGATTTGCAACACAAATCGGCAACAGGTATGTTACACTTGTCAATTTGTGCGGCGTTGCAGATTTTCGTTGCAAGTTTTTGATCCCTTATCAAAAACTTGCAACGCTTCAGCAACGCATAAATCGGTATCGACTTTCGACTCTACACCGATTCATCTTGCAATGCCGTTGCGACACAAATTGGCGACATAAATTGATGTATGTAAGTGTAACCGTAGCTTTAAACTATGTCTTACTTTTATTACAGAAGATAGAAGACAACAGTTCGACGAAGTACTTGGATAAATTTCAACAATCATTGACTTCCCTAACGGCAGAAAATGTTACTGAAGGTAAGAGGCAGTATAGTTGCAGAACACGCCTCATTTTACTCTGATGAAGGGCTCTCCTCGAAACGTCAATATTTCGTTATCAAAACTAATCTGGGTAATTTACCACATTTATTCAATTTACCAAAGGCGACGAAAGCAACCAGGCGGAAGCACTACCCAAGAAGAATTCTGGAGAAATCGTAAAGGATTTGTAACCACAGTCCAATCGTCACCATTTTACCATGTCAACAGTATGCATACTGTATGTATATGTATTATGTTAAAACAAACTCAATCTAAAGAATCGTGAATTGTACATACATTGTGTTGTGTTCTTCGTACTACAAAATATATCCTTGTCTACAGATAACCATGCTTTTATACAAATCGTGTGCATAATTTAAATCACCTATGAATATATTATAAGTGATATTGGGCATTTCACTCGATTACATAGCATGTTCTAAGGATTTTGGGTGATATATTACATTATATTACATCCCATGGAGTATATTACGTCTCCCTTGGTTTGAAAATTAATACTTATCATAGAATTAACATATAATATAAACTAATAATACAAATACAGCTATTTTTTGTTTGTTTCGTTGTTTTTTGAAAATTTTATACTGTCTAAACTATTAGATAAATAATTTCGTTCCGCCGAGTAAATTCACTAAATTAGTTAATTCGTTATCTTTAGTCTCCAAATCTCTTAGGCTTTCTCACTACTCGTCCAGATCGCGTAGTCACATGACCAGCTGCGGTACTTATTTCAGGACTTCTTCCAGTAATTGCTTTCACTGGCGATTCTCGCGAGTCTTCCAGATCCTTTCTAGTTGTTTCTTCAGGCGATGTCTGCTGCTTTTCGTCGGAACTCGGGACATGCAACAAATGTCGTCTGTTTCGTCTAAAAATGCTACCGTCCGGAGTGCACACACGGTATGATCTAGGTGTGTCCTCTGAACCAATTACCACAGCTGGTTCCCACTTCCCCTTTTTGCACAATCGAACTGTGTCATCCTGATGTAAATCAGGTAAAGACTTTGCTGAGTGGTCATAGTAGTGCTTCTGTTCCAATTTCTTCTGTTCCAATACTTTCTTCGTAGATTGGCGATTAGTAAGCTTTGGAAGTAGTTGTTTATGATGAGTCGGTAGGTCTGTTCTCAGTCTGCGATTCATCAGTAACTGAGCTGGAGAACCAATCTGTTGGAAAGGCGTGTTCCTATAACTAAGCAGACTAAAATATGGATCTTGACCACTCGCTTTAGCCTTCTTCAGTAGATTTTTCACGGTTTGGACGGTGCGTTCGGCGAGGCCATTGGACTGAGGATATGTAGGCGACGATTTTTGACGAATTGATTAAACTCTTCTGGAGAGTACTGGGGGCCATTATCGGAGATCACAACTTCGGGTATACCATGCCTGGCAAATATCGACTTGGTATGATGAATCACCGTTGAACTCTTTGTGTTGGCAAGTTGCGCTATCTTGAAATATTTACTGTAATAATCCACCACTAATATACGTAGTTTGTATTATTCCAGACGAACAAGTCGGTGCCAACCATTTGCCATGGACGTACCGGAATATCATGTGGCAAAAGCGGTTACTTCTGTTGAGCGGTATGATGTTCTTGACAGGTTGTACACTTTTCCACTATACTTACAATTTCTTTACCCATTCCAGGCCAGAATATAACATCACGGGCACGTTCTTTGCATTTCTGCACACCCATGTGTCCAGTGTGTATCTTTCCAAGCATCTCTTGCCGCAGGGCTCTAGGAATTATTATTTTCTGTCCCTTGTACAGAATTCCATCAACTACCGTAATTTCATCTCGACAATTCCAGTATGGACGAATCATCACTGGCGTGTGCTTCAATGTGCTTGGCCACCCTTGCTTTACGTGCTTCTGAAGCTCTTGTAATTCACTGTCGTTTTTAGTTGCGTTGCGAATTGCCTCCAACTTCTCATCGGACACAGGTATTTGTTTCAGGATCGCATCCACGTACACGTCTACTCCAAGGTCATCATCTGGAACGCTGGCGTCACGAGCACCACTTCTGGATAAGGTATCAGCAACCGGAATGTTCTTTCCTGGTTTGTACTGAACTAAGACGTTGTATCTCTGTAATCGTATTCTCATTCTCTGCAATCTCATTGGGACCAAATGTAGCGGCTTCTTCATGATGATTTCCAAGGGCTTGTGGTCCGTTTCAGCAACGAAATCTCTTCCATACAAGTAGTGGTGAAACTTCTCGCAACCAAACACTAGGGCTAAGGCTTCTTTCTCTATCTGCGCGTAAGCTTGTTGAGTGGTTGTTAAAGATTTCGAGGCGTATGCTATCGGTTAGCCGTCTTGCATGACCACCGCTCCCAAGCCCGTCTGTGAAGCGTCCACTTGCACTCTTACTGGTTTGGAACTTCTGTGATCATTTCTTTGATCTCGGTGAATGCTCTCTCGTGCTCAGGACACCATTCTCGATCTTGCTTGACTAGCTCCCTTAGACCAACGGTCTTCTGAGACAGATGAGGTGAATACTGAGACAGGTAGGTAAACATACCTAGTTGACATTCTAATTCTTTCTTGCTCTTTGGCGACTCCATCTTCTTTACTGCTGCCACCTTCTCTGGATCAGGCTTCAGACCATGCTTCGTCAACAATTCACCAAAGAATTTCACCTCACCAGAGCAACGCTGTAACTTATTTGGGTTGAACTCGATTCCACTCGCCCTGGTGAGTGTTGCTCGTAGCCTCTCATCATGCTCGTCAATCGTTGAACCTGCAACTAAGATATCATCCACAATAATGTGAACGCCGGGAAGTCCCTTGAAGATTGCACGTTATTACTATTCTGAATGTAAATCGCATGGTTATCAATGGGTAATGGCTCATTTAACATAGTTCTGGAAAATTTTGCCCACTTGTCATTATTACCAAATTTTGTATATACATAAATGTCTGTGCAAAATAAAGAAGCTGCAGTTAATATTTCAATATCATTTCCCCATACACCAACATTCTTCATTTTAGATGCTGTTAAATAATTATCTACAGAAGTACCAATGTGTGGTAATAAAGCACTTTCAATAGTTTTCATGTGAAGTAGTATTTTTCTCCTAATTATACTATGATAATTTTGTCTACCTGTAATAATATAAGAGAATGATCTAAATAGACAATTTCCATCACCATTTATGTAAAACAGCTTTGTCGGAGGACCAAGAGGTTTTGACAATGTGCAGACATGATTAAAAACCAGAGGCAACCGAAGTAACTCACACAAAGATGACTGCGATTGCCCACCAATGGGAAGGAAAACAGCCCAACCATTATTTGATTGGAAAATGATATCCAAGTCACTCATCTTATTTTAAGTATGTCCTAAATTATGTTGAACGAGTGCTTTAATATATTATTTACCCTGGTTCTCAAGTGAAATAGACACAATAAAGTATGCAAACCGAAGCACTTTCAAAATAGCAGACTCAATAATATAATACATTTACCAATGAAACTTCTTTCTCCTTCTTTTCTCTGGGCAGGCTACAATTTCCGAGTCCACCTGTTCGCACGTCCAAGAACAAATGAAATTATGAGTCTTTTGCATTCGAAGGAATGAAGCATGAACACATGTTTGCAATAGAACGAATGATCGACAACAGACTCGTGTAAACCGCAGAAACGGTGAAACAACAAGTGAACTACGAGTTCATCATGAAACAAACTGTTAAACTGCAGAAACAGTAAACATCAATACACTGATGGAGCTAGTAATATGCTATTAAACGGCAAAAACACATGAAAAGAAATCAACAAACTCACCTCCTAGCTTTCGAAGTGGACTAAACCGGTTTATCCGGTTTTAGAACAGAGCGCGCAAAGCAGGCTGGAGGATTATATGCAAAAGTCGAGTGATAGCATATACTCCCAATACTCCTACGGAGTATCCGTGAGTCAAAAATGAGCCCTACATAAGACGCGATCTGACCCATTTAAAAACGGCGTTTTTGAACAAGCCTAGGCTTGTGTACGACGCGAACAGAAGTCTTTCTATCTTTTATAAAATTTATATTTTATAAGTCGCGTCTTATTGGCCGTCGTATTACTTGTAATTATCAGTAGCTACGTTGCCAGGTAGCCCAAGATTAGACGCTAATCCTATCAAAAAGTGAAGTGTCACTAATTTGTTGCTAATCCGAAGCGGAAAAGGTTAAGATATGTTTGGGTGGCCGTTTTCTTTTGTATACAATTTTGTTTTTCCGGTTTCATCAACACAACGACTGGCTTATTATCAACACATGGGACGTGTGGACGTAGCCTTAAAGTGCCTATGAAACGAAATCTTACTTTACGACATTGACTGATTGCCAACGTGCGATCACTGTGATGCCGAATACAATAATACAGGGCAGCTTAGCTAGCCAATCAGATTTGAGTTCTAATCTAATCTAATCTAATAGATAAGATTAGATGATTAGATTAGATGATTATTAGATTATTAGATTAGATTATTTGATCCAATTATTAGATTATGTAACAAGTTATATGTAAGTTCAGTTATTCACTAATCACTATTAAGACAAAGGACAATAGACAAAGAACAATGTAAGGTGGAGTTTCCGGACAAAGCCCAGGAGACTAATTGACCTGGTGTTAGGTCAGGCAGTGTGTATGTGACCGTAGAGAGCGAAGGTTGCATGTAACTAAGTTTGTAAATAAAAGGAGTGTTCTCCAAAGCTCGGCACGTTACACATTGGTGGCAGCGGTGAAAGAAATATGGCAAGTGCAATTCTTCCTACAAAGTTCGAGGGTGACGACGTGGTTGCTTGGCTTCGGGAATTCGACGCGTGTGCCCTGGCGAATGGATGGAAAGACGAGGAGAAAATAAAGAAACTTCCAGCCTTCCTCCGTGGACGCGCCGCCAGTCACTTTCACGCGATCCCTGATGACGAGAGGTCTACCTACACCGACGCTGCCAAAAGGTTAAAAGAAGCTTTATGTCCACTTGTGGAACGCGAAATTTTTTTTGCGCAATTCGACGCCCGTATGCTGCGCCATGGCGAAGACCCCGCTGTTTACAAATGGGAACTCGAACAACTGCTCGACAAAGCCCAACCTACACTTGCTGCCGACGCCAAAACTGCCCTTGTGGCGCGACAATTCATGCGTGGTCTTCCAAGTGGCATCAAGGGAAAGTTGATCGAACACAACCCGACTGCATCTCTGCCCGACATGTTGAGTTTCGTACAACGTTTTCGCGCAGTCGAAGGCTACACCTCCCACGCCACAAGCGCAAGTACAGCTACAACCTCCACGACCAATTCAGAAGTCGACAAGCTCGTTGGGCTAATGACCGATCTCGCCTCCCGACAGGCACGGTTAGAAGACGAAATGCGAGAATCCCACAGGCTCTACGCTGCAGCTAGTCAGTCCAACAACCGACGACCAGACAAGCCTTTCTCTTGCTACAGATGTGGTGAACCTGGTCACATCGCCCGTGATTGTCGTAGTGATAGCCGCCAACGTAACTCTTTGGACCGAACTACCGTGCGTTGTTACGAATGCCAAGGGTTTGGACATTTCGCCCGCGACTGCGCCAATTCTTTAAACTACCAAGGGGCGTCCCGAGAAGCAGGCCGGTAGAACACCCCGAAGCAAGTAAGAGTAAGACCTGTAGTAACAAATTTACTAGTAGTGTTTGTGATGACAGTTTACCTGTGCATCCGTTTGTAGAATGTTATATTGACGGTGTACGAGTTAGTGCACTTTTAGATACAGGGTCAATGAGATCGTTTATTAATGATAAGATTCACGCTATTATTGATTTTGAATGTATTCGACTAGATAAGTCACAATCAGAACGGTGTACTTCGATTACGGGTGGGGACTTAAATATCTTAGGGGAAGTTTCGGGAAGTGTAAAATTTGTCCACCAGCGACATAGCTATAATGGCAGTTTTCTTGTAAGTAATAATATACGCTACGACTGTGTTTTGGGATGGGACTTTATTACGCAACATCATTTAAGTGTGCGAGGGCATTTGCGGGATGGTCGAAGTAGTTATCAGTTAGTTGGGATCCACGGGAAAACCCCGATACAGGCGGAGCATCCAGCAGTGAGGGTACAATCGAATGGCGTTGTGACTTCTCATGTAAATCCACCAAAAACTCCCCCAAAAGACTCTCGCGGGAGAAGTGCTTTGCTTGTGCAGTCTCAGTTGAAAGGTGTTAAGAAAGTAATCTTGGGCGAAGGAGTGGCAATTCCGGCTCGGACGGAAATGATTGTTGAAGGGCTATCTTTAAAACGGGGAACAGGGAATCGGGGAATGGGAACGGGGAATGGGAACGGGGAATGGGACGGGGAATGGGAACGGGGAATGGGAACGGGGAATGGGAACAGGGAATGGGAACGGGAATGGGAACGGGGAATTGGAATCAGGGGGTGTCAAACGGGGAATCAGGGGGTGTCAAACGGGGAATGGGAATCAGGGGGGTGTAAAACGGGGAATTAGGGGGGTGTCAAACGGGGAATGAGGGGGTGACAACAGGGAAACAGGGAATACATTAAAGCCCAAATTACATTTATGTAGACTGATATAAATGCATCCACGGCATGCTAATTCTCTACGTACTCGTGCAATGTAATCAAGATTTACTTGCTGCGTACAGGAAATTTTTAAAACAGTACGTTATTAAGTCTGGTTTTCGTACGTTGGCAATGTTTTTCTGGCCCCATTTTCAGTAATCATTGATGAGAAAAATGTATTGGCTGGTATTCTCTCTTTCATTGATCACCAAAAATGCCAATGGAACATGAGAACATCGCCGATAAATTGAGATGAATGAAAACCAGGCTTTTGTAACCAAATTTTTATTGTTTATATTGGTATTTTTTAAGCTTAGAAAATTTCTGCATACAAAAGTACGCATTGATAACATACAACCAATTTGAATTGACTTGGCCAACCTGAAGGCATTAAGTTTCATGAAAGTTAGTTATCCAAAAACAAAATATCTTGACAATGTAGCAGGGCAAATTAGTTGTACACACTCATGACTCATGCAACTGATATAATCATGTAGTGAAATAAAAGTAGCTAGTGTGCTGCGTAGGCAGTGTAGAAACAACAATCAAAATTAGTTAGGAGTCTAACATTTCGAGCGAAGGTCCTTCGCCAGAGAGAAACGTCAGTATATCTAACTTTACTATATTTCGATTGATATTATGATGGATATTTCCATGTTGTCTTTGTAATTTACCGGTAACAGGAACAAAAATTATCTACTGGTAGTAATAGAAGCATTATATAGTAATAATATCTAATATAGAGTAAAATGTTTCTTGAGTCTGGTTGTTTCCAGTGCAATATATTCCAAAGAACACTGCAAAAGTCTGATTTTACAGTGCAAAAATTTGTTCCCACAGTGCAAAACTCCGTTATTACAATTTACCGAAATTTATAGTGAATTTCGCTTTAATTTGGCAAGTGAAGTGCCTGCTAAAACTCCTAAGCAATGTATTAAAGTACTCTTTTCAAAAACAATCGAAATATAGTAAGGTTAGGTATACTGCCGAAACAGAGAACGTAGGAATCTAACGTTTCGAGCGAAGGCCCTTCGTCAGAGAGAAACGTAGAGTGTAAACAAACAATGAGCTTATATACGAAAGGTAATCATGTGACCAAAAATAAGCCAATCAGATAAAAATGACAATAACAAATTGATAATGAGATGCGAAAAATTAGCCAATCAAAGCAAAATAACAATAACAAATAGATGATGAGATGCGAAAGACATTTGCTATTCATACCGTCGATGAGTAAAAAGGAGGGGGTGTAAAAAGCATGAGCGAGAGTAAAAATAGATAAATTAATAAAGTGAAAACGCTGTTTATGTCCGTCCTTGCTGAACAGAAACAACGTCTTCAGAGGTGTTAAATAAAAGAAAAACGTTCGTTGAGTCCGTGAGGATGAATGGTACCACTATTGTTTTTTTACTCTTTACGGGGGCATGTGAGAGATAAACCATAGAAAACATTATTTTATCAATACGCTTGCCGCCTGAGTTTGCAAAAGCCGTCAAGCCGAAGCACATTATTCGTAATCGTATTTTTGATATGCTAATATTGCGGACTGCCGACACCAGCAATTAACAATTTTACCAGTTAACAATGAAATATAAACAATACTAGAATTATTAGACGACAAAGTCGCAGACTGTTTCCTTTTTTGAACCAAGAAACAGCTTTTCTAAATTACAAAGTAACTAAGCTTCTTGATATAGATTTCTGCATGCTTTCCTTTGAATAAGGTTGATGCATGTATTTCGTATTAAGGATATCTTATTCTTTAGCAGTTTAAAACAAAATAGTCGAAAATCTAACCGTACTCAAATTACATTTGCGGTCACACAAAACAACAACTCAAATTCACATGCCATAAAATACCATCAGAAACTTGAGATGTATACTACCCACTTTTGTATGTAAAGTTCACAATTATATAAAAATAATTGACAAATATCTTAATAAACAAAGCCTAAACATACTGCCGGTCTTTAAGTGTTATTAGTTTGCCATGCTGCGAACAGATCATTGCCTCACACGGCTTGTATTATGAATGAAACAGGGTTTATTACAAGTTCCAATAAAGGCAGCAAAAACAGTGAATATAAGACATATAAGACCGGATGTGAAAGCGTTAATGTGTTTCAAAGCTTTCTATATTTTGTTGCCTCGGTAGAAAACGTTAACCGACTTGTCCAGAGTGTAGATTTAGTTATACTGTAAGCTCCGAATATTGTCGCACAGCCTATCACGAGGTTGTGAATCCGGTCTAATGGTCTATAGTATATTATATAGTGTAGAAATTTGGTTTCGTGGTTAAACTCTGTTAAACCTTGCGCTAAATAGTGAAACCGAAAACTGTTATTTCTCTTTACTGATAATACTGTTTTTCTTTATAACATAGGATTTGAACTTAAGCTCTGAATGGCATTCCGAACGGACGACGTCGCAGCGATTTGTTTGCTCGAACCTTGCCTAAATACATATTTCAGCTGGTTCCCCGTTTTACACCTCCCTGATTCCCATTCCCCGTTTGACCCCCCTGATTTCCCGTTTGACACCCCCCTGATTCCCATTCCCCGTTCCCATTCCCCTTTCCCATTCCCCGTTCCCATTCCCCGTTCCCATTCCCGGTTCCCATTCCCCAATTCCCTGTTCCCAAAGATGTGTTACAGGTTGGCATGGTATCATCTTGTCGTTCTGCAAGTGTTGCTCATCTAAAAGGTTTGCATGTGGCTCATTTAGTCGTTACACCAGTAGGTAAGAGTGTGCCAATACGAATCGCCAATACATCTAGTGAGGCCGTAGAGTTAACTAAAGGTTGCAAATTGGCGGAATTTTGTCCTTTAATTGAACCCGCGAATGTTACAGACGACAATTCAGATAGTATTCGTTGTAGTTCAGTAGAAGCGGATAACCTTACAGCAAAAATCGATGCAAACTTAGATCCAGAATTAAGCAGTGAAGATAAAGAACAGCTAAAAAAAGTGTTAACTGATTTTAGGGAAGTTTTTAGCGACACAATTAGTCAGACAAATCTAGTGCATCACAGGATTGACACGGGTAATAATCAACCTATAAAGCAGCGCCCCAGGCGAGTGCCATATGCATTTAGGGATGAAGCAGACCAACAAATTGCGGATATGTTAGACCAGGGAATCATACGTTCCAGTACCAGTCCGTGGTCAAGTCCTGTCGTCTTAGTCCGAAAAAAGTCGGGTGAAATTCGCTTTTGCGTTGACTATCGTAAACTGAATAACATTACACGCAATGACGCACATCCGTTGCCCAGGGTAGACGACTTATTAGATTCAGTTGGTAACGCCAAATACTTTACAACCCTTGACCTGAAAAGTGGTTATTGGCAAATTCCAGTCCACCCAGACGATCGCGAAAAAACGGCTTTTGTAACGCATAATGGCCTGTATGAGTTCAATCGAATGCCTTTTGGATTAGCGACCGCACCTGCAACATTCCAACGCGCCATGGCGCTAGTTTTAGCGGGTCTTACCTACAGTATTTGCCTTTGCTATTTAGACGACGTGATAGTTTTTAGTAGCACTATTACAGAGCACTGTGATAGATTAAGAACGGTTTTGTCTCGTTTCCAAGAGTACAACCTTCGACTAAACCTGTCGAAATGCACGTTCGCAGCCCAGCAGGTTCACTATTTAGGGCACATGATATCCAAAGAAGGTGTTAGCCCAGTTCTTTCGAAAGTCGAAGCGATAAAACAAATCCCTGTCCCTCGCTGTGTGAAAGACGTCCGAAGTTTTCTAGGTCTGACAGGTTACTATCGCCGTTTTATAAAGAATTATGCCAACATGTCTGCGCCACTGACAAAACTGACAACTAAAGAAAGCGCGAAGAAGTTCGAATGGACGCAAGAATGCCAGAATGCTTTTACAGAACTTCAGAATTCTTTGTGTTGTGCACCGGTGTTAATTTATCCTAAATTTGACAGGGAATTTATTTTGCAAACAGACGCGTCAGACACTGGACTAGGTGCGGTATTGTCACAACTTGATGACAACGGTACAGAACGGCCGGTAGCATATGCGTCTAAAGTCCTTTCTCCTCGAGAAAGAAAATACTGTACAACAGAAAAAGAAGCATTTGCGGTTATATTTGGTGTTCGCACTTTTCGTATTTACTTATTAGGTCGGCCATTTAAGGTAATCACAGACCACAGCGCATTGAAATGGCTCCACACCATGGACTTGAAAGGACGGTTAGAGCGGTGGGTCATGGAGTTACAAGAATTTCAGTTTTCGATTATTCATAAGCCGGGTAAGCTCCATAATAACGCGGATGCCCTTTCTCGCCTCATAGCGCCTCACAAGGACCCGATAGTGGATCTTGAGCGCGCTAAGATCGAGCCAGGCGACGAAGACTCTGTCCAAGAGAACGGTAATTGCGCCATAACTGTCAACCCAACGCTTAATTTAAAAAAGGCTCAGGAAGAGGACCCAATTATCTCTAAGATAGTCGAGTTCAAAACAAACGGCAAACCAAAACCAAAACTATCCGCATGGAGTCATGATACAAGGCTAAAAGCATTTTGGTACCATTATGATAAGTTGTTTGTTCGCCAGGGTTTACTTTATCGATCATTAAAAGCCAAAAATACGCATCCAGATCCAGTTGTTGTTGTCCCTAAAGCATTAGAAATAGAAATTCTCAAGGGCACTCATGATAGCCCGTTTGCCGGACATCTAGGCGTTACTAAAACTCTTGAACGTGTCAGGAAAAGATTTTTCTGGCCAGGTATGCGCGAGTCCGTCGAAGACCATATTCGTCAATGCACTGCATGCACGCAGAGGAAAACACCGGCGGCTAACAACGGCAAAGCCCCTCTGAAGAGTATAGAAGTAAGCGAACCGTTCACATTTTGGGCCATAGATTACATGGGTCCACTCCCAGAAACTGCTAGGGGTAACCGGCACATATTAGTTCTGATGGACCATTTTACAAAATGGTGCGAGGCGTTTCCGACAAGAGACCAAAAAGCAGTTACGGTAGCTAAGATTTTGGTTGAGAAAGTTTTTAGTCGATTTGGTCCACCGGTTGTCTTGCATTCCGACCAAGGTGCAAACTTTGAAAGCAATTTAATGCATGAATTATGCGATGTGATGGGGATAACCAAAACTCGTACAACGGCTTACCATCCTAGATGTGACGGTCAGGTAGAGCGACAGAATAGGACTCTGCAAGATATGCTAGCGGCATTTTCAGCAAAACATGGAAGCGATTGGGACTTGTGGCTAGATTCAGTTGTATTCGCTTACAATACAAGCCAGCAGGAATCGCTGCAATTGTCACCATACCAGGTAGTTTTTGGACGTTCACCTAGAATGCCATTGGAATTAGAGCTGGGGCTGCCACTTAAAGATCCAAGCACTCAATCAGAATATGTGCAGTCGATTAGGAAGGTATTTAAAGAAGTCAGGCAGGTAGCTAGGGATAATTTAGAAAAGGCAAGGGAGAAACAACGAAAGGGTAACGAAGAGAAAACTCAGGCGTGGTGTCCATTTGTGCCAGGTGAGACTGTGTACTTGCAAAGACCGAAAAGGTGGAAGTGTGGGGCCAAATGGATTGGACCATACGAAGTTGTTGGTCGCTTAGGCGTTGATTATAAGATAAAATCAACAAACGGAAAGGTTACTGTCGTTCACCATGATCAGCTGAAGCGCAGCTATGTGCCATTTGGCAGCGGTAACGTTGTCTGTCCCGCGAGAGAAACCGGGGACAATCAGGTGGTTTACAATATGCCAACGACTGAAATTCAACCTCACTGTGATAATGCTCCCCAGTTCCAACGGGTTAGGCCTAGGAATCTCAGGCAAAATGTACAACCGCCTGATCGGTACGGATGTGTTGCGCCGTAAGTCACCAAAGAAATGTAGTCGCTAATTAGTTAATTAGTATTATACCAATTATTGAATATTGTACATATAGTTTATTAATTTTACATTTTTAGATTTTGAATAACATGTTCTTGAGGGCAAGAACATAAAGTTAGGTAATGGTGTAACAAGTTATATGTAAGTTCAGTTATTCACTAATCACTATTAAGACAAAGGACAATAGACAAAGAACAATGTAAGGTGGAGTTTCCGGACAAAGCCCAGGAGACTAATTGACCTGGTGTTAGGTCAGGCAGTGTGTATGTGACCGTAGAGAGCGAAGGTTGCATGTAACTAAGTTTGTAAATAAAAGGAGTGTTCTCCAAAGCTCGGCACGTTACAATTAGATGATTAGATTAGATTATTAGATTAGTTTATTAGATTAGGTTATTAGATTAGATTATTAGATTAGATTATTAGATTAAATGATTAGATTAGATGATTCGATTCTAATCTAATCTAATCTATTCTAATCATCTAATATAATAGATAAGATTAAATGATTAGATTAGATGATTAGATTAGATTATTAGATTAGATTATTTGATTCAATTATTAGATTAGACGATTAGATTAAATGATTAGATGATTAGATTAGATTATTAGATTAGATTATTAGTTTAGATGATTAGATTAGATTATTAGTTTAAATTATTAGATTAGATTATTTGATTCAATTATTAGATTAGATTAGATGATTAGATTAGATTAATAGTTTAGATGATTAGATTAGATGATTCCATTCTAATCTAATTTAATCTAATCATCTAATGGAACCGAATCATCTAATCTAATCATCTAATCTAAGCATCTAATCAAATCATCTAATCTAATCATCTAATCTTATCTATTAGATTAGATGATTAGATTAGATTAGTAGATTAGATTAGATAGATTAGATGATTAGATTAAATGATTAGATTAGATTATTAGATTAGATTATTTGATTCAATTGTTAGATTAGATGATTAGATTAGATGATTAGATTAGATTAGATTATTAGATTAGATTACTAGATTATATGATTAGATTAGATTAGATAATTAGATTAGATTAATAGATTAAATGATTAGATTAGATGATTCGATTCTAATCTAATCTATTCTAATCATCTAATCTAATCTAATCATCTAATCTAATCATCTAATCTAATCATCTAATCTAATCTAATCTAATCATCTAATCTAATCATCTAATATAATAGATATGATTAGATGATTAGATTAGATGATTAGATTAGATTATTAGATTAGATTATTTGATTCAATTATTAGATTAGATTATTAGATTAGATGATTAAATTAGATTAGATAGATTAGATGATTAGATTAAATTATTAGATTAGATTATTTGATTCAATTATTAGATTAGATTATTAGATTAGATGATTAAATTAGATTAGATGATTAGATTAGATTATTAGATTAGATGATTAGATTAGATTATTAGATTAGATTATTAGATTAGATGATTCGATTCTAATCTAATCTATTCTAATCATCTAATCTAATCTAATAATCTAATCTAATCTAATCATCTAATCTAATCATCTAATCATCTAATCTAATAGATAAGATTAAATGATTAGATTAGATTATTAGTTTAAATTATTAGATTAGATTATTTGATTCAATTATTAGATTAGATTAGATGATTAGATTAGATTAGATAATTAGATTAGATTAATAGTTTAGATGATTAGATTAGATGATTCCATTCTAATCTAATCTAATCTAATCATCTAATGGAACCGAATCATCTAATCTAAGCATCTAATCTTATCTATTAGATTAGATGATTAGATTAGATTAATAGATTAGATAGATTAGATGATTAGATTAAATGATTAGATTAGATTATTAGATTAGATTATTTGATTCAATTATTAGATTAGATGATTAGATGATTAGATTAGATTAGATTATTAGATTAGATTACTAGATTATATGATTAGATTAAATTAGATAATTAGATTAGATTAATAGATTAAATGATTAGATTAGATGATTCGATTAGATTATTAGTTTAAATTATTAGATTAGATTATTTGATTCAATTATTAGATTAGATTAGATGATTAGATTAGATTAGATAATTAGATTAGATTAATAGTTTAGATGATTAGATTAGATGATTCCATTCTAATCTAATCTAATCTAATCATCTAATGGAACCGAATCATCTAATCTAAGCATCTAATCTTATCTATTAGATTAGATGATTAGATTAGATTAATAGATTAGATTAGATAGATTAGATGATTAGATTAAATGATTAGATTAGATTATTAGATTAGATTATTTGATTCAATTATTAGATTAGATGATTAGATTAGATTAGATTATTAGATTAGATTACTAGATTATATGATTAGATTAAATTAGATAATTAGATTAGATTAATAGATTAAATTATTAGATTAGATGATTCGATTCCAATCTAATCTATTCTAATCTAATCTAATCATCTAATCTAATCATCTAATCTAATCATCTAATCTAATCATCTAATCTAATCTAATCATCTAATCTAATCATCTAATATAATAGATATGATTAGATTAGATGATTAGATTAGATTATTAGATTAGATTATTTGATTCAATTATTAGATTAGATTATTAGATTAGATGATTAAATTAGATTAGATAGATTAGATGATTAGATTAAATTATTAGATTAGATTATTTGATTCAATTATTAGATTAGACGATTAGATTAGATGATTAGATGAGATTATTAGATTAGATGATTAGATTAGATTATTAGATTAGATTATTAGATTAAATTATTAGATTAGATGATTCGATTCTAATCTAATCTAATCTAATCATCTAATGGAACCGAATCATCTAATCTAATCATCTAATCTAAGCATCTAATCAAATCATCTAATCTAATCATCTAATCTTATCTATTAGATTAGATGACTAGATTAGATTAGATAGATTAGATAGATTAGATGATTAGATTAGATGATTAGATTAGATTATTAGATTAGATTATTTGATTCAATTATTAGATTAGATGATTAGATTAGATGATTAGATTAGATGATTAGATTAGATTATTAGATTAGATTACTAGATTAGATTACTAGATTATATGATTAGATGAGATTAGATAATTAGATTAGATTAATAGATTAAATGATTAGATTAGATGATTC
Organism: Paragorgia papillata; assembly: GCA_035771165.1. Classification (NCBI taxonomy): domain Eukaryota; kingdom Metazoa; phylum Cnidaria; class Anthozoa; order Scleralcyonacea; family Coralliidae; genus Paragorgia; species Paragorgia papillata. The sequence continues at coordinate 212,731 of JAWNZC010000075.1, forward strand.
GATTCTAATCTAATCTATTCTAATCATCTAATCTAATCTAATAATCTAATCTAATCTAATCATTTAATCTAATCATCTAATCTAATCATCTAATCTAATCATCTAATCTAATCTAATCATCTAATCTAATCATCTAATATAATAGATATGATTAGATGATTAGATTAGATGATTAGATTAGATGATTAGATTAGATTATTAGATTAGATTATTAGATTAGATGAATAGCTTAGATGATTAGATTAGATTAGATTAGATTATTAGATTAGATGAATAGATTAGATGATTAGATTAGATTAGATGATTAAATTACATGATTAGATTAGATTAGATGATTAGATTAGATGATTAGATTAGATTAGATTAATAGATTAGATTATTTGATTCAATGATTAGATTAGATGAATAGATTAGATTATATGACTAGATTAGATTAGATGATTAGATTAGATGATTAGATGATTAGATTAGATGATTAGATTCGATTAGATAGATAGATTAGATTAATAGATTAGATGATTAGATTAGATGATTAGATTAGATGATTAGATTAGATTACAGATCACATTAAACATTTAGTGTCGTCAAGCTATGGAGTTCTACCAACCTTACGTAAATTACGGAAGATGACTCCACAGAAAGTAAAGAAGCAATTAGTAGAAAGTCTTGTTCTTTCCAGATTAGAATACAATGATACCGTTTGCCATTCTCTTCCTGCATATCTACAGAAAAAATTTCAGAAAATGCTGCCGCGAGCTTCGTGATTAACCAGTATTCAACCGAAAAAGATATGCTCAAATTATGGTGGCTCCCTATCAATGAAAGAGTTCAATTCCATTTACTGAAAAGCGCTCATCAAGCGATCCACAATCCATTTTGGCCAGAATATCTTCACTTAACGATGCACGAACCCAAGATGCTTTTGAGTTCAAGCGCTGCACCACAAGTACACATTCCCCTAATAAAGGGAACCTTCCAAGACTTTGTATAGAAACTTTTCAATGAACTCCCTGTAGATGTAAGATTGTGTGCTGATTTTAAATCATACAACCGACAAGTGAAACAAATCTTGTTGACACAAGCAAAACTGCGTATTAACGAATAATTTCATAGGTGCATGTTTGCAATTTCTTATATGTGTAAATTGTTCTAAGTCTTTCTTATTTATATATCTATTTATACACCTTTCTATATATTTATTTACACATTTAAAATTTTATACATTTATATATACGGGGGTTTTTTTATTTTCTATTTCTTTTTTATCCTTCACAAATGTAAAGCTACCTTGTAGAGATGTTGTCAATAAATCATTATTATTATTATTATTACTATTAGATTAGATTAGATTAGATTAGATGATTAATTTATTCAGATTATCATAGAGCTCGGTAGCCCGTGGTAGCCCGTGGATTTTAATAGGTTTATATAGGGTAGCCCGTAGCCCGTGATTGTGAATACAAAATAAGTTTCAGGTGATTTGCATAAACCTAATTTATTCAGATTATCATAGAGCTCGGTAGCGCGTGGTAGCCCGTCGGTAGCCCGTCGGTAGCCCGTGGATTTTAATAGGTTTATATAGGGTAGCCCGTAGCCCGTGATTGTGAATATAAAATAAGTTTCAGGTGATTTGCATAAACCTAATTTATTCAGATTATCATAGAGCTCGGTAGCGCGTGGTAGCCCGTCGGTAGCCCGTGGATTTTAATAGGTTTATATAGGGTAGCCCGTAGCCCGTCGTTGTGAATACAAAATAAGTTTCAGGTCATTTGCATAAACCTAATTTATTCTAGATTACCGGCTACCATAGCTGGTATATCCGTTCCTGGGTGTTTTCCGTCTTTCAGATTCTAATTTTAACTAAAAAAAACCATGTCACTCACGTGAACATGCAGTTTTGTTGATGCAATGCAGCTAATAAAGATGAGATTCGATTAAGCAACTAGGCTGGGTATGACATATGTGTGTCATAAATGTGTCGGAAGGCGGCTGCCAGTGCGCCTTTAATATGCCTTCGACTCTGACACTTGATTATTATTTAGTATGTAAATTGCTCTTGAAAAGTCCCTTGTGGGAAGAAGTAATTAAATTTGTAAATTGTGAAACTATTTGTTCCCATTGTCGTAGCGGATAGAGCTCGGTTAACATACATGCATGGGACCCGTGCATTGTAGTCGAGTGACATGTACGCTTGCTTACCAAATCATTTGTTAAATCGAAAAGTCCCACACGGAAATTAATTGGCAACGATCGTGGGTGTAAAATATTTAAGATTGTGCTGGGAAAACAGACGTCATTTCTCTTCCCAACGAATTCAGTTTACTGTTAAATGCTACGGGCACATGCTGCTCTTGATTGGAAGTCCTTGACAGGGGCTTTCAACAAACCGCGAAGACTCCATGTCGAAAAGGACGAGCACGGCTTAGATCGGTGTCCCGTTCCGGTATGCGATCATCCTGGTTTTTCAAGTCGACGAGGCTGTCGAAAGCATGTAAATGTGAAACATCCGTGGTATAAATACTTTGACGAGAAACCACAAATCGTGTCAAGTCAAGTGAAAGAAAAGACCGAGGTTAAGTGGACGAGGAACAAACTGACACTACCTTGCTGTTCGGTCGAAAATGAATTCTCTCGCTCATTTTCGCTTTGGTTACAGAGCACTGCAGGTGGAGGCAAAGCCGAAAAGCAAGCGGACATCTCGGTCACGCGAGCCCTTAAATTCATTAAATTTTGTTGTTTACAGTCGGGAGAAGACGAATCGACCGTTCTGTCGACTGTACAAATCATCGATTACTTTCTCGGCTCTTCCAAACTCCTAACCGATTTCCTTGACCATCTCCAGTTGTCCTTGAAAATGGGTCAATCTGGTCAACTAGGCTACGTATCAAGTTTTTCGGAACTTCTCGATTTTCGTAAGTTTAATTCCCCACCGGGATCCGTGCTACAGAATTTTTCGGTAACAGAAGTATACATAAAACGGGCGAAGAAGTGCCTGGCAAAACAAATGCGATCCCACTGGACCACCGGTTGCGATTCCTCGCGGTGTTTATGTTTGTTAAGGTAAAGGGATGTCGACCGATGACGTACCTACACTTGACCATTAACATGTTTGAAAGCGCTAAAATGAATGGCGGGATGGTTGACCAGACTAGATTAAAAACAGCGAAAAAGTACGGGTTCAATTCCCTATATTTTGACAAAATCAGCCTGGGAATTGTCGACGACTACGTTCGGTATGTAAGACCACTACTGCAACCAAAATACGAGTACTTGCTCGTAAATCGTAACGGTGCGCAATTTCAGAAACTCACTGAACTCCTAAGCATTCTAGTCTTTCAGGCAATCGGAAAGTACATTCATCCGACAAGATATAGGCAAATAATAGAAACCGAAAGTGCAGTTGCATTGGACGTGGAGGAGCAGAAGATGGTGTCTGAGGATCAGAAACACAGTTCGAACGTCGCCAAAGTGCATTACCAGAAGTTGCGCTCGCGAGAGGTTGCCATCAGAGGAAGAACATGCATGGAAAAGTTGCGTGGGATCGAAGGAGAAGTTATGGACACTTGCGTTGAGCAGTTGAAAGCAGAACGTATCGACATCACCGGCAGCGATCGCAGTGATTGCAGCGACAGTGCACGTGAAAAAGAACTTGAACTTGTCAGCAGAGAAGCGATGTGTCTGCAAGAGCCAACACCGCGAAAACGAAAAGAACCCGTGAGGTTTACCAAACAAGAAGACGATTTTATAAGAAGGGGCTTGGAAAAGTTCGGACCACGGTGGTCGGCTATCTTACGTCATCCTGACTATGATTTCCATTCTGGCAGAGAAGCAAGAACACTAAGGATGCGAGCGATCGCCATAAAATTATTGTAACAAATGATCTGATAGAACGTTGAAATGATAAATGAAATAAAAATTAGAAAATATCTAACACTAGAATCTTTTGTTTTTAAGGGATCTGTTGAACAAAAATTAATGAGAACGGCGAGAAGTATAATATGAGCAACAGAATGTTAAATATACCTTACATATACGAAGATACAGCCGCTTTAATTTTCTTTCGAATATAAGAATAAAATGGTCTATAGTTTCGCTCGTTCTATTTTGTTTTCATTGAGTGAGGTGGCCTGGATTTTCCCCAACAACGATGCAAATATACACCCATCAAATGAAAAACCAAAACAATTTCGATTCAGAGCTTCTATAAAGAACGCAATATTCATAAACAATATCAATTGCTTTATCAGTTCGTCAAAAACACTACGTGTTCTTTTAGATAGCGAGAATTTATAAGCTATATATATATATATATGCATGAAAAGCAGAGCAAATAATATGTAAATTACATCTGAAACTTATTTTATATTCACAATCACGGGCTACGGGCTACCCTATATAAACCTATTAAAATCCACGGGCTACGGACGGGCTACCGACGGGCTACCACGGGCTACCGAGCTCTATGACAATCTGAATAAATTAGGTTTATGCAAATCACCTGAAACTTATTTTATATTCACAATCACGGGCTACGGGCTACCCTATATAAACTTATTAAAATCCACGGGCTACGGACGGGCTACCGACGGGCTAGGTAGTCGTCAGCCGAAAACGATAGCTAGAAGCAACTTTTACTTTGTCTTAGTGTTTTGGTTATATCTCTTAAAATGTGAAGGTATTCACGGCACGTACATTTAATAAAATATCCATGCATGAATATAATCTCTTGATAGCGCTGTGCCTCGTATTTGTTTCAAAAATGCTTGCAAACTTTGGCAGATTAAACGAATGTTCCTTTTCAATGCCGAACGAAATCGTTATCAGTAAACAGGAACTACGACTTCCTATTTTAGGAACTATTAGTTCCTTTTAAAGGAACAAAAGTACCCATTTGCGGAACTGTACGTTCCCAAAGGGAGAACGCATGCTTGTTCCGCTTTCAAACAGCGGAACCAACCGTTCCTAATTTGGACAGGAGAACGGCTTGTTCCTTTTCGATCCATTCCCATTGGGAAACGGACCAAACGATTGTGTTCCCAAAGTAATGTCGGAACTAAAAGTTCCGCTTGACATATAGTACCGAAAATCAAAACAAAGCTTAGCGGCTTCCAAAATCGAATTTAAACTCCACTCTGATTTGACTGGCGGCGCATCCGATTTTGTGCTTGATCGATAATCGAAATCACAATGGACCACTTTACCATTTGTAACGATGTAAGGATACGGTAATGATGATAATGATAATAATAATAATGATAATAACGATGACTGATAATAATGATGATAATAATGTTGATAATGATAATAATAATAATAATAATGATGATAACGATGATGATAATAATGATGATAATGATAATAATAATAATAATAACGATAATAATGATGATAATAATGATGATGATAATAATGATGATGATAATGATGATGATAACGATAATAATGATAACAATGATGATGATGATAATAATAATGATAATGAATAATAATAATGATAATAATAATGATGATAATAATAATGATAATAATGATGATAATAATCATAAAATTTTCAGTGAATGGTCTTGCCATGCTCTTCAGTTGACAAAAACAAAATGCCACATAGTTCACGTATTTCGTGAACAGCCTCTTAGGGGTTGATTACATGAGCCGGGCTAGCCCGGTTAACAGGGATCACGCGATTGATTAGCATCTCACTGTGGTTTTGAAACTCACATAAACTAAATTTACAAAGAAGAATTGGTTTAGTTTAGATGTAAACAAATCTTAACGTTCATTAAAATCTCCTTTTGTGCCTGAGGAAAGAATTTCGTGACATGAGTCAGCCCGGTTAGCCGGGCTCATATAATCAGCCCCTTAAAGACAAGGTCATAATGCACCCCCCTAGTCATCCCGATCGTGAGATTAACAAAACATTACTAAACTAAAACAATGTTCAGCCGTTAATCAAAGGTAGACCACAACATTACGAGACTAGTTTACCTAGATCTCCCTTGGTTGGCCCCTTTAGTGGTGTCCATGACACGTGGAATGAACATGTTTATATTAGCTTACCGATTTCTCCGGGCACATTTCTCGCAGCGCCGAATAACTTTCCTTTAAATATTGTGCCATCTTCAAGAATAGAATAGAATAGAATAGAATAAAACTTTATTTTACGAGGGAAAAAGACGTATTAACCGTAAAGGTTATCTAACATACGGCCCTCACAATATTACAATATTTACAAATACAACAGACATAACTAATACACTATATATGGAAATAATGTCAAGTGATAAACTAGTCAAGTAGAAACACATTTACAATTCAATAAAAAATTACAATTGACGCAAAAAAGGTCTTCCAGATGGTTAATACAGGTAAGTTTATGAAGAAAGTAATTACGGAGTTTGCGTTTAGTAGTAGTTAATCTTAACGTCAAAGCATCAGAAGTACATGCAGGTGACATGGCAAGCTGTTTGCAATCACTATCTAAGGCGTTAAAGAGAATTGAGGCGCTGTAGAGAAATGTTCGTTTACCAGAATTAGTGCGCGGGTAAGGAAGCTTAAGGTCATATAAGCAGGCTCTAGTACGAGCGTGTTGTCGAGTGGCAGATAAGAAATTGAACATAAATTTAAAAGACGGTGGAGCATTAGGATTGATTAGTATATTTAATAGTAGAAGAAGCTTCCTAAACTTAATTAGATCAAAAATTGGAATCCACTTAAGTTGGGAAAAAAGGAGAACAGAAGGAGTAGAATACTCATTCTGGCGCCTCACAGTGTGATCATTTTTATGCATAATACACGGGTAAGTATCCTCACGCATAGCCTTGCTTTCCATTTTGTTTCTTTCCCGTATTAATTTTTGGATTTCATTTGTCAACGATTTGAGGCGAAGCATGGACGAACTATTTTTGTTTTGTTTTATCTGATTTGGAGTTTTGCACTGGGTGTGAGCACAGGCGGCCCATTCAAGCGACTTGTCTGTCTCCCAGTGAAAACGTCCTCAGGTCAAAACGTCCTCACTTCTTCCAAACTGATCGGGAACATGTCAACATACATATACTCTCTATATAAGACTTACTAATATTTTTGACATTGAAAAATACATTTTTCAAATGTTTCACGTCAGTAATCTGTTCTACTGTTAAAGCTGCAAGATCAGGCTGTTGCCAGTCTTTACTTGTATCAAATTTCCATTTTTATAGCAACACATAAATACAGCTACAAAGTCTAGTCAAACGATACGAATTAACCATCTAAGTGATTGAGGTATTCACTTATGTACGTTTTTTTAACTTTCAAGTAAAGTCTGTTAATATACTGTATTTATCTTTTTGACTTCTATGACCCGAGGACGTTTTGACGTGAGGACGTTTTGACTGATAAGCATTAAAATGTATTAAATATGTCATCACAAGCACTATTAAAAATGCATTTAAATATAAAATACCTTGGTGTTGTGTTGTTCCCTTTCGTATTTCGGTCTCATATCGAGCAGTATTGCTCGCTTTGCGGTATGCTTGCTCACCCTTGCAGAGTAGAGAGAGAATTATTAACTCATTATGGCGGCCGGACGTACTAATATGAGCTGCACTTTCTTCGTGATATTCCTTTGGTTTATACTTATTTACACTCGTTTTGTAGACAATCAGTGCTTTAAAGATCGTATGCACGTACCGAGGTACAGAGAAGGCTGTTGGAGTTCGACCTGGATATATTTTAAGCCATCTCTGTCTCCTAGGTCGACTGGTACGGATTTCAAGCGACACACATATCGCAAATTTACAGGCCCTGGCGGTTATATTACCGGCTTTCTACTTCTCTGTGGGGACATAATCAGCCAGCCTGGACCTACAGTCCTGTCATCTTCTCGTTCTCGCCAACACTGTGTCAAATGCCTTACTATTAACGCCAGAAGTCTTAAAAGTATGCATAGAGTGGCACAGATGCCTACCGTTAGTAACCTGTCCCGCGTACAAGACCTTGTATACTCTGACAACTCTGATGTTGTCTGTATAAACGAAACGGGGCTAAACAGGGATATTGACAATCAAGAATTTTTCCACTCTGGGTACACAGTCTATAGGAAAGACCGATTAAATCGAAATGGTGGCGGGGTGCTTATCGCAATTAAATCCGATTCCTTTAGACCTTTACATCAGTGAGTATATACCTGGCTCGGATGAGCTACGAGATTTGGAAATTATTTGTGCCGAGGTGACCACGGGCTGTAAGCGAAAAGTACTATTTGGTTCCTGTTATCGACCACCAAACGCCGATATAAGCTGGGCTAAAAAATTTAATATTTTTTTAGACCTTGCTAGTGATTTATACGACAATATGATAATCTCTGGTGACATGAATCTTCCAAATATCCCGTGGGACTCATCATCCCGTGCAGGGGGCGCTAATAAGTAGCTTTTGTATGATCGAGTTTTCTGCCTTTATAAAATCGCCTAAAAAGATTCATCGAACTGTGTATGATTACAAGAGAGGAGACTTCGAGGGCTTGCGCGCTGCTTAACGTTGGGATCTGAAGACATTAATACTGATTGGCAAAACTGGAAAGACACATTCCTGGCGGCAGTTACAGACTATATCCCTACTAAACAGCTTAAGGGCAAAAATCCTCTACCATGGATTAATGGTCCAATTCTTAATATGATAAAGAAGAAGGACTCTGTACGGCAAAAACTCAAGAAATCGTCATCCAGTTATTTGAAGAAGAAATATAGACATCTACGTGCGGAAGTGACGCGTATGCTACGCGAGAGCCGCGATAAATATCTCGGGTCAGTAGAATCTGATTTCAATTTAAACCCCAAACGATTTTGGTCGGTATTGAGACTAAATTCAAAGTCACGCAGCGTACCTCATCGGATCTCCATGGCAACTGGGCCTGGAAGGACTACCACGGAGGGACACATATCCCTTTTGGCGCCCAGGATTTTTGCTTTAGGCCCAAAGGCAACGGCGAGTCTCTTCAATCGTTATTTCGCCTCTGTGTTTACCAACAGTAGTCCCGAGTCTGAAGATTTTAATGACAACTATGATTCTAATCAGACAGCTTTGACTGAGCTTAGATTAACTGAGGGTGAAGTACGTGCTGTGCTTCAATCTCTGGATGTCTCCAAGGCAACTGGACCGGACGAGATCCCGGCAAGACTGTTTTTCTGAAGTCACACTTTCTGCTGTGCGTACGTTAGGTTACCACCACAGCGGTCTTTGACATTGGTTGTGGTACTACTACCACACCCTCCGTGTCTGTCTTTACAATAGTTGCTCCGCTTACTTATCTTCGGTTACTCTAGTTCTGCGTGCGACGAACCTGTGGTTCCTAGAGCTGCTGCGCCAGACATGTCTTCGGTTACCTTGATTGCGGCGCGTGCCGTGTTTTAGCTTAAGAGTTACTTCCACATTTTGCTAGCTGTGGCACTTTATGTGTTACATTTGTTTTCGTGCTGCATCGTTGTGTCCACCTGCCGCTGCGTATGATGGGTCTTACGCTTGTGATGCTGATGCGCTTAGGGGGTCAATAGCTTCTGCATCTGCTGTTTGCCGCTGGTCGTCTCTTAGGTTGCTCTCTACTGCTGAGGCACGTACCGGGTTATTGGTTACCGTTGTCACTCTACCTGGGTGTAGGTTAAGTTATCATGCCTGTGGGGGTGGCTTATAGGTTACGATTGCTAGTGCTTGCGTGCTTTGTATGTGTTCTAAGTGTTCAACGAGCTCTTGGCACGTGCCACGCCTTGTTGCCCCGTCTTTTTTCTCCTGTTGCATCTCATGTGTCGTGGCTCATATATTTGTCGCGGTGCCGGATGTATCTCACCCATGCTGTAGCCGTAGCGGGCTTCCCGGACTCTTTTGGTCCAACAGTGCCTCTCGTCGTTACATTCGCAGTTCTCCATGTGTTGCAGTTTCACCACGCGGTTATTGGGTTGTAGAAACGCCATTGAGCAGGGTTCGTGCCTCGAATCCCTTCTCCAGCATAGCTGGAGGGTGTCGTTGGAGAGAGTAATTCTCGGCAACATTGCTACAAGTTAGTTGGGAGTTTAGGCTTGCCTGGAGCTGCTCTACCTATAAGACCGCTCCCGTCTTGGTGGATCTCCTGTTCCTGTAAACTGTTCCTCAGCTATTAGGGCAAACCCTCTCCGATGGACCTACACCCTCCAAAGGTCGTAGTTTACATTACCTTGTTAGGCACACTAGTGCGGGTAGAGTAGTTTAATGGTGTGGTATCAAGCCTTATGCCAGACATTGCAGGATAATTAAATGTATTTATGAAATAAGAATAATTAACATCATGCGATGTGTATGTGTTGTTGTTCCACAGGTCCCTTGGGGTTTTACTTGGGGGTATCGAATCCACTAGCCCCTTGGCTAAGTTAATGAGCGTAGATGCCCAGAGCTCATTCGTGTACTGACTGCCGTATGTGACTCTTCGCTACCACCCACTCACCCACCCCGTGTAGTAGGCGTCCAGGTGGTTGAGCCGTTGCCATTCCTTGGCTTGAGCTCGCTCAGTCGTGCAAGTAGGATTTGTATTGCTGCTGGTGACCCTAGTGCCTGCAATCGTTGCGGGGATGGTATTTGTGTTCCTTGCGGTGCTACAGTTGCGGGCCGGGTTCTGCATTTGCACTACTTTGCAATCATACAGATGCTAGATGGTTGCATGTGTGTTACTTTGCCATCATATTGTTGCTGGGGGGACTGCTTTTGTGCTAATGTTCCTTGCTGTCTTACAGTTGCTAGGTGGTTGCAGGTGTGCTAGCTACTTTGCTATCATAGTGTTGCTGTGAGACTGCATTTATGCTATTGCACCTGGCTATCGTACAGTTGCTTGGTGGTTGCATGTGTGCTACTTTGCTATTATATTGTTGCTGGGGACTGCATTTGTCCTTATGTACCTTGCTATCGTGCCATCTCTAGGTGGTCGCATGTGTGCTACTTTGCTATCATCATGTTGCGGGGGGACTGCATTTGTGCTAATGTACCTTGCTGTCGGACAGTTGCTACGTGGTTGCATGTGCGCGACTTTGCTGTAATCTTCTTGCTGGTGGGGGACTGCATTTGTGCTAATGTTCCTTGCTGTCATACAGTTGCGGGGGGTCCGCATTGCGTTGGCGCTATTTACTATATCCCACAGTTGCAGAGGCTGTGTTTGTGCTCCTGTTATGTACCCTGGGTGACTGCTTTTGTCCTACGGTACCTCGCTGTCGTACTGTTGCTGAGGAACTGCGTTGCGCTAAGTTGCTGTCATCTACAGTTGCGGGGGACTCCTTTTGTGCTACTTTGCTATACTACAGTTGTGGGTGACTGTAGATGTGCTTTACTGCTGCCGTACAGTCGTTGGGAACTGTATTGTGCTTTCTGCTGCCGTACTGTCACTGGGGCAGTGTATTTGTGCTCCCCTGCCATTACCCTGTTGTGCGGGGGTCTCTTTAATTGTATTGGCGATGTCGTTATGCGGGTCCATACTATGCAACACTGCTTATCGTACAGGCGTTGGGGGTCTGTATTTGTGCTCCCCTGCTGCTGCACAGTCATGTGGGGGTCCTCTAGTCAGCTGTTGCCTGCTGGCCAGCTGCTAGTGCGTGTGCGGGTCCGTACTGTGCAACATTGCTTATCGTACAGGCGTTAGGGGTCTGTATTTGTGCTCCCCTGCTGTTGCACAGTCATGTGGGGGGTCCCCTGGTTCTGGGGACTGTATTTGTGCTTACTGCTGCCATACAGTCGTTGAGGGACTGTATTTGCGTTTGCCGCTGCCGTACAGTCGTTGGTGGACTGCATGGGTGCTTTCTGCTCCTGGCCTGTTGGCTGGGTTGGATAGCGTTCCGCGTATATACCACTGGTCGTCCGCTATTACGCGGCTCACTACCCTGCCTGCTCGCTTGTGTGTTTCGCGCCAGTACATCTGGTCTGTTCCCCAGCTACTCTGGGTGATTACTTATGTAGGGTGTGTTCTTGGCTACTCCAAGAAAATGTGCAGTAGTGTGCTGTAATGGGTAGTAGAATGTGCTTAGCTGTTGGTAATTTGTGTTGCCGCGCCCGTACATCGGGTCTGTTCCACGGCTACTCTGAGTGAGAACTTAATATGTAGGGTGTGTTCTTGGCTACTCCGAGAAAATGTGCTGGAGTGTGCTGTAATGTGTAGTAGCATGTGCTTAACAGTACCGGCTTATCCGGTTTATGCTTAGTGTAATTTAAGTTCATTCGGCTCTTCAGCTGCTCTCAAGTCCAGCTCGTTGCCTGCTGTTGTTTGCTATGTACTTGTCTACCTGCTCTGGAAAGGGCCCGTTTGTTGCTTTTCTATGTTGCAGGTGTGGGCCTTTGCTTCTGGCTTTGCGTACAGGTTCCGTTCATTGATGGTCACCTGGAGGTTGGTCCTTCAATTGCAGCTTTCACCATTTCTCTGTTGGTTGGCCCCTGGTGGCTTGCTTAGGTCCAGGTTGGTATGGTAACTTCGGAACCATTGATTATCATTTGGTAAGTTACTTCTCCACTTTATGTGTGACAGTAGTTCTGTTAGGAGAGGGTAATTCTCGGCAACATTGATACAAGTTAGTTGGGGGTTTAGGATTGCCTGGAGCTGCTCTTTGGTGGATCGCCTGTTCCTGTAAACTGTTCCTCAGCTATTAGGGCAAACCCTCTCCGACGGAGCTACACCCTCCAAAGGTCGTAGTTTACAGTACTGTATCCTTGTTAGGCACACTAGTGCGGGTACAGTAGTTAATGGCGTGATATCAAGCCCTATGGCAGACATTGCAGGATTGTTAATGCCACACAACAATATTCGACGTTGGCAAACTAAAAAATGCAATTGGTTATAGTTCTATTTTCCGTCTTTTGTCGATTTCTCCGTCTGTGCTCAGTAATTTTTGTTGACCATTTAAATAGAACGTTGCGTGCAGCTGCTGTTTCTACGCGGGCTCAAAAGTGCGAGATTTCTGGCCATGTATAAAATTACAAATTTTGTTATAAGGATCCAATCAGACGCCGTGTATAAATTTTCTCATTCATCACTTGCTCAAAATTGCTCGAACAATGTTTAAATTTAAATAAGCTGAATTTCTGACAGTATTTTCTTATTTTATTTCAAAAATAACAAGTTTGGTGAGTTGGTAAAACAACAAGTTAAACAAATGGTCTAAACAAACCGTACTGTACAAATAGAACTGCTAAGTAAATATTTCAAAATATTTTTGGAATATACTTACTGTTACATGTACCAAACTAGCCAGTAATAATAATAATACACGATAAGCATTAGCTGATGTGGTTGTGTATTTACATGTATAACTGAAAACTAAATACCTAACTAAAATATAAAATATACTACATTTTATTATACATGTAATAATTTTATCAGGCATAAAATGAAGAATTCTACCAGTTTTAACAGCTCTAAATCATTATTGGTTTGTTGTTTACGAAATTGTATACTTTTCTTGTCAAAACTTTGGAGCAAAGATTGTTTTGATGACAAATGTTGCATTTTTCTGCCAAGTTACATGTAAGTTATGAGTTATGTAAATATTTGTTGCAATGAAATACACACCGGTGTGAAGGTGGCACTGTTCAAGATACTGTTTACCGTATACTGTCTTTGATTTTTTCTAAATACCCAATAAAATTATTATAGTAGTAATACAGTGGAATGAGTTGATGTTCTTGGTCATGTTTTTGGTCCTTCTCAGAGCAAATTTTAACCCCCACCTTCGGCTCAGGCTAAAATGAGCCTGAGTTGGGCCAAAAACATATTTATGCCTGCAAACATCAACTCTATTCTTATATTATAATATCCTATTCTACTACATATCTAACAACTATAGTCTATAATTACAGTTTCCTTATTACACACTTATACACTGTTGGTGTTATACATATAGTGATGTACATTGCATTGTCAATCGAATGATGCTATTTCATAGAACCTGAAGAAACTTAAGGTTGATAAAGCATGTGGACCAGATAAAATTGCACGTAAACTATTTGCTGGGGGTGCTTTAATTTTAACAGTTTGGGTGACTTTATCCCTACCAGTACACTATCTCTTTAATGACCTTTGTTCACATGACTTACCAAATCACGGGCTAAGTCAAATCTGGCATCACATTGTAAACATATGTATTCCATCCCAGTTGGTTCTGTGGCTTCCAGTTCATGGGTTAACAAATGTCTATCAACTATTTCACTACCAAATGTCCCATTACAGAAACCACATTTAAAGTTTTTTTCTTTTGTATGAGTTCTTTGGTGTGACATTAAGTGACCTGTCTGCCTAAATGTCTTGTCACGTTTATCACACTTGAATGGTTTCTTTCCAGTATGTGTTCCTTTATGAACTACCAAGCCACCAAGGTACCTGACTGAGAAAATGTTTTGTCACATGTATCACATTTGAATGGTTTCTCTCCAGTATGTGTTCTTTTATGAACTAGTAAGTTACCTGACTGAGAAAATGTCTTCTCACAGACATCACATTTGAATGGTTCCTCCCCAGTATGTGTTCTTTTATGAACTAGTAAGTTACCTGACTGAGAAAATGTCTTCTCACAGACATCACATTTGAATGGTTCCTCCCCAGTATGTCAGATACCTTGGTAGTTCATAAAAGAACAATATGTGTTCTTTTATGAACTACCAAGGTATCTGACCGAGAAAATGTCTTGTCACATGTATCACAATTGAATGGTTTCTCCCCAGTATGTGTTCTTTTATGAACTAGTAAGTTACTTGAGTGAGAAAATGTCTTGTCACAGATATCACATTTGAATGGTTTCTCTCCAGTATGTGTTCTTTTATGAACTCGTAAGTTACTTGAGTCAGAAAATGTCTTCTCACAGACATCACATTTGAATGGTTCCTCCCCAGTATGTGTTCTTTTATGAACTAGTAAGTTACCTGACTGAGAAAATGTCTTCTCACGGACATCACATTTGAATGGTTCCTCCCCAGTATGTCAGATACCTTGGTAGTTCATAAAAGAACAATATGTGTTCTTTTATGAACTACCAAGGTATCTGACCGAGAAAATGTCTTGTCACATGTATCACAATTGAATGGTTTCTCCCCAGTATGTGTTCTTTTATGAACTAGTAAGTTACTTGAGTGAGAAAATGTCTTGTCACAGATATCACATTT
This sequence comes from Paragorgia papillata, assembly GCA_035771165.1. Classification (NCBI taxonomy): domain Eukaryota; kingdom Metazoa; phylum Cnidaria; class Anthozoa; order Scleralcyonacea; family Coralliidae; genus Paragorgia; species Paragorgia papillata. The sequence goes on from JAWNZC010000075.1 coordinate 227,863, forward strand.
GAATGGTTTCTCTCCAGTATGTGTTCTTTTATGAACTCGTAAGTTACTTGAGTCAGAAAATGTCTTCTCACAGACATCACATTTGAATGGTTCCTCCCCAGTATGTGTTCTTTTATGAACTAGTAAGTTACCTGACTGAGAAAATGTCTTCTCACGGACATCACATTTGAATGGTTCCTCCCCAGTATGTCAGATACCTTGGTAGTTCATAAAAGAACAATATGTGTTCTTTTATGAACTACCAAGGTATCTGACCGAGAAAATGTCTTGTCACATGTATCACAATTGAATGGTTTCTCCCCAGTATGTGTTCTTTTATGAACTAGTAAGTTACTTGAGTGAGAAAATGTCTTGTCACAGATATCACATTTGAATGGTTTCTCTCCAGTATGTGTTCTTTTATGAACTCGTAAGTTACTTGAGTCAGAAAATGTCTTCTCACAGACATCACATTTGAATGGTTCCTCCCCAGTATGTGTTCTTTTATGAACTAGTAAGTTACCTGACTGAGAAAATGTCTTCTCACGGACATCACATTTGAATGGTTCCTCCCCAGTATGTCAGATACCTTGGTAGTTCATAAAAGAACAATATGTGTTCTTTTATGAACTACCAAGGTATCTGACCGAGAAAATGTCTTGTCACATGTATCACAATTGAATGGTTTCTCCCCAGTATGTGTTCTTTTATGAACTAGTAAGTTACTTGAGTGAGAAAATGTCTTGTCACAGATATCACATTTGAATGGTTTCTCTCCAGTATGTGTTCTTTTATGAACTCGTAAGTTACTTGAGTCAGAAAATGTCTTCTCACAGACATCACATTTGAATGGTTCCTCCCCAGTATGTGTTCTTTTATGAACTAGTAAGTTACCTGACTGAGAAAATGTCTTCTCACGGACATCACATTTGAATGGTTCCTCCCCAGTATGTCAGATACCTTGGTAGTTCATAAAAGAACAATATGTGTTCTTTTATGAACTACCAAGGTATCTGACCGAGAAAATGTCTTGTCACATGTATCACAATTGAATGGTTTCTCCCCAGTATGTGTTCTTTTATGAACTAGTAAGTTACTTGAGTGAGAAAATGTCTTGTCACAGATATCACATTTGAATGGTTTCTCTCCAGTATGTGTTCTTTTATGAACTCGTAAGTTACTTGAGTCAGAAAATGTCTTCTCACAGACATCACATTTGAATGGTTCCTCCCCAGTATGTGTTCTTTTATGAACTACCAAGTGACTTGACCTAGAAAATGTCTTGTCACATGTATCACAATTGAATGGTTTCTCCCCAGTATGTGTTCTTTTATGAACTAGTAAGTTACTTGAGTCAAAAAATGTCTTGTCACAGATATCACACTTAAATGGTTTCTCTTCGGAATGTGCTAACATATGACGTCTTAAACTTGATAAATAACCAAACGTCTTGTTGCAGACAGAACAGCTATAGGACTTTTCATTCGTAATAAGATTTCCCTTAGCTTTGTCAGATTTTCCAGTCAGGGTAGACGTCGATCTCTTCACTTTATTACTGGGATTTATGCAATAAATAATATTAAAACTAGCTGTGTGTTGTTTGGGTGGCTCCAACTCCCCCGGTTCATTGGGGCTATCTGGTCACGCATGACACACGTGAAGTGTCACACTCCAGCGATCAATGAATCGGGCACTGTTGATTAGAGGCACGTGATACGTGCGTGCTTAGAAGCCTGATGCAATATCCGGAACTACTAGTAAACGTTTCCTGGATCCCAGGCTCAGCCTTGTTGGCACCGTTTCTCGAGTGGTTCTCCCACCCTCCTCCCCCATTTCTTCTACACAGAGAAGCTTACAGACAGAGTTTTATGGAATATTTAGCCAATTTTCTACCACAATTTAATGGATTGGTTGTTGGTCTATGGGCAACCCTTCTACAAACTTTCAGTGAAAATCGGTGCAATACTTTCTGAGATATCCTGGTGACAGACAGACAATTGAACAGACAGACAGACAGACAGACAGACAGACAGACAGACAGAAAGAAAGAAAGAAAGAAAGAAAGAAAGAAAGAAAGAAAGAAAGAAAGAAAGAAAGAAAGAAAGAAAGAAAGAAAGGGATAAAAACATAACCTCCTGGTGGAGGTAATAATCACACATGTGAAACTATTTATTTTATTAGTGGGGAAAAAAGAAAACCCCCCACTCTATTTTATACAATAAAGCATGCAGGTAATAACCTTCTTAAAGAAGGATTTTTGGTCATTTTAGACATTAGGTAGTAAAACAGACGACGCAAAATATTGCTTTGAAAAGATCTTATTCATTATCAAAACTATAGGTCGTAATTTTAACAAATGTTGATGGCATGTTGCCACAGAATCTGGTAGAATACAACTACCTACATGGTCTATATGGAAATCTCGATTAGTTCGTCACTAAAACTAAGTAGTCTTCAGCATATATACCCGGTGAACACGGCGTGTTCACGACTAACAGTTCCATTAAATGATAAGGTTTAAATGATTTAGTAGTTACTAATATTTTTTCAGCGGTTGTAGCACTTATTTTTGCTCAGTGAACAGTAAAATTTAAGTGAAATATACGCGTAAACTAAAAATGAAATTGCTATTGATAACGTTCTCTGGTTTTTATATTAATTCGGGTTACGAGCTTTCGGCTACCAGTCTGCAGCCTTCGACGGGTGGATTACAATGAATAGTGTGACACAAACAACGGTTTACAATTACATTAATATAAAAACCAGAGAACGTTATCAATAGCAATTTATACAATACCCTGGTTGCTATGCGTGTTTTCATTGGTTGTTGCCCATGATCTATTAGAGGACAGACGCATGGTCACGTCAGATCACGTCAGCTGACTTGCTTTTTTTCCTTTTTCATGCCCCAAAATCCGGCAAGAGTTTCGACAAAAACCTTTTAAACTTTTATTGTATAAAACAAATAGATTCCATTTTTTTGTTGTCTGTTCAGTTATAGATGCACAGAGGACGTCACAACGTGGTAAGAACATCAGTGACCCACTCGACTGCGTCTCGTGGGCCACTTTTTTGTTCTTACCACGTTGTGACGTCATCTGTGCATCTATAACTGAACCGACAACGGCAAAATGGAATCTATTTGTTAAATGAATAATCCTGGTTTCGCATCCAACATCTTTAAATAAAAATGAAATGTTTTGTGATTTTAGATGTTCATGAGTTAAACAGTTCCATTTTTTTGTTGTCTGTTCAGTTATAGATGCACAGAGGACGTCACAACGTGGTAAGAACATCAGTGACCCACTCGACTGCGTCTCGTGGGCCACTTTTTTGTTCTTACCACGTTGTGACGTCATCTGTGCCTCTATAACTGAACAGACAACGGCAAAATGGAATCTATTTGTTAAATGAATAATCCTGGTTTCGCATCCAACATCTTTAAATAAAAATGAAATGTTTTGTGATTTTAGATGTTCATGAGTTAAACTGTTCGGTGGCAGCGTTCAGTTCCTTCCGTCTCATGCGTATGCAGCCCACTTGCGTCGCTGTTCAGTTGTCCAATTACAGTGTGGAGAGTTAAAAAGCCAATGGACAATGTCCTTCATTTCTTTGGGGAATAGTGCCTCGGGATTTTCGATTATTGCACGAATCCAATAGTTTCGTAGACCACCGTAATTAACGAACATTTCTTGTGGTTTGTTCATTGGTCCTAGCCTCTCCTTTGCCACGATGGTAAGTTGATCTGCGATGGGTTTGAATTGCACGGTGCAGTTGGTATCGATGTCGTTTTCCACCTCTTTCCAATTGTCTTCTGTGAATGGCACTGTTTCGCTCCGCGACATTTCTTGGATTTTCCTGAAGGATTCCAGGACCATCGGCTCATTGGCGAATCTGCCCAAGTTGTTCCCATTTTCAATTTCTGCATCGAACCACGCTTTCTTTCTCGGGATAAAGATGGCGTAGTTACGCGAACTGCCACTGTAGTTTATTTCAGCTTCGGTCGTGCTTTTCTCGGCGTAGAGGCAGATATGGTCACCTTGCTCTATGGGTCCAGCATGCGGTTTCAGAAACAAGCCGTTTCCCGCTCCTTCTATCGTGCTCCGAGCTTTAAAACAGAGAGTTTCCAACTGCAGCTTGCATTCCACAAATCGGAAAAAATAACTGTCACCATCTTGGCTGTCCGGCCATTCATCATCGCAACCGTCGTAAACTGGCGCATCGGTTAGGGAAGGTTTCCATACGACCTCTGGTTGTCGTGGAGGATTCAGGATTGGCCGATATTCTTTGTACACTTCTGGTTTCTTGGACCAGAAATGTCGTATTTCCCACGGTCTGTATGGATACGTGAATACCTCCTCGGGGAGGCTGAACATTCCGCACTTTTGTGTTATGGCACTACGCATCCTGGAATCTATGCCTTCGTCAATTCCCGTGGTGTAAAACGACATGGTGAATCCCTTCAAAGCGAGCTTTTCCGCGAAACTTGTGGTGTCTCCGTTGGTATCTTCTAGCAGAATGTTCACGAGTCGTCTTCGATAGACGTCTAATGGCGCTGATGCCCTTCCCTTGGCGTCTCTTTCGACTTGAACATAAACGACGCTGGCTTCGAAGATCATTTGTCGTGCAGCGCGAAGTGCTTCGATTCCGATGTGTCTTGTGGCGTATGTTGACATGTTCAGTGAATGTACATCGGTCTGCCTGTAGATGCGTACGGAATATTTAGTCTCGGGAGCATCGTGATTCTTCATGCGGATTCTGATGTGATTGCCGTAAGTTACTAAGCCTGTTAGTTCAGCGCCGCAGTTGTTCAGCTCGATCTCGGCCGAGTCGGCATCGTATAGGTGAATGGAACCTTTTGGCACTTGGATAAGGTCTTCGATATCAACCGTTGCTGTTGGAATTCGCCACGAAGCGGGCAGTGGATCTTGCAACTTACGTTCGTGGAGGAAAGGTTGCAAGTATTTCAGCGTGGTAGTCTGCACTACCGTTGGCGTCTCGACAGCCAGAGCCGGTGGACTAAAGGGTGGGGTCGTAGTGTTTGCGAAGTAATAGGATTTCTGCATGGCAGACGCGCTAAAACCGGTATACCTGGACCTTTATACAGTGTGCATTTAGTTCTGAATGGTCACAGAGAGCTGGTCGGTCCGCGAACTTCGGTTGTGACCTCCTCCGTCCATTCTTCACCTGCTTCAAGGCAATCGTGGTAGCTGAAAGTGCATGTGGAGTGAAAATTATGTTGGTTGTATTTGAAAGATGTCTTGAAAGTAAAAAACTGATACTTTACAAGTCTTTTATATCTCACCACATTCTCGATATAAGAAAGTTTGCTTAACATTTTTTTGTGAAATAACGGTAAAGATACGTAGGTTTTCAGATAAGTCCTTGTGCAATGTGGTGTGATTGCATGTCAAGCAAATCGTAATATCTCCAGAACGAGGCGAGGTGTGAAAGAGTTGCAAAATGTTCTCATTGCACACGTAAATTATATTCAAGATTTCTTTCAAATGAGCGCATCAACTTAATATTCACTCCCTGTGTACTTGACGCATAGAATTTGAAACTTCCGAAGTTACTGTTTACCTCGCAGAAATTAAAGTGCTACTGCCGTGAAAACAATGTGTGTACAATTCTGATTTTATCTATCAAAATAGATCGAAATGTCCTGCAGGTTTTGCATGACGTTAAATAATAACAGTGGCAACAAGGAAAGTATGCTGTTGCCAGGGAGTCTGCTTGTTGTCTCCTGATCGAAAAGACAACGCAACAATTGCGATTTTGCAAGCGGTCTGCTTGGCAACAACATACTGTACCCAGTTGGCAGCATGAAACAGTTTACGCAGACAATTTTTTAATTCTTTGAAATAAGATTAATGGACTGACATTCTTTGACTGACGCAAAATTATTGGAACGAAGGCACGTTCGTTATAGGATACTTTGAGAAAGTTTTGTACTACCCACGCAAAAACCCACAGACTATTAGATATGATATGAGTTTTGTTCTGAAAAATGAAGCAAGTTCTGATGACAGCCAGCTGGGTGTATCAGTGCTAATATTTCAGCTGTGTCTGATGACATGGCTGGCTGCAGCACTGATGTTAAATTGCGTTACTTTGAACAACATCTTGCTAAACATTCTGTCTGAGTTATTGCAATATTGTATATCTCTCTGCAGACTGCAAAAGCTCTGTTGAGAAAATACTGTCCAGTAACGAGTATGTTCTCAACACAACTGTTGCAGACTGTAGGAAGAAATTAAATATTGTAATAACTCTGCCAGTCAGAAAATTAATGACATCAGACACAGTCTTGGTACGTTCTGTTGCCATGAGGAGTTGCTACATTTATCTCAACAAAACTGATATCTTGTCTGATAGAGCCTGACAGTTTCTGCATGCGTATCTAGTTGTTCGGTTACACGGAATCGAGGCTGCAAAAATATTTTAACTTTTCGGACAATTACCGATTCCTTTCAAATAAGATTATTTTCAAATAATTTGACTGACGCAATTACAGTCGTGGCAATGGAAGTGGTTCCTAAAATCTTCTTGCAATTGAGTTCCTTAGCCTGACCATTTAATTTGATGAAACATGTTGCAAACTTCCTGTTTTGAATTTGATTGGTCTCTGGTTTTTGAACAACCAATAAAAAACAAGATTATTTGCCAAACACCAATCAAATTCAGTTGTCAACAAATCTTGTCAAATGAATTGGTCAGCTTGAGGAAAATAACTGCAACAATATTTTAGGAACACTACGAGGGCACGTGAACGGAAACAGCTTGTTTTGTGTATGCAAATGTTATTTTCCAAACGCGTATCTCTCAGAGATAAGCGCTTGGACAATATCAAATTATAGAAACACCTTTCTACAAAATGGGGAATTCAGATGAAACAATAAAAAGTACGTCTTTTGAGAGATGTTTGTGGTTGATTAGATCTTGGTTATTTTCCCGGAATTGTTCGACCACTATTAGTGTACGGCGTATTTTATTTCATTCTGATTGCATCGGTTAAAATTTTAGATGTAGTTTTATCTGATCTTGTAAAACTTACGAATCAACGAAAAAGAAGAGTAAAAAACCCCATCAAAACAAACAACCGAAAACGGCCATTTTATAGAAAGGTGTTTCCATTAGTTACAAAATGCTAACTATTTTAACAAGAAAAAAAAAAGTTTATAATCCTTGCAATTACCTCTTATATATTCGGTCAAATTGGAGGACGTCGAGGCATTTGGCACATTCACACTTTCCAAGCATACCGATATATTCAAGGTACTTGTGTTTTTCTACAGCTTCTTCTATTCGCTCAAGCGTCGCTTGAAGGTTTACGTCCGCATTCCGTTTCACAACTTGTTTCACCATAGATCCAATGAAATGTTCGATGCAGTTCGCGACCCCGTTAGATGTTGCCTTGAGTTTCAGCACTTGTTCCAGGAAAGCCAGTTGTTCGTTCTTTTCCACAACGTCCACGCAGTCTTTCCAAACGTAGGTTAATGATCCGACGAGACGATCGTCCAACCTCTGCCAGGAATCCATTGTGGTCCAAAACAGTTCCAACTCTTCTCCGCTAGGTGGCGCGTCTTTCACTGCGTTGCACATGTCCTGGATCATCGTTACCCTCTTTTGATTAGGTGGTCGACAAGTTTGCAGCTGCAGGGGTTTTCTCGTTTCGGGCTTTTGACAGGGTGGATCTTTACGGGGTGGATCTTTCCTGTTTTCAGTTTGTGGCGGCGCTTTTTTCTGCTGATCAGAACGGGGGGCAATTTTTTTCGCTGGTGATGGAGGCTTCAGTGTTGGTCCGCCTGCCTTTCGCTTTCTTGAACTGAAGTCGTCGAGTAATCGATTCCTTTGCTGTCGCTTAGTTACTTTGGTTTTTCTAGTACAACCCGGACGACCTTTACCCCCGCCTTTGCTCGTCGAAGGTTGCGTGCTGGTAGACGCCGAATCTTTTCGCCGCCCATGCGTTTCGTCCTCTTGTAGTTGTGGTGCGCTAGAAAGATGTTTCTCCATGTCTTTCTTGCCAAAAAAGCCTAAATTGCGAAAATGAGAAGGAATGCTTGAATTTCGCGCACTTTTTAAACAGGCTCAAAAGCATACTGGGGTTTCATAAACTAGTGTTTCCGGGGTGTCACCTAGTTAAACGTTAAACGTGTCACCTAGTTAAACGTGTCACCTAGTTAACGCGTTAAACGCGGTTTTCCCAATCACCTCTAGGTTGGAATTTCCCAATTTGGATCTGCCAAAAATTTATATTATAACATAATATTTTGACATAATTTCTTTAATAATAATAACTATCATTCATATAACTAGCATTTCAGGGCCCCCCTATAATATGTCTCGCCCCTTCGGCACTCGTGTGCACTACTGCCAATTTCCCAATTCAGGTAAAACGCAGAATTTGTTTCCGTTCTGGGTGACACCCTGGTTTCCACTTTGAGAATACACAAATCGTAACGTAAAGACATTGATCAAGTAAAACTAGAATAAGCATAAAATTGTGTAACCCATTTTGCGCGAAGATGCGTAACCATGCAGCACTTTATGTCTCCGCGAGCGAATTCTAATATTGTAATTATAATACCTAATTTAAACACAAATAAGGGACGTTTAGCTGAATACGCACCGTTTTTGGACCCAAACAACGAAACGTAGAACTTCTGTACTCTGACTAGGAATTCCTGTAGAGCTTCATCCTGGCCTTCCAATGTACGTGCGTTCTTCTTAATCGACTTAAAAACTTTCTCCAAGTACCTAGATCCTTCGTTCATGGTGCGTGCGTCAGTGTCCGAAAAAGTGGTGAGACGCGCCTTTTGCATGTGACACTCTCTTCTGATTGGCTGCCACCGGCGACCAATGAGTCATTCGCCGAGTTTGGACTATTGGCAAATAGAGATATGACGCGCGCTATTTTTATCAGTTATGATCTCAACAGTTGCTATTTTTAAAAACTTGTAATAGTAATTTCTTAAAATATACTCGCATAAACAAATGTAAAATAACTGAATGGATAGTGTAAAATATTTACAAGAGTGAAAGTAATAAAACTATGCGATACATGCACGCAATACCTAAAAATATTAGCGTAAATTTAAATCAAAATTTACTAATTAAATAGATACCTTGTTAGGCCATAAAAAAACAAAACATTTTGAAAATGTCGAAGAGGCGGGAGGTTTATATTTTAAAATAAAATATAAAAATGATTTAATATTAAGAAATTATAATTTATTCTATCATTGTACCACGTGACATCAGTCTTAATATCAACACGCGGCCGTATATTCGATCGAGAATCGGGCCCTTTCTCGATATATGAGCAACCGAAATAGAGGGAGCTTATTGGGAAGAAGCGTACTTAGCTCGCCCCAGTCCTCCTTAGACTGCCTTAGAATGACTTAGACTGTCTTAGAATGACTTAGACTGACTTAGACTGACCTAGACTGACCTAGACTGACTTAGACTGACTTAGACTGACTTAGACTGACTTAGACTGACTTAGACTGACTTAGGCTGACTTAGGCTGATTTAGACTGACTTTAGACTGACTTAGAATGACTTAGACTGACTTAGACTGACTTAGGCTGACTTAGGCTGACTTAAGCTGACTTAGACTGACTTAGACTGACTTAGACTAACTTAGACTGACTTAGACTGACTTAGGCTGACTTAGGCTGATTTAGACTGACTTAGACTGACTTAGACTGACTTAGACTGACTTAGGCTGACTTAGGCTGATTTAGACTGACTTAGACTGACTTAGACTGACTTAGGCTGATTTAGACTTACTTTAGACTGACTTAGAATGACTTAGACTGACTTAGACTGACTTAGGCTGACTTAGGCTGACTTAAGCTGACTTAGACTGACTTAGACTGACTTAGACTAACTTAGACTGACTTAGACTGACTTAGGCTGACTTAGGCTGATTTAGACTGACTTAGACTGACTTAGACTGACTTAGGCTGATTTAGACTGACTTAGACTGACTTAGACTGACTTACACTGCCTTAGACTACCTTAGATTTGGCCTACACAAAAGAGTTCCAGTGGAACTGGGAGAGTAAAGCTTTATACTTTTGACTTCTTGATAAAACGTTTTAAAAAACTCATGAGAATATCAATGTAAACGAATAGTGAATGGGTAGTTTTTCACCATTTAATTTTATGTGGAAAATAGGTAAGTTTATATGCGGGTAGATATTTTGATCTTATGTTGTATAAGATATATTACTAAATAATTACCAATTGTTGGACCAGGTGAGCGAAATATTATAATTTGTATTAAAGTAAATATCGTAGTTATTATCGCAATAATTATCGTAGTTATTATCGCAATAATTATCGTAGTTATGAAATGTTTAATATGTCTTTATAAGCAGAGTGCCCGATTTACAAGTTCAAAAGCTATTCAACTTTTGTATTTCAGTTTTTTTAACTTTAGCACAAATACTGAAATGCCAATCAAGCCATTATTCGATATTTCGACATACACTTTCAATAAAACTGCACCTCGTGATAAAAAGTAATTTTAAAGCAATACACAGTCAATACAAGACTTATAAAAGACTGACAAAAACAGTTTATATTTAAAATTGTCAAAACACGACAACTGTAATTAACAACAAATTATTCACAAAATTATAGAGACAAATGTTTATTGAGCATTAATGTCATATCTAAAGTACTTTGACATCTTAACAATAAGCCATTTGCACGATGACGTAAAATAGCGTTGGGTGACTACAACTACCAGAATGCTTTGCCAGTGCGCTCCATTTATCAGCACTAGGATGCTAGCAAAGCATTCTGGTAGTTGTAGTCACCCAACGCTATTTTACGTCATCGTGCAAATGGCTTATTGTTAAGATGTCAAAGTACTTTAGATATGACATTAATGCTCAATAAACATTTGTCTCTATAATTTTGTAAATAATTTGTTGTTAATTACAGTTGTAGTGTTTTGACAATTTTAAATAGAAACTGTTTTTGTCAGTCTTTTATAAGTCTTGTATTGACTGTGTATTGCTTTAAAATTACTTTTGTCACGAGGTGCAGTTTTATTGAAAGTGTATGTCGAAATATCGAATAATGGCTTGATTGGCATTTCAGTATTTGTGCTAAAGTTAAAAAAAACGAAATACAAAAGTTGAATAGCTTTTGAACTTGTAAATCGGGCACTCTGCTTATAAAAACATATTAAACATTTCATAACTACGATAATTATTGCGATAATAACTACGATAATTATTGCGATAATAACTACGATATTTACTTTAATACAAATTATAATATTTCGCTCACCTGGTCCAACAATTGGTAATTATTTAGTAATATATCTTATACAACATAAGATCAAAATATCTACCCGCATATAAACTTACCTATTTTCCACATAAAATTAAATGGTGAAAAACTACCCATTCACTATTCGTTTACATTGATATTCTCATGAGTTTTTTAAAACGTTTTATCAAGAAGTCAAAAGTATAAAGCTTTACTCTCCCAGTTCCACTGGAACTCTTTTGTGTAGGCCAAATCTAAGGTAGTCTAAGGCAGTGTAAGTCAGTCTAAGTCAGTCTAAGTCAGTCTAAGGCGGTCTAAGGCGGTCTAAGTCGGTCTAAGTCAGCCTAAGTCAGCCTAAGTCAGCCTAAGTCAGCCTAAGGCAGTCTAAGGCAGTGTAAGTCAGTCTAAGACAGTCTAAGGCAGTCTAAGTCGGTCTAAGTCGGTCTAAGTCAGTCTAAGTCAGCCTAAGTCAGCCTAAGTCAGCCTAAGTCAGTCTAAGTCGGTCTAAGTCGGTCTAAATATGTCATATAGGTCGGACGTATGTCAGAGAGCTCCGAGTAATTTTAATAAATCCAATAAATTTCATTGAAGAATAAAGTTCAAGTCACCTAGCTTCGTGTTCGAAGAGTTTTGTGTTGAGTTTAACAACACGATATGGCCACACTGGGTGGACAAAAGCTGGACCAACTTCGTGTTGTCGATCTACGAGCTGAACTTGAAGAGCGAGGGTTGACCAAGTTGGGGCTGAAAGGCGCTTTGATTGAACGTTTAGAAAATTCATTACTTAAAGAATCTAAGGAGTTAGACAAGTTAAGCACGGGATGCATTGCCAAGAGGATTGACGAACAATACGTTATTAACCTCGAGGCCAAAGACGATGATAACGATAACCCCGAAGCCGATGGTATCCCAACACCTCCTTTAAATCCTGCAAGTCGACATATTCAGTTTCAGAATGAAACCAAAAACGAATGCACAGAATGTAGACGTCTATCCATAGAAATGGCCGAGGTTAAATTGGATATTGAAATATTACGGGTGACGATAAATCAATATTGTAATTCTTCAAGGACAACCGAAGGAAACCGGCCAATAGCAATTACATCAACGAGGGAGATCGGCACACAAACTCCATCCAACACGGACAATATCTTAAAATCTAGTGAAATCTTTGCTAGCAAACCTGATTTGCCCTGTGGTTCTCCTTCAGGTCTATTTTCTCAAGAAGTCTTCCCTATTCCGGACACCTGCGAGCAAGTTCACGAAGATGGCGAATACAGGGGGCTGCAACTAGAGCTTCAAGAAGCCAATGAGCGATGTAATCTGCTAGACAAGGAAGAACGAAAAGCTGAAATCAACGTGCTCAACAAAATGATTATTTTCTTGGGGGACAAGGTGGAAAAAGTTCAAGAAGAACGCGATTCTTTGCAATTAGCATTAAAATTAATTGCAAACGACAAAGCTGACGTGAATTTGAATAATCATGCAAGCCTGACCACAGATCTATCTTCTTCAGAGGTTTGGAAAAAGCCCAAGAGACCGATTGGAAAGAAAGAGGTAACTAACAATAATGAATCAACAGATCTTTCTAAAAGGCAGGAGCGAAATAGATTTTCTGTCTTAGAAGTAGAAGACTGTGAGTCAACGAATCAACGTTTTCACTACCAACAAGAAGCGGATGAAGATGAAGAGCTCGAATACGAATGCCCTAACAAAAGCACAAGCAACACATTTAAAGATCAGATTTCTAGTTATCGAGAAATACATAAGTCTAGGTACAACATGATTAATAAATCTAATCAAAGCTTTTATTCCAAACCCAGTCTCCTGGCTGGGCGAGGTCCCTACCAAAGGCGAAAAGCCAAGCTTCCCAAGTCAAAAAACGAGGAGGAGTCTAAAACACTCAGTGAGCAAGATGATGACCAGGCTGATCGACTATTATTGGTCGGAGATTCGATGATTAAGAATATCCAGCAAGAAAAAATCGAAAGGGCATACCGTGGAAAGGCAGATTATCAATCTTACGGTGGAGCGACTGTGAGCGTCCTAAAGAATAAGATTAAGAGGAAAATCGCCAATAAGGGATATAACGCAATGGTGTTACACATTGGTACAAACGACCTAGTAAAGGAAGATGCTGTAACTGTTGCAAGTAGATTGGAAAATCTCATTCAAGATATAAAGCCTTACACAAATACACTAGCAATATCCAGTGTTATTAAACGAAATGATGGGGGTGTGGCAGAGGAGAGAATCTCAACATTTAATGAACTTACTAAAGAACTGTGTACAAAGCTAAAAGTCCACTACATTGACAACCAAAACATAAATGGAACTCACCTAAACGGATCTAAATTACACCTAAACAGAAATGGGGATAAGATGCTCGGCAAAAGCATGTGTATGTATCTAAGATCCATAAGACACAACAAGTTTGACACTGAGCGCCATTACAACGATGAAACAAATTTTCTGAAGAGATTCACGAATCATGCCCCACACGAAACTACGTATATGAGAAGAAGTCAAACCAACAACTGGAGAAGATACCTCGAGTATGTACACCAGGTAACAACAACGATTTAGTTGATGTGAACACTTCAGAAAGGTATACAACTTTCGAAAGAACTTATGAGGGAAATAATAGCTGTAACCTGAATAGTGATGTTAATAAAAGTACACAAGGTAAGGCTAATTCTAATTATGATCATGGTACCTCATCCGTGAATTTGATCCTTGAAAGTACACCAGATAATAACTCTACTCACCCGATAACATTAGAAAAATTAAAAGGATTTAGACTCGCCCACCTTAACATAGCTTCTTTACCAAAACATCTGGATGAGTTAAAATTGCTAATTAAAAACAAGCCAATTGATGTATTAAGTATAAATGAAACCAGACTTGACAACACAATAGACGATGAGGAGATAAACATTCCTGGCTACGAGTCCTTCAGAAAGGACAGAGCTAGAAATGGAGGTGGTGTGGCACTTTATGTGAGGAGTGTTTTTAACGTGATTAATAAAACACATTTAACTCCGGATGGTTTAGAAGCTGTGTGTGTTGAAATTATAAAACCAAAATCAAAACCCATACAAATTATTTCAGTTTATCGCCCTCCAAATGCTGGACCTGAATATCTGGATAAACTAGAGTGTTTTTTAAATGAGCTAGATAATGATAATAAAGAGATTATTCTAACCGGCGATCTAAACTGCGATCTATCGCTAAGCGTCCGTCATGCTCGTACAAACAAATTAATTGACCTTCTAAACATTCATCAGTTGGAACAAGTGATTACTGATCCCACTAGAGTTACCTGTAGCCATCAATCTCTTATTGATATCATAGCTACAAACCGACCAGAAAAACTATTAAAATCTGGCGTACTACATATTGGAATCAGTGATCACAGCCTTGTTTATGCCTGTTTTAAAATAGCAATACCAAAAGAAAATCCTAAGCTTGTTGAAAGCCGAAGTTTTAAGAAATACAATGAAGAAAACTTCAGAAGGGATTTACTCGATGCTCTTAATAAGTGTGATTGGCATTCTACAGATCCTAACAAGTTATGGGATTTATTTAAATGCACATTTATTCTAATTTCTGAGATGCATGCTCCTTTGAAAACCAGAAAGGTTAGAAGTGAATATGCACCATGGATTACTCCAAATATTATCAGGGAGATGAACCATCGTGATTATTTAAAAAGAAAGGTTGTTGCCTCTAAATGTGAGAACAAGTGCGTAGCTTATAAGCGACAACGAAACCGTGTCAACAATTTGATTCGAACTGCCAAAAGAAAATTTTGTCTAGATACTATAGACGGTAACAGAAATAACCCAAAAGAAATGTGGAAGAACATCAATTTGGTATTAGGACGTCATGGCCGCAGCTCTAAAACAACACTCATATCATCAATTAAAGTAGATGATACAATATTTACAAATGAAGATGAAATTTCCGAGACTTTAAATATGCACTTTAACGAAGTAGGTGAAAATCTTTCCACTAGATTAGGTGGAACTAATAGGGTATTTTCTGAATATGTAACACCTATTCAAAATGAATTCAAATTCTCAACTATAACTGACGATCTTGTTGCAAAGCTCATTAACGAGATGAAGCCAAGTAAGGCAGCGGGTCTGGACAAAATACCAGCAAGACTATTGAAAGACTCTTCGCTTGTAATAGTTCCTTTTCTAACTGGCATTTTTAACCTATCAATTACTCAAGGTATTTTCCCAGATGACTTTAAACAAGCACGCATTTCACCAATATTTAAATCTGGTAATAAGGATGATTGCAATAACTATCGACCAATTTCAGTTATATCAGTTGTTTCTAAATTATTTGAGAAATTGGTTTATGGGCAACTAAATACATACCTAATGCAAAATGATGTTCTGACACGTTGCCAATCAGGGTTTCGTAGAGGGCACTCTACCGCCACGTCTCTGCTAAGTACAACTGATACTTGGTTGGTTAATATTGATCGTGGTCTTATTAATGGTGTCTTATTTCTTGATTTAAAAAAAGCTTTCGATACAGTCGATCATAAAATATTATTTAAAAAGTTAGAGCTGTGTGGTGTTAGAGGTACTGCGCTACAATGGTTCATTTCCTATCTAAGTAACCGTGGCCAAGTCTGTAAGGTGGGAAGAGCATTGTCTTCTATGAAGTATATGAAAACTGGTGTGCCTCAAGGGTCAAACTTAGGTCCTTTATTATTTTTAATTTATATAAATGACCTGCCTAATTGTTTGAAAAATTCCACTCCAGCTATATTTGCCGATGATACTAATATAACTGTAACCGGTAGTTCAGGGCAAGACATCGAAACAAAATTAAACCAAGAATTAGATAATTTACAGGACTGGCTATTAGCAAATAAACTTTCATTAAACATCAGCAAAACTGAATACATGATAATTGGATCCAGGCAAAGATTATCACAAATCGAAACGGATCCGCATATTTTCATCGAAAATCAAACTATTAAACGAGTAGGTAGCACCAAAACTCTTGGAGTTTTCATTGATGAAAAACTAACATGGAAAACCAATATTGATAATATTTCTAAAAAAATATCTAAAGGGATAGGGGTTCTGCGAAGAGCCAAAGACGTTATCAGTAAAGAAAGTTTAGAAAGACTATATAAAGCTTTGGTGCTACCTCACTTCGACTATTGTTCCCTTGTCTGGGACAATTGTTCATGCGAATTAAAAGAAAGACTGCAAAAATTACAGAATAAAGCCGGTCGCGTAATTACTGGTGACAGTTATTATTCATCGGCAACAGATACTTTAACAAAAATCGGCTGGAACACATTACAATGTAGGAGGGATGAGCAGCTCTTGTCCCTAGTAAATAAATGTGTAAGTGGAAACTCAAAACTAAGCCATTTATTTAGTTTAACAGATCGAGATTGCTATGATTTAAGGAGCAACAATAGTAAATTGTATCTCCCTAAACCAAACACAAATGCTTTGAAAAGAACTTTTGGTTATCGAGGTGCCATGATGTGGAATACCTTGCCACAAAATTAAATTTAAATTCATACATGTATATATACGTTGAAAGTTATAGCTCTTTTATTGATTTTACTTGTAAATAGTTAGTTTGTTAGTTAGTTAGTTATATAGTTAAGTTAATTTTAGAACTTTATGCACAAGTCAAGAATTTTATATATTAGTTGTACCATAGCCATTTTAGATTATTAGACATTTTTAGTATCACACGGCCCCATGAAAAACAACCCTTATAGACGGATTGATGTGGTTACCGTGTATAAAGATTGGTAAATAAATAAATAAGGCGGTCTAAGTCGGTCTAAGTCAGCCTAAGTCAGTCTAAGGCAGTCTAAGGCAGTGTAAGTCAGTCTAAGACAGTCTAAGGCAGTCTAAGTCGGTCTAAGTCGGTCTAAGTCAGTCTAAGTCAGCCTAAGTCAGCCTAAGTCAGCCTAAGTCAGTCTAAGTCAGTCTAAGTCGGTCTAAGGCGGTCTAAGTCGGTCTAAGTCAGCCTAAGTCAGCCTAAGTCAGCCTAAGTCAGCCTAAGTCAGCCTAAGTCAGTCTAAGGCAGTCTAAGGCAGTGTAAGTCAGTCTAAGTCAGTCTAAGTCAGCCTAAGTCAGCCTAAGTCAGCCTAAGTCAGTCTAAGTCAGTGAACTCGATGTATAAAGTTAAAATGTGATACCTGGAACGCTAACGAAGAACCAAAAAGTGAAGCAAAAAGTTCCAGGCCCTTGCGCGGTTTGCAGGTACGATTCAGTCTCCCATAAAATGTATTTTACACGGCCGCCCGTCTTGAGCGAACTGCGACGGCTCGAAAAGGTTTGAAAAAATTATTTATCAAATTATTAAACGTGCATTTAATGGTTTCCCATTGTTGTGCAGTACTGTTGTTGTTTTATTTACTGTATAGCAGTCCGAAATTATACAGTAAATTAAGCTCGGGTCTCGGGATGAAAATAGGCTGAGAAAACAGACGCCTTTTGCTGGCTATGATGAAAACAGCCAGCTGAAAAGGTGAGAACAAGAGTGAGAAAGCTATTGTTGTACGAGTAAGTTTGAAGACGTATTGATACTTGATATCCAATGTCATTTTCTTATTTCTGCTCCTTTATTCTTTGTTCGAATGTGTTAAACGGCATTATGATATTTTAAGAAATAACTGACATGAACTAGATTGTTTATTTTTCACGTTTACTCATGGCTAGTTGTTGTTTTCGGTACGAATGCGGAATGCTTTTTAAACAAAAGGACACTGATGAAACTGGTACTAACCTAAACGGCATATTCTATACTAAGTTCGTGTTGATTTTTTGTATCCTCTTCGGAGTGACGAAACTCTAATATATATGGTTTATAATATAACGAAAATTTGATTTAATTTCTTCACTGACAAACTTCGTGCACGTTTTGTTAAGACAATGACTTTTATTACTATAGCAACAAATAGACAATCACTGCATAATTAGTTCGGCAGCATAGCACAACAATTAAAATTTAAAATGCACGTTTAGCAAAGCGTGATAAAATGATTCACTAAACAATTTTTCAAACCTTAATTTCGAGTCTTCGCTCAAGACCGGTGACCGCGTAAATTTATTTTTTTTGTGGGAGACTGAATCGTACCTGCAAACCGCGCAGGGGCCTGGAACTTTTTGCCTCACTTTTTGCCCCCCGAATGACTGGACGTTAGCCATGGCTAGAAATCCAGGACACTCAGCGGCAGTGGCCTGTGGGCTCATATTTAGATGGCAATATTAATTTGAAAATTCTGATGGCTAAATATCGATCATTTCGGCTATAAACAGAAGTCTATAGCAATAAATTAAAGTAGAGTTATTCGCTAAAATGTCTTATTGACCCATTTCTTACCCAAATATCAAATTACAAAAGGTTTAATCGTCTAGACAGGCCTGTACACTCATACTCACAAAAATTGCTGCATAAATTTCGGTTATTATTTCTGAATCCACAGTCACATTTAATAATAATAACAGCGGTTAAGACTCTGGCAACCTAGCAACAGCTCCATAAGAAATGGCGGACAAAGAACCCGAAATTATCGAGGAATGCATTGCTTCTTCACGCCGAGTTCAGTATTTATCTTGGCGCTTGATGGATTAAATTACAACGACTCGGCTGCAATAAATCGTACATTTTAAGGTCTTTGGGAACCTATTAAACAACGAAAAAGTGCAACGAACAACTCCGCAAAACAAAGTAACGTTCATCCTGAGCAAATTCAGACGTTCGCATCGTGGACAAACAACACAGAAGCAGCCAAAATTGGAGCTCCAAAATAAGTGATATAGCAGATTAATAGACTTTAAACAGCGAATAAGAGGTATGTTTGTGAGGGGCTCGGGAACCTATTTAGGACGCTCCAAACTTAATAGAAATTGTAGTGCTGAACGATTGTTCAATTTGGTGAAGTTTTGGACGTTCGCATGTCGGAATTTACAATAGTAAATAACCGAAAATGATTGTTCTTTATATTTCCTTAAGAAATCTATTGAAGGACGCCATATTGAATTAATTAAAAAGGGATTCAGTGCGCATGCTTTGCCGCCATGTTGTCCTCGATTTCTGGCCATGGTTCCAGGTATCACATTTTAACTTACATCGAGTTCACTGGTCTAAGTCGGCCTAAGTCGGCCTAAGTCAGCCTAAGGCGGCCTAAGTCAGTCTAAGGCGGCCTAAGTCGGTCTAAGGCGGTCTAAGGCGGTCTAAGTCGGTCTAAGTCAGTCTAAGTCGGTCTAAGTCGGTCTAAGTCAGTCTAAGTCAGTCTAAGTCAGCCTAAGTCGGTCTAAGTCAGCCTAAGTCGGTCTAAGTCAGTCTAAGGCAGTCTAAGTCATTCTAAGAGAGGCTTTGCGCGGATAATGAGGTCTAACAGGAAGTACCTACGTGCTACGTTCTCTGGTCACGTCAGACAGCGACGATAGTTTGCACGAAGTACATTGTTTTCTTCAAGATTTAAGTCTAGAATGTAGTTCTGGATGTTATTGTGAATTTTTCTATAAAAATCACCTGCGGAACGGATCGAAATTAAAATTCGAAACGCTGCTAGACTGACAAACGCTTAACGAACGTTGTCAACTGCCTGGAAGTTTTCCACTTCAGATTAACTTGATAAACAAAGCCGACGAACAGGAAAATTTCTCGGCGCTAAATTTCTATGACATAATGGTAAGATCTATATTTAGAACAGTCTGCCCTTTGAGATCAATGATTAACTTTCTCATGTAGCGTTTGTTTTATACTTTTATTTGCATAATTCAACACCGGAAAATCCTGTCCTTGTGTTACAATAACATTGTCGAGTTGAGAATCAGACGTCTGTCAGCGATTTAAATGTATCTCGCCATATTGACATCATTATCTGGCACAGAGGCTCATTTTCTTTCCCTCTTCCAATCATTCCCCCCGCGCGTCTTCCCTCTCGCCCGCACGCCTTCCCCTCCGAGCCTCTGCGGAGGAGAGAGTCTTGCCGCGGTGTCCAGTGTTGGAGACGAACAGCTCTTTAATAAAACATTTGATATAAACCTCATGTATGCTTTCTACAGAATATGTGTGATAGATTAGATGCTCAACGTATTCGTAGATCTCTATCACATACTAAATTAAAACTATATATAAGCACAAGTAACCATGCACTCTATTACACGTTCGGCTTGTATCACTTTAATATTAATATATATATATATATGTACGCTCCTTCACTTCGGTGTTGTTGAGCACTCTGTGAAGTTGCCGTGGGTACCTATTAGCGATAATGCAACGCTCACTACCCTTGTGGTACTTTGAGCACTCTGGGCCCATGCGCACTTCACGCTATCTCAATGTATTTCACCGACGCCGTCCCACATGCGGTTGTCACCGACGATCGCATGTGTATAAGTAATTGATGAAATTCATTCAGATTGTTCCAAGCTACACTGATGAGCTGTTGTACAGCGAAACACCGTGTCTGTAGATTGAACTATATATATATATATATATATTAAACATTTATTTCTTTTGAATTTTCTTATTCATTAAGAAAGTTCAAAACAAAGAAATGTTTGATCAATATCTGTAAATCGCATACAGATTCGTCCTGATTTACATAAACTTTTTCCTCAATTTACTTAGCTATATAAAATCATTCCAGCTTCAGAAATAGTTTGAAAACATGGCTATTTAGATGCGTCCATTTGATAAGTAAGATAAAGCATTCGCAGCCGATCTGTATGTGATTTACTACGGTTCGCTTGCAGCTCACTATACCCTTGTGACAGTTCGAGCACTCTGGCCGTATACCACCTCATGCTCTCTAGATGTGCGCACTATAGATTGTTACAAGCTACACTGAGCTGTAGTACAGCGAAACACGTGTCTGGAGATTGAACTATATACACGAGAGCGGAATTGTCTCAAGGAAAAGAAAACGTGAAATGCATGGATCTGAAGATAATATATATTTGTAATATATATATTTAATGTAATATTAATAACCTTTTTTATGTACTTTTTAATAATTAATAACTTTTTAATAACTTTTTTACAGTTTTGTAAAGGTTTCGTGTTACCCTCGTTAAATAAAGTCTTATCGTGCATTTCATATATCAAACACCACGTTTAATATGTATTTGCTAAGCTACTTGCTAATTAACAGAGATGGATCTAAGTGATGGACCTTCGAGTATTTGCGGAAAATTAACCGTGGGTTGGAGCTAAAAGAAGCAATACCTCTCCACATTCAGGAGGCTGTCCCTCCTGAGAGACAAATATAATAAATTTTAAAAGAATTAATAACTTCAATAGTTTAACACCATCGTTATTTCCATAATTATGTTTTTGAACTTTAAGTGTCGAAAGAATCAGACGATATACACGGGCTCTAAGACAAGCTCTATATGTTGCAAATTGAAAGTTGTTTCAGCATATTTCACAACAAAACATAGTGTGTTTACCGCACCTTCATGTCAAAAAAATTAAAAGTTGTTGAATACGTAACAATCTTCCTTGTAAGTCGTCGTATTTCAATGAATATCCAACGAGTAAAATCGCCAATCTACCTGACCTAATCTTTCAAACAATCAAACTGTCACACGGCCCGCATACTAAAATACTAAAAGGGGAGATGGCCCCTAAATTGATCATCTGGTTTCTGTACCATGTGGTATTTTTTCGTGGCATGTAGAACCTGTGCTAGAGCCGGCGTTATAAATACTTATTAAATTCTGAAGATCCTTGCAATACCTTTTGAGATATACTGGTGACGGACGGACGGACGGACGGACGGACGGACGGACGGACGGACGGACGGACGGACAGACAGACAGACAGACAGACAGACAGACAGACAACACTGAAAATATAACATCCCTAATGTTAGTGTAGTCATCGTATATTATATTAGTATAAAGTCGTAGTATATATTAGTATAAAGTCGTTATAATATAATGTAATACATATAATAGCTACGTCGTTGTCGCTGTCGCTGTTGTTGTTGTTGTTGTTGTTGTTGTTGTTGTTGTTGTTGTTGTTGTAGCCGCACGGCAGCTAGCATTCATGCCTTGTTATTATAATAATAATAATAATAATAAAAGCTGATGCCTTCATGGTGATGCTTCATTATTGGCTGCCGATTTGACTGCCATGCGGAAAAAGTCTATCCTAGCTGATAATTTTATAAAAATTAAAGTGGTCATTGCAGTCTTGCTGCAATAATTGACCGTACCGAAAAAGATGGCGACTTGTACATTTAACTAGAATCCGTTGCGTGTAGTAAATATTGTTTCTTGCAAAATTATTGGAAGATATGGTTTTAAAACGATCAACTTTGGTAGGAATGAAGTTTTTACTTACTTAATCCATCTTAGCGTGATAAACAGTGTTTAGTTGTTATTTGAGCTGATTTGAGGTCGCAAAGCATTGTCGTTAAATGTACCGCCGCCATCTTTTTCGGTACCGTCCATTGTTGGTTAGTGTTAGTTGTTCCTACTTACCTATCAATGTCAAATCCGAGTGGGGAGGGGGCCTGGAAAGGGTGATGTGACCAGCTTTGCTGTCCTGAACATATGAATTTTGATCGTTTTGACTGCCGCTTGGGAGTCTGGTGACCAATGTTATTTGTCGGTGTAGTCATAGGAATCATAAATAAAACTAGATGTGGTGGAAACCTCCAGTCAAATGCGGGTAATCAATAAGGCTGCCATCTTGGATCAAGGGGGGGGGGGGGCAAAATTGCAAACCCGGATGTAAAACTACTCGGTCCCAGACCTTTCCTACTATTCGAGAGCTATGGTAGGAAAAGTCTGGGACTACGTGGTTTTACATCCGGGTTTGCAACCCCCCCCCCCCCAGTTGATCAAAGATGGTGGCAGCCTTCATTGGTTACCCGCACTTGACTGGAGCTTTCCTCCAATGGTCCCTCTTGTTCTTTTTATGATCTCTATGGGTGTTGTGCCATTGTCGCAAAATTGGCAGAAATGCGTACTTTGGAACAGGTAAAAGCATGTTTCCGAATCTCATTGAATATAGCCTTATTTTTAGCCAACTATCTTCTACTTTACTGTTGTGTTTGAATGTGTCAGTTTTGGACTTGAGCGATTAGCATTACACTAGAATCAACCACATATTTTTAATTAAAATTTGTAAATGTGTATTACCTGGAAAGTATTTCTTAAAAAAGTGTTCCCTCAGGCTGGGAAATATTATATTTTGCTAATGGTGTTGTCCCATAGCTGTGGATTTGGACTTTCCTTAAAGAGAAATGTCAGATCCCCACCCCTCGCCCACCCCCTCCCCTCTCGTACTTAACATTGATAGGTGCAAAACTCGGGTACACGAGGGGTCGTTAAGCCCTTAAACTACATATGCATGGTTTCCCTGCGCAGTGAATAACATATCATAAACATTAATCATTCTCATCCTTGTACATCCATATTTGGGAACCCTCTAGATTGTAGATCTTGACGTTTTCAGACAAATGTTTCATATGATAAAACCACAAGGCTAACAACACTCGGTGAAATATACAGTGACAAGAAAAGAAAATTCTGTAAAATACTGTTCCTTTGCCATATATGCTCTATACGCGACAGTTCGACTTGACTATGTCTAGGATAGTGTACAGTTTAACAAATGATCACTCAGCAATAGGTTTGGCTTACTTTTTCGCGCAGTAACCATCCAACAGCGATAATTTAACCATATACAGTAGTGTAGTTATTGATGGTATGTTCAGGATTTGGCTTCCAAAAGGATTTTTCTAAATTGCAAAAGTAGATAAGTTGATTCACAACATGAAATGAAGAACGAACTAATTATAAGGTCAAATAAGGTTAATTTAAGAATTCGTTCTTCGTCTTCATCAAGTTTTTCAATTAATGCAGAGGCGGGTTAACGGCACACGGGAAAGCTGCTGACATGCATGTGCAGCCAGGTACGTTTTGTTGCAAGTAATATGAAATCAATTACTTTACTTGTAACAACCAGCAGAATTAAATGTGCTCCCTATCCCAGCTACCTGTTTATTGGCTCATAAGAATGGTAAGAATATCTAGCAAATGCCAAGTCCTTTGACAAGGGCCCCAGGCATTATAAAACCGAAGCAGGCAAATACTAAATATTAAGGAACATATGGATCGCCGATGGTATACTAACTATTTAATAACCGAGAGTGAGGTCTTTAAGGCGGTTTTCCACTAGGCGGAAACTCGTTTGTCTCGCAAGCTGTCGAGTGAAACTACTTAGCCAAGACAAAAGAAAAATGTCGAGTCGGTCGACAAATGTCGCCTAGTGGAAAACCGCCTTTACGGTAAAATATTAAACCGAGGTCTTGCTGTGTTGACCGAGCGATAGCGAGGTTAATACGTTCAAGACCGAGGTTTAATATTTTACCGTACGTAAAGATCGAACGGTCGAGGTTATTAAGTAGTTTATTATATGGCACTTTCAAAATCAATCTTGTATTTCTTGGTTCAAAACTTTTTCGTCAAAACACCGAACTAGCGTCATTTTCTGCTGTTTCTTTCTCGTCAGGATACTAGAATTTACTTTTATAATGTTCATAATTACTCGGGCAACCTGTGGTCGGGCGAGTCTAGGTTTCAGCTTTTTTTTTTTTTGGGAGGGGGGGGGGGGGGGGGAGTTCCACAAAATGGCATTATTGCATCATCTCGTCAGGCCTTGCGAAACTGTAAGGCGTGCTCGATTTTCGATTTTTCGAGTTCTTTCTTTTCGACAGCTTTGCCTTTGATCGAGTTGGGTTGAGGTGATTTCCGTGGTATTAGTGAATTCATCAGTAGTTGATCAGTAATGTTGCTGACAAGGTTTGTCCATGAAGACAGAATAGACCGACGAGTATATTACAGACGG
Organism: Paragorgia papillata; assembly: GCA_035771165.1. Classification (NCBI taxonomy): domain Eukaryota; kingdom Metazoa; phylum Cnidaria; class Anthozoa; order Scleralcyonacea; family Coralliidae; genus Paragorgia; species Paragorgia papillata. Next base: position 253,009 of record JAWNZC010000075.1, read on the forward strand.
GAGAAAATGTTCAAAATGCCGTGTGTCATCAATAAAATATTAAGATCATTTAATTATTCGGCTAAACGGGCTTGTTGTTTACACCAAATCGCTTCATAGAACCAAAGTACTTCATATAAGACCATATATAGAGAATTTGTGTCGAGCGCCCTTCTGATCATCAAAGTTTTGTACTTTTTAACAAACACTTAATATGCACACGCTGTTCCTCAGGTTTTCTAGATGTGCGTGCGAAGACTGCGCCAATATTTGCAGAAATCAGTAGCCCGAGTGAACGCCTAAGCAGGCGTCTTGTTCCCAATAAAACTATATAATGCATACTAGAATTTACTTTTATAATCACGCTTGGCAAAAATGATAGCGAAATCGCCAGTCGCCAGTCATTGCGTTCAGCGGTATACCCCCAACTTCAAAAACTCATTAATAATTCATGGCGAAAACACAAAGGAAATCAGTACCATGTCCGTGGTTTTATTAATAGATAAATCCCGAGAACGAGGGATGTATGCGATATAAAGACCCGAGTCCGAGGGCTTTATATCGCATACATCCCGATGTTCGAGGGATTTATCTGACTTAATTTATTATCGAGGAGGTTTTCCAACAAAGTTTTGTCTTTTTTTTCCACCTTGGACAAAGATTTTCCTTGTTTTTTTCTTCATTTCGATTCTAATTAGTATTCAAGGTCTTTATGCGATATAAAGACCTCGGAAGAACAAAGAAAACCGACTCAATAATAAATTAATACCTGATGAAACTTCTTGACGTCAGAAAGAATACTAATGAACATACAATTTTATATAAAGAATACTAATGAACATACAATTTTATATAAAGAATACTAATGAACACAACATCCAATAACGAATAGTTTTTGAAGCCATTCAAAACACTCGCATCACGTGTTTTATCAGATCTAAAACACTCGGGCTGCGCCCTCGTGGTTTTAAATCTGATAAAACACTCCTGCTCGTGTTTTAAATATTACATAACATCTCACAACATTTTGTAGTATCTCACGATGCAGTTTATATGATTCACAATGTAGCGTAACGTCTCACAAATAATGTAGCGCGTAACGTGTCAGAGCGTTCTGGAATGTTTCACATCGCAGGCTAGTGTCTCATAGCCTTTTGTGACGTCTCACATGTAACGTAATGTGTCACCATGTAGTGTAATGCCTCAGACGTCTCACAATGTAGCGTAACGTCTCACAACGTTCCGAATTGTTTTACATCACAGGGTAACGTCTCCTGATATTTTGTGGCATCTTAGCATGTAGCCTAACATTGGACTCTTCCCTGTGCTCATGCGTTTAATGCTTTTGTTAAACATATTTTTATTTCAGGTTTTGTTTTTAATATCAAATTGATCTTTGTTGGATTATTTACCTCGAGTGGTCGAATCATTTTTATCGGTGGCTTCATCTGGTACTGTCGCCATTTCAACAGGTGAGCAGTGATCTGCAATGTTGTAAGTATACATTGTTAAAAGGAGCATTAACATAAGAATTATTGAGGATAATAGTGAAAGTTATTTTCTACTAACTGAGACTTTTTAAATTAGTAGACTTATTATTTTCAGGTTCTACTAAATGGGAAGTAACGTTTCACGTATCATGTAACACATCTGAGAATAATTTAAGATTGCACAACATAGCGTAACTACTGATAACGCAACATAACATCTCACAACATTTTGTAACATCTCACCATGCAGTTAATATGATTCACAATGTAGCGTAACGTCTCAAAATGTAGCGCGTAACGTGTCACAGCGTTCCGGAATATTTCACATTACAAGGTAGCGTATCAAAACATTTTGTGACGTCTCACATGTAACGTAACGTGCCACCATGTAACGTAATGTGTTAACATGTAGTGTAATACCTCACCATGTAGCGAAACCTTTCACAATGTAACGTAATGTCTCACAGCGTTCCAAAATGTTTCAGGTGGTTTTTAATATGAAGTTGATCTTTATTGGATTATTTACCTCGAGTAGTCGAATCATTTTTGTCGGTGGGTTGATCTTGGTACTATCGCCATTTTACCAGGTGAGCAGTGATCTGCAAAGTTGTAAGTACATTGTTAAAAGTAGCGTTAAGATAAGAATTATTGAGGATAATAGTGAAAGTTATTTTCTACTGAGACTTATTAAAATAGTATACTTATTATGTTCAGGTTCTACTAAATCGGAAGTAACGTTTCACGTATCATGCAACACATCTGAGAATAATTTAAGGTTGCATAACATAGCGTAACTCCTCATAACACAACTTCAAAAACTCATTAATATTTCATGGGGAAAACACAAAGGAAATCAGTACCATGTCCGTGGTTTTATTAATAGGTAAATCCCGAGAACGAGGGATGTATGCTATATAAAGACCCGAGTCCGAGGGCTTTATATCGCATACATCCCGACGTTCGAGGGATTTATCTGACTTAATTTATTATCGAGGAGGTTTTCCAACAAAGTTTTGTCTTTTTTTTCCACCTTGGACAAAGATTTTCCTTGTTTTTTTCTTCATTTCGATTCTAATTAGTATTCAAGGTCTTTATGCGATATAAAGACCTCGGAAGAACAAAGAAAACCGACTCAATAATAAATTAAACTTACTTGCTAGAGTATTGGGCTATCCGTTCAAATTATCGCGAATACTATAGTTCTTAGTTTTGTAGTTGAAACACATGCATCAGGAGAATCGGAATCGTGTGAATAGGCCTTAAGACTTCTGGCTTTTAGTTGTTGACGAAGAATGTCAACTAATTCAGTCACAGTTTTGGCTGTAGAACCGGGCTGGTTTGCTTCGCTGACATTCATTCCCCCATGATACCCAGAATTGCACTTTTGCGATCAAATTTTCAATTTATAACCCACACACGAGCAAGTAGAACTAGTCTTATAGAAAATAATTGACGTTCAGCCCAGCTAGCCGAGCCAGCGCCGGTCAATCGCGTTTATATGGGGAAAAACCAACCCGCTTCTTTCTTCAGGACTTAGAACACTTATGCTTTGCTCACTGCTTTCTTCTCTTCTTCCGGAATCTATCTTTCACTCTTAAGGCTTATTCACACGATCCGATTTTTCGGATCCGATTCTCCTCCTAGGGCATGTGATTTAGTAGACTTACTAGAGTATTAGGATATCTGTTCGCCAATTACCGCAAATACTATAGTTCTTAGTATTGTAGTCAAATCACATGCACCAGGAAGAAAATCGGATTCAAAAAATCGAAAATCGAAAATCCAAAGGATCGTGTGAATAGGCCTTTAAATCTAGGAGTGTGTCTTTGATTACATAGCATGTGGTCATGCATCATCAGAGAAACAGCCTATTAAAGCCGGTGTCTAACAAACGCGGCAGTTCACTGTTTTCGTTTTTTCCGTCAGTGAAATTATGTATTGCTCAGTTTGATTGAGAATTTGTAAAATTTGATAAAATCACAAATACTAAAATTACAGTATACATGTATTAGAATGCCTTCAGTTGTTTCTAGAGATAATAAACCCTCTCCTCCTTACAGCCGCCCACTTCCTCATCACAACCACTTACTAATAGTGACCTCTACTGTATATAGGAGACTGGAATTATAGCCTAGGGGGAAATTTTGAATTCAAGAATGGTGGATTATGGAGGTTGACATGTACTTTTCTTTTTCCCATCTTGTGACTTAATGAGCCTGAATACGCAATTCTACACACATGTTTTATACCTACAAATGTCGCCATTGGCCAATATTTTTTGGTTTCACCCGATCATATGACAGCTCTTACTTCCAGTCTACTATGGAGTTCACAGCCACCTACTTGCATGGAATAATTCTGAAAGCCCTTATTTTGCTCTTCACAGGTCGATTTACCGTACAATAAATTAATGTTCAAAAACAAAAGAACTGCCTTAAAAGACAAGTTATTAGAGCAGTGGTTTTGAGACAAGTTATTAGAGCAGACAAAGTATTAGAGCAGTGGCTTTCAACCTGTGGGTCGCGACCCACTGGTGAATCGCGGCGGCATTCCAGGTGGGTCGCGAGACAGCTCTAGCCGGTATAAAAAAATTACGATCACTTGTAATGAATTCACCCTTGCACTGTTTCTGCTAGACTGTTAGAGTGCTAGACTCTGCTAGAGTTGCTAACAAGAATTTTTAATGACAATCCAAAAAGGTGAATTAGTCAAGATGAATAAGCCATCGCTAGCGTTATATTAAAGGTGAATAACAGTCCGTATTGCGCATACACCAAATTTGTTTACAAAACTAGCTGACTAACTAATAATCACAAAATAAATAATGGTAATATAACCTAAATATCAACATTTTTCACGAACTTTTGAATTTGATACTTTTGCTTAGGTTTCAATAAGGACTTGATGTAACATTTTTTCATTTTAGTTATAGTTTAGGACTTTAGGTTTTATGTCTGAGAACTGTTGTAATAGTTAATTTCAGTTGCATTCATGTTCTGTAATACGCATTCAATGATATTTATATGTTAATATGCGCACTATAAATAATAACGATCAATTAAGAACTGACCATACAAGAACTGTGAATGACCATTATGAATGACCATGCAACAACCGTAATAAGTACTGATCGTTATATGGTTGATCATTATACTGATCATTATATTCAAGCATAAGTCTAAATGTAACGTTGAAGTATTCAGTAGAGTAGTGTTTCGTACGAAATCGATGGGAAGGAGGAGAGGGAGGAGTAGCCCTGGGTAGGTGGGTCCCGGAGAAAAAAAGGTTGAAAACCACTGTCGTATGGTAACGCCGGTAGCGCCCACACACGAGAAGGAGAGCAAGAGTTTGCTTTTCGTTGTACATAGTTCAGGAGAGGAAGGCAAAACAATGAAAATGTGTTGGTTGAGTCAGCACTCTATAACACTGAACGTTGAACATAAAATGTGGGATTGATACTGAATCAATGCGCATGTCCACTGCTGTAATTCATCTGACTAATTATTCAAACAAGCTTGTAGAAGTCTGTGCATGTGTTCAATGAACATTTACATACTTCTTAAGTTGTTTAATAAACTATTATTCAAAGGTTGCTTTGGAGTCTTATTATTTAGTAAAATCCCGTTAACATTTGATATAACAATGTCCTTCGACACTCGGTAAATGCTATTTTTAGAAAACCTTTTCAATCGTGTTTTAAGTCGGATAAATACCTCAAATGTCAGGCCCACTGATCTCTAAAAAAAACTGGATCGAGCAACAATTGTTTGGAAAATGAAGCCAGAATCCGCCATTACTACGGGACCAATCACTGACCTATATATAACTGGACTGCGGGAGCTGCCCAAAAATGTGTCCCCATTTTCACTTTCAAAATGGCGGCATTTATGGGTCCTTCTGCTAATGGTAGCGACCACTGACATGTACTTATCGCAGGAAAAATATTTATGTAAATACAAAGCGATTTTCTTACTTAAACTCGTTCCCTGTGCGAGGGCTTTCCCAGAGGTGAATAAAATACTAAAGAAAAAATCGGACAGGAAAGAGTTAATGCATGCACGGTTGGTCATGGTTAATTTTATTTATTGTGGAACGACTCAAGAGGCCTACCGAATTATTTGTCTGACTAAATAGGAATATCAATGGGACATGATCTCGAGTTTGTGTAAACAAAATATTTCGGTGGTTTTTCCATGTATATTATTTATGTTTGTTGCCGAGCGGCCCGGGACGTTTACTGTTGTAGCTTTCTAGCAGTCTGAATTAAAGGCGTTTCGGCCGGCGTACGGCACAAACACTTGGCAGTAGAATAAAGAAGACTGTCAATACACATGGTCATGGAAATCTACAAACATTTCGTTTTATGAAGTCGCTACCTCTATAAAGAATCGCTGAAGATCGCGAGAAAATCGTAAAGCGAGGCGTAGCCGAGTTCTCCTTAGAGTGTCTTTATCAACTTTTTTCAAGTGTTGTTATTTATAACTCGATAAAGTCTTCATATTAGAAGACGAAAGCTTTCTGACTGACGTGTTTTGACGGTCTTCCACTATCCCAGCCTGATATAGTTTGTCGTCCGGCTTTCTTGTCTTAACGACAGGAAAATAGACGGACGAATTGAAGACGAGTTTCTCGTCTGCTAATATAATTCGACTGAATGCCGAGCAAAATACAGGCTGTTTTAAAAACATGTGTCATCAGTCCGGTTCTTAGTTATCGGTCAGCGACTTTCACCATTAGCAAAAGGACCCATAAATGCCGCCATTTTGAAAACAATTTTGGAGACACTTTTCCTAACTCAAAGGTAATTGGAGCACGCAGTCCAGTTATATATAGGTTAGTGGGACCAATTGCATGTGTGAAATAGCGTTACGGAGTTTGTTCTCGTTATCTTTCTTCTTTTTTGGCTTTTTACAAATTTTGTGTCTCGAATTTTCCGTATTCGTATTGACCTACCTACACAATTGCCTGACCGGCCATTGGCAAGGGACCAAATCGACATTTCTCGAGCTTCATTTTCTGACCCTAGCGAGCAATGAGTTACTCGATCCAGTCTTCTTTTAGAGATCAGTGTACAGGCCCCTCGGGTTGTATCTAGCTTAAAGCTTCCGTTCTTGGTATTTATCCTATACGTATCAACCTCCCGCTCAAACTACACTGTATAAACAAACAGCAAAAATCGCAATTCTATTTCTATTCTATGGGCTCCTAGGTCACAATAAAAATATATAATCCTTACTTATCCACCAGAGTTTAGAGTCCCACAACGATTAACTAGAAATGTCGAAAAGTCTCCAACAACTAGTGACAAGACCATAAAAAAGTGATAACGTTTCAAATAAATCTACAAATGATAACTTACTTTTTATGTATGTTACGATTGTGTTCTGCTTTTACACTGATGAACCTTTTTGACCAATACAATGAAGGTTGTAGATTGATGTAGCTGTTCTTCATAGCTATTGTACAGTGTCTCATACTTTTCAACGTCAGTAATCTGTGAAAGGTACAAATATAGTCAATGCCAATTATTTTTTTTTCTGTCATCCATGTTTTATACTAGTTGCAGTGTACATACTAATTATGGTTTAGACTTGCCACAAGTCAACCACTTTTGTGTAACCACTGTCCTGCAACGAGCGATGAAGTAAAAACATGAGCTGCGAGCAAAGTAGTTGCAAGTGGTCGACTTGTTTCACTTGAAAGAATAAATCTGATTAGCATATGTGTCACATCATTATCACAATAAGGTTCTATGCAGCCACAGATATGAACATACAAAGTACAAAGACAACAAACCGCCGAGAACATTTAGAGAAAAAACCCAACAGCGTTTCGAGCAGAGCCCTTCATGACAGTTGTTACACTCTAATGAAGGGCCAGCACCTCGCTCCCCAAACCCTCAGCAGCACACCACCTTTTCGCTTTGTTACATTTAAAACACTGTCTATGCAGCAGACCACGGTTTTATATGAACATGCTTCTTATTAAAACTCAGCGGCATGTCTTCTTACTTATACTAGAAAATTTGAACATATTACACCCATCCTGAAAGACCTCCACTGGCTCCCAATTAGAGAAAGGATTGATTTCAATAATTTTTAATACTGACATTTAAGGCACTCCGCGGCATGGCCCCATTGTACCTTCGGGACATCTTAACCCCATATGCACCTGCTAGACCATTACACTCAATTAGCAAAGGACTCTTAGTGGTGCCAAAATACAATTTAAAGACATGGAATGAGAGCCTTTTCCATTACCGCCCCAATGCTATGGAATGAACTACCTGCAGATCTTAAGAGCATAAACTCTATTACCATTTTTAAGACTAAACTTAAGACATTTTTATTTAGACGTAGATATGGAATGATCTAAAACACAACTATTGATATTATTATAACTATTATTAGCAATGGAATTTTCTATCCTACAATTTGTAAATAATGACTATATTTTAGTGATCAATTTCATCTTTGTTGTAAATATTGTAAAGCGCTATTGGTTTAGTAGAAGAAATGGCGCTATATAAGAAATAAAATATTATTATTATTATTGGTGTAGATTAATGACACACCCCCAGTTACACCCAGGCCATACTAACACACCTCCAACCAAAATACAGGTTGGAGAAAAATGGAGAAAAATAGCGTAAAGTAGCCGGAAAATTTTTTCCTCTCTAAAAACGGACTTTCAGAAAGTCTAATTATGGTTAATGCATAATTTCTTGGTGTGTAATATGCCGATATGTTTGATCAGAACATCTTTTATTGTTGATGTTGTGATTTGACTTCTCTGACAAATGATGGAGAAATTATTGACAAATTTATAATTTGTTGGTGAGTTGTGCTGTGATGGTACTTTACTAAATTTTACTTGTTGTGGCCAAATAGTATAACAGTTCTAATTTCCTTTTCACTTTGGACAAGCTTTGCTGCCATTGTTGTCAAATGTAGCCTGAAATATACTGGCGATGGGGACACAATACCCCAGAGCACGCGTGCCCGCGTAACCGTACCCAGTCCCTCCAGTTTTAGCGCGACACTGTGACTTCGATCAGTTCGATGTCGATCCTTTACTCTGTATCGTAGACCGCGTGCTTTCCTCATTAAAATATGTCGCACAACAAAGCGAAGAAAAAAAGGATCTGTAGTTTGTTCGATTTCGATAATGTAAAGGCTGAGATGGAGGAACGGAATAAGTATTTTGCCGACATTCGCGAACATCTAGAGGCGCTGCGAAATACGGATATAAAACAAATAATGTCGAACGCTACGATGTCGCCGCAACTAAAGGAAGACGAAGCGCTTCAATTTCTGGCTTGCAAACTTTCTGTTGAAAGCCTCAACAATTTGAAACTCGCCATTAATCATGTTCCAGAGAACATTCCACGCGTTGTGGACGGTACTTCGTTGCGATTGTCCTATATCTATAAAACCTTCAACTATTTCTCTGCGAAGCAGCGCGGTACCCAACCGAATTTGTCAATTCAAGACGTGGGATTATATGTCAAGTTTATGGAAAGCCACTGCCCTTGTTTTCTTTCGAAGCAAGACCATCACGGTGATTTTTGGGCCCTGACGGAGAATGAAAATATGCCCTTCAGCAAGTTTCTCACGCCTCCTGTGGGGACATGCCTTCGATGTGACAAATCGTTGACAATGCGGAATTATCCAGCCAAAGTGAAACTGTTTACAACAGATGGCCCGATACCTTGCTCGAAGATTACGTTGGAGTGCAGGGATTGCTCTTGCGTATATGGAGTTTGCAATTTCACTGACAAAATGGGAACTCATTTCTATCCCGCTGAAATGCAAATCGAAATTGTCGAAGTTAGCAACGTGACTTATTTGGATTTGAAGTTATATAAATGGTTCCCACCTTTAAGGTAAGCAAACACCTAGCCTTGTATGATCATTGACCGATCAAATATATATAATTTATATATACTTTAATCCTAGCATATTATGCAAAAAATAACACTACCAGTGTCAATGAAAGAAAGCATGCAAACATGGCTCAAGTACAACAACTGATTCAGCTGTTACCGTACATGTAACTATGCACAATTTTAACTGGAACTGTTAGAGTTTGTCATGTAATTGTTTAATAAAGATTAGCAGGCACGTTTCTCCAGATGTTTTCAGTCTTTCTTTTTTACATCCTAGTAATCACTGTTGGGTGTCATTCAGTGGTTTTGCTGAGGCATATAACGATGTCTTTGAGGTCAGCATAAACAAATACGGATCAGTCATTTCAAGCCAGATCCAAACAGAAGGTATTTTATTCTATTCCAATAAATGGCAATGCAAACCAGTCATGATATAGGGGTAGACAATAGATAGTGAGGTTTTCAAAGAACGAGGCAACACAATAGAATACAACAGTCTAAAAATAGTAAATGCCCCTAAATCATGACTCGTATGTGGCAATGGGCTTGTTTTACTCCCCACGTGACCCTGATCTCTGCCTTACTGTGATTGGTCAGTTACAGCGTTTGAGGCAAAAGGCAAGGGTCAACACATGGGGGCTGAAACAAGTCCATTTTGTTAAAAGCTTTACTTCAATAGATTAATTAAAGAAAACATTGTGCTTTACAAGAATAGTAGAATTTAAAAGTATTAACCCATTAACAGGGCACACTTTAACATTCTGTTCTGGCTAACACCAGATGATTTTATTCAGCATAGTGGGATGCTAGGATGTGCCCTTGATGCTTAATGGGTTAATTTATTAATCGCAATGTTGTATTTTTATCTATCAATCAATCTATAATGTCTACTGCAGGATTGATAGCAACTTAAAAATCCTGACCTATATTTATTTTTATAAGAAACCTTCACAGAATTTGTGAGTGAGGATCCCAAAGAAGAAGGAAAGACAAAGGAAAATGTTGGTTAGTGCATCTAAGTACTGTGTATTCTCTATGTGTGTATATGTATATCTATCTATTCAATTACAATAGTAAGTCTGATCCTCTCTACTACCTCCCAGTGGGGGAATGGTCTTCTCTCATAGACTATTGAATCTGGTCTCAATCTTTAATTGAATCTTAATTAATAGATTAGAATTTCATCATTTTTGCTTACCAAATTTAATATTTTCACTAAACAAACAAACGTCCCAACACACTGTGGTCAAGTAATTTGAAACCATTTGCAATTATTATTCTTCTATGCAGATCTGATGGGGAGTTGGCTCAAAAACTTTAGTTACTCCAACACCCTAGCCTCCTTTGCAGATGTTCTTATAGCTCGCTAATAGGGCCCCAACTAACATCTGCTTACCTGAAAGCTACTGTACATTCCATTCCCATGGACCAATGAAATTGCACCATTGTCATGCTAAATAAAGCTGTCCTGGGCTTAGTAGTGTTATGTGTAATTAGTTTACTTGAAAGCTAATATTTTGCTTACTGTAAGGCTTTTCAAAATTTACAAAGAATGGTATCGTGAATATCTTCTTGGTGGTCATGTAAATAAATCTTAATCTGTGTGAGAAGCTTTAAAAAAGCTGTTGGTGGAATGTATCTAGTGGATAATAAATTTAATGGGGATGTCTGGCCATGTAGCCTCATGGTCAGAGGTCAGGTTTCCAGATATTGGAAGTCTGACTCTGATAAGTCTGACTCTGATTGGTCAATAATTGGAAAGGAATTTGCTGCTTGGGTAAGCAGCCAGTAGTTGAGGGGAGTGAGAATGAACCCGAACTGACAGCAGCGAAGGAGACTACCAACCCCCCAAGCACCTTTCATTTTCTTGTAATAATCTTTCTTGATAAAACTCAACTGTATACTTTGAGTGCAAATAAATTCAATTCAAATATTGGCCAACAGTAAAGTTCCTCTAAATCATTGAGATACATACATCTGGATTGCTTGCATAGACTTTTGTATTTCGCATTGTGGCCCAATATGAAGCCATCAGTCACCGTTTTTTGGCTATAACTATAAGCCTGTGACCAGCTGGCAATTAGGTCTCATTTCCCAAACAGCTGGAAATTTGCTATTCACTTTTAAATAATTAATTCAAACCCTGCAAAGTCTAACCCCTAACCTTTGTCAAAATTTATATAATGCTAAGAGAGCTGAGATTCTTGGCTTTTTTCTGATATTGTATATTTGTAATCACATAATGTAACCTGTGACCAAATATACCTGTGTGGCAATGCATGCAAAAGTAACAAGCCAATCAGCAAAGGCCAACATACAGTGCATTTATTTAAAAAGAAGAAATCTGATTTGTACCTTTCAAAAATCAGCTGGTAAATGCCCAGGTGCCTGCTTGCTGCTACATTTATGACTGATGCCTTACAGGTATTAATATTGGCTGCTGTGATAGTAACAAACACAAAATGTTTTGTTCCCTTTGCATACCTGTAATTTATTTAGTGATGTTAAACTTTTACAGGTGTTTTACCTGGCGAGTTATCATCCAAAATTATTGCACAGTGTTTTTGGCAGCGAGAAGTCGAGGAAGAACTTGTGTCCCTGGGTCTGAGGGGAAAATGGACATTCTCCAAAGAAGCTGGACCCTTATCTGGGAATTGTGACAAAGCAATGGAAATGACAATCTCGTCCCCAGAGCCAAATTGCCCCGGCCGCGCGGGCCAGTATAATGGCTCTGGGCAAATCGATTTCAGACACCCAAAAATTGGGTGTCCCGTGACCTGCGCAGTAGTTATTTCGTACCTAGGCTCTCTAGAATCTGTATACGCGGTTGAAATATTCTCTTTTGGAGAAGTCTATTTCTTACTTTCAGTAGGTTTTCAGAATATTGGCGAAAATATTACTTTAATTCATTATGACAGACGGTAGAGGACACGACAATTGCTCGCTGGATGCTGCCATTGATTTTTCTGTGGAAAAAATTGGGAAAAGCGGCTTAAAAATGAAGCCTCAGCAGAGGACGATATTCAGTACGTGAACTGGCATTTGTATTTGTATTCCCAAGATGTGCTTGCAGCCAACTTGCTTTGCTAAATCCTTTAATTTTTCAACTATCCTATTACCTTTCATTTACAATTTTCTGAAAGGGGAGAGTCAACGCAGGTGTCCTTTAATAATATGGTGATACCACTGCGTATGATCTGCTGTTGAAGTCTCAACTAATTTTTGCCCATCCAGAAGTATTTGTCGACAATATGAAGGTATGCTTTTCTCATAAATGCTTGTTTTTGAATTACCGTGGTAGTGTGGTTAGATATGTTAAAGTGAGTTAATTGTCTGGCTTAGTAGTAGGTGTTGTGCATAATTGGCATTTTAAATCTGGTCCAAAGTTCAGTTCATAGTTAATTCCAGTGTGAGATACCATGCATAATGATCAAATAATTTATTGTACCTAACCCTCGCAATTAATCATCCAATCAAATGTCTACATTAGCATCACATGCCAGCCCAATATTTTACGATGATATAATTCAGGGGCGGATCTAGAATTGTTGAAAGGGGGGTGGCCGAGGGTGAAGCTCGAGCCTTCTAGGGGGGTCCGGGGTATGCTCCCCCGGAAAGTTTTGAGTTCTTGGGTCTCTGAAATGGCATTCCCTGCATTTTGAGAGCCATTTGAGAGCACGTTTGAGCACTCCGTAGTATAGAAAAGAAGGTTATATTTTTCAGTTACTTGTACTTACAGTATAATTATATTTAGCGGTCTTTTATTAATTTTTTCTAGACCAAAGAGGGGGGTGGCTAGCCACCCAGTCCACTCCCCCTAAATCCGCACCTGTAATTTGGGCAGCAACCTTTGGACAGGGACAAGGTATATGGTATTTACCTGAATTGCACAATTATTTGTTGGATATAATAAGAATACCTATTGGATTCACCTGATATGGAAAATATTTAAGTCTCAAATTTTAATATTAACAGGCTCGACCTGCGATCTTGCCCAATATTGAATTTTTGACTTAAATATGTTGCCATGTTGGGCTTAGATGAATCCAATAAGTTATATTATCCGCTTACTGACATACAATTAAAATTTATTGGTTTTCTAAAATAATATAAATTAAAACCAAGCCAAAATATATGTATGGTTCTAATTTTAGTATATATTTGTTTATTTAAACTCATTTGATTTGATGTGTATTTACATGTATATTATTTTGGTCTTTTAGGAAAGATTTTCACCATGCTTATGGGAAACTGGGCTCGCTTACTACAAGATTTCCTGATTCATCTAAATTGGCTTTAACTGCAACAGCAACCCAAACCAGAGAAAAGGAGAGTGTGAGTCTTTAGGGCTTACTAATTATCAATGCAAACATTATTGAAGTAAACCCAGAGCAGTGAAATACTGTATATATTTTGCTGTGTCAAGTTGGCCAAACACAGGAGAAGACAAGCCACATCAGATCCTAACGTTTGTTGCTGATGAACTTAGACAGAAGAAAATAAATGCACCAAAGACATTAGTGTATGGTACAATGGAATAGATGCTATGGTGCATACTTGGAACAGATGGATGATGACATTTGACGTGTGACATCATCCAACAGTATATTATTATTAGACTATAATAGCTCGATGTGTGGAACATTGCAGAGTTGTTTCTAGTATAACAAGAAATTTAGAATTTTGAGAGAAAGAACTTCTAGGATAACATATTATACAGTGTATGTAAACAAATAGATTTTCTCTAAGATGGATATGTATCTACAATGGACAGAGTGAGTCCTTAAGATTTCTGCTGACAGAGTTCACGCTTATATATTCACTGTAGTTCACAATGTTTGTAAGACATAAAGACAAATCTTAAAGATATGAAAGTATATTTGACCAAAGTGTTGTATCTGTTAATAAAACTGACTGAACATTTTAACAGTAGAGTACACATAATACTAGGTTATTAGACTCAACAATAAATCATTGCCACAATACTATCGGTGACCCAACACAAAACTACTGGGCAGTGGCAGCACTATGTGGGTGTGGGCCCCGGTGTGAGAAAAAAATTTGGGCCCTCCTCCCACAAAGTGACGACATATGTAGGGGGTCCAGGGGGAATCTCCACTGGAAAATTTTTGAATTTAGGGTTTCTGAAATTTCCTGCATTTTGAGAGCACTTTTGAGTAAAATCTGAGTGACAACCTGTGCAGTCTGTTAATAGTTTGGGGTTTGGATGGGCCAATGGGCCCCAGTGCGGCGCACAGTTTGCACACCCGTAGTGCCACCACTGCTATTAGGAACCACCTACTAGTTTGGTGGTAAAGACTGCTGATGAGAACTTGGACCATGAAATATTAATGACTCAAACAGTAACAGTACTATGCCAACACACCACTAGCTTTTTTAAGTCATTTAGTGTTTATTATAATTACAGGCATTGGTAATTTTACACAGGAACACACCTGAAAAAACATTTTCATGGGATACATTTCCACTAATTAATTTGAATTGTCACAATTATGAGATCATAGATTGGATGGAGGGCCTCTAACTCTCTGTTTCATGTCTGTTATACCACCAGGTGCCATAAAAAAACAATAACAAAAAAAAAAAGCTGACCTGTAACCACTGAAATAAAGTAGTGTGCTGCGTAGGCAGTGTTGAAATACAAATCGAAATATAAGACTGACTGTTCATTTCATGAATGAATGCCTTACAATTATACCATCTGTCAGTATCATTATTAAAAATGACATGAGCAGGGGTGGTGGAAGTGTGCCCCATGCGGGGGTGACAAACTGTTTTCACCCCCACAACATTTTTAACTAACTTAACCTAATATATTATAACAATGGGATTGAAATGAAAGCAAAGAAACTACCATGCAGGTATATGCATGATATACAGCCATACACCTATTAGACATGTCCAATAGGCCATTTTCAAAACCACATACTGTATGGTTCATACATATATTATTCTGGAAGGACAACATTTTATAATGCCATCTATATTGGGGGGAAAATGCTTCAGTATTTGAGTAAACAACAGCTGTACGGGCAAAGCATGATAAACTGATCCTACATCACTTTCTCAATGAGATTGATGCCATATTAAACATTTTGTCCTTCCAGCATAATAATACGTATGAACCATATCATGTGATTTTGAAAATGGTCTATTAAAAAGGCTCAAACAGTCTGACAAAACTTTGAACTGATGCAAGTATATGTTTGTTCACTTAAGTTAGGACAAAAAAGGTTTATCTAGGTGCTTTATTAGTGCATTCCTACCCAGACTGCAAATGAGCCTGAAAATGGTTTGCAGGAAGTCTAAAAATTCAAGCATGCCCACATACCCCCCAGAGAGGCTACCACAAACAGCATCTTGCCTCCACACTCAAGAACATCTTCTGCAGTCCCCGTCTAAAACAGGATGGTGTAATTTGGCAACTAATGCTTAATTAACCCATTTGGATATAACCATGTAAAATAATACACTTTTCTAATTAACTTTAGACCACTATATAGATTATCACATTATAATTTTAAGAAAGCAATGCCTTCTGCCAGGCAATACTGCCAATTAAGGAATAGTAATTTTACACATATAAAAGTTATAAACAGTGTCATATTGATAAAATAATATATTTTTGTTAAAATCAGAAGATACATAACATATTACATAAAGTCATATACATGTACCTTTAAACCGGTAAACTCAGAGAATTATGAATTGATCTATTAAAGTTATTATTCAAATAGTCATGACAATATTCCAACGGAAACTTTATTGAAATCACTCCCAATGATATTTATTTTTGTACATACAAGCACGGGAATGTGAAATCTGTATATTTCGCCAGGAGCAGTTCGCCAGTTCGGTGCCTTATCTGTCATACCCAAACGTTCTTTTTCTCGGATGGAAACACGAATTCGGAATTCCAAACATATTACAAAGGCAAAAAAGTATTTCTTGTCTCTTGTCGCACATTTTGTCAGATTTTAGTCCCAAATAAACATGTATTCTACTTCACTCCTTCTCACGAAAACAACAGCAAGACATGAAGACCGCGCTGGGAGCATGGGTGTGAAATTATCTGCGCAGCGCAGTAGGCGTCGAACGTTTAGCCAATCAGAGTCAAGTTTCAAATCGATTGTCCCAGAGCCTCTATTCCGCTCGCGTGCGAGGGGTTTGGCTCTGGGGACGAGATTGTGGAAATGATGGACAAAATCCGATGTGATCAGTTGTACATGCACACATGTTCTGAGCACTGTAGAAGCAAAGGTACTGTAGATGAATGTAGTTTTTTATCGCAAAATTATACCAACTTCTCTGCAGAGGTTCTTGTAAAGCATGTGCTGGTTCAGTTGATTTGTGTGTACAATAGAAAATGGGACCTCAGACTCAGAACTGGCACTAGTTGTTCACACCCTTCTGTTTCAAAAGACAATCAAGTTCAGGGATATTTTCAAGCACTTCTCTACTACTGGTATACGGGTAAAATACTCAATCTTTATTTCCATAATTATTTCTTTTTACAATTTATCCAAATGGCCAGGAAAAAATAAAACTTCTTGTAATGTTACAAGAACAAATGGCATCCACAAGGTACCCGGCTACCCGCACTGCTCATGGCGAGTGGGTTGTAGCTACTTCATATTACCACAACATAATGACACCCATGAGACCCACTCTGTATCTCGTTAAATAATCTATCAACTAATCATTATCTTTAAAACATTAAAATGTCTTCATATTACCCTTGACTTTTCCCCCCGGAAAATTCCTCATAGAAATCGCCAGAAATGCACTCCTGGGGCTTCTGAAATTGAAACTTTTCTGGGTGAGCATCAGACCCTCCTAGGGGTCTTTACACTTTATAGAAACATAATAAACTCAATCTTCTTCTAAAAAACGGTAGTACTGTAGACTTAGATGCTTGAAAATATCCCTGAAGTTGCAGTGCACCCATATAGTTTGCTGCTAGGCTGTAACTTCTGTCGTGACTCAGAATGATATAACATCCCAACTTCTCTTGTGAAAGAGATAAAAGCTACAGTATTGTGTATTATCCCATTAAATAGGAGTAAATCATTACACGGGTCAACGTGCAGCATATTTTAATTGTGATTTAATTTGTAGGTTGTGGTCGGTTATATGTGGCAGATGGGAATTGGAAACTACGCTATGCCCACTGCATGTGGAAAGTCCCTGTCTCAATTCCTGGATTTGGTCCAGTTAATTATCCTAGTGTCTGTCCTTTATCACCCAAGCGTGGTCATGCATTTTGTGAGACACATTGTGTTAAGGCTTGTCAGTTGGGATATCCAGCTGTTGGGATATCCGAGTTCAACACCATGACATGTGAACAAACTTTTATTTGGGCAAGCAGGTTTAAAAAGGTGATATGTGCAATGCCACATGTGCATCAGTTCTTTTTCCTGCACAGGCTTGTAAAATATCGGAATAGATACACGGAGAAGTGCCATCGCATGAGAAAAGCCCCAATTCTTCCAAAAGTTGGAAAACATTCTGAGCGTTAAGTGAGAACAAATGATCACAACATTTCCATTAACTATAAGATAAAACATATTCCGAAAAAGAATGTCATCTTGTAAATTCAAGGTTCGAGCTATAAAAGAGACGAGCTATAGTCTCGTATCTTTATATTTCGAATCTTGGGTTTATAAGATGACATTCTTTTTCGGAATATGTTTTATCTTATACTTTTTGAAGTTGTCGGCTGGTTATGATCCAAAATATTGTGTAAAAATATCGTACTGTAAGTCTCGGCTAGAGAAATCTACGAATAACCACTAGTAAGGATATTATATCAAAATATTATCCAACAGATAATTAAACAATTTCAGCATCAAGTAGTGCAAGTACAAAAAGTGTATTGGTTGTTGCTATGGAAACAATGACGTATCAAAATGGCTCCAAACTGACATTCAACGTTGTTTATTTCGGAAATTTGGTTACCCCCTTTTTTATTTCATTTAACATTTTCTAAAGGTCAGAACAATGAGCAAAAAGATTTTAAATATAATCAATCCAATTTGTTCCTATTTTAAAAAATTACGTTTTTCACGTTTTAAAAAATTCGGCATTACAGAATTTTTAAAAAATCTTCTTGTCGATTGCCCTTATACCTTTAGAAAATGTTTAATGAAATAAAAAATGGGGGTAAGCAAAGTCATTTTCGAGCCATTTTGTTGCGTCATTGTTGCCATAGCAACGATCAAACGTCAAATTTCTGCAGTATTAAATAGTTTACCAACAAAAGGTATAGACAATATAGATAAATGACAGCGTAAATAAATTGACACATGCATGTACTAGTAAACTAAACTTGTTCAAGCTGTTGTGAATTGGCAAGTCGCGTGCAGAAAAGAAACGTCATTAAACATAACAAAATTAGAGTAAAGTACAAAGGTTAAGTCGAAGCTTGAGAACACACAGCGTCTGTATCTGGGTATGGGATTCAGCCTCGGTTTGAGCAATAGCTCAGTTCCCTTCACGAAGTTCACTCGCTTTCCTTACATTCTCTGCAAAGGAATGTGGAACTGAGCTTTTTCGCATCCTTGTATTTAATACCCACACAACTGCAGTGCAGCCATTGTTCACATTTTGTGCAAACAATCATGCTTGCAGATTTCTTCTTATGGCATATGCAACAATCCGATTTACTTGCGTTTTGTTCTCTGGGTTCTGCCTTCCGCTTCTGAGGCTGAGCTTCGATGGTTGTCTGCTGTGGCTAAAGAATAAAAAAATTTGGACGTTATATGATAAGGGCTATATTAAAATTTAAACACCAAAAAGAAACATATTCCGAAAGTCAGGTTTGAGAATGAATTTGTAATAGAATGGAAATATTGCCGTTTATTGATCATCTGGTTTACTTACTAAAATCTCGAGTGTGCAAGATGTTGATTTTCGGAGTATGTTTCCTTTCACTTAAACACAGATCGGTGAGAGAAGCGCACTAACTGCATCTCTTAGCCGTGTTTTCCCTGTGCAACCCATATCGAGTTTTTTTTCATAAGTACGAACGCTTACACAATACATACCATCATCTATGGCGATGTCTTCTCCCATACCTTTGATAAAAAAAAGAGGAAACGTTAAAAAAGAGCTTTTTTGCTTTTTGCATGGGAGGGCCGATTTCAACAATACTCGATCACGCAGGGCCTTTTATCTATATATTGTTGTATCGAAAGGAAATTATATGCAGGTGTTGCCCTACGTACGAATGAGTTTATCTACCCACCAGAGTCGTTCAGAGTTGAGTCCTGATCACTGATCTTTGCACTTTGTCGACTTTCTGAAAGAGCAATTGAGTTGGCTGAGCGTGACAATATCTCTACTTAAGTTATGCCAAGATTTCCCCCTTAATACTCACCTACGATAGTTGTCACTGCTTGTGCCACTATAGAGGTACCAGATTTTGCCTGAGTCCGCAAATCATCTGCGTGGAATTCATTCGCCTTGGCAAGCTCTTCGTTCTTTGCCTTTAGTGACTGATTCTCCTTTTTCAGGGAATCAATTTCGTCCTTCTGCTCCATCAGTCTCTTTAAAAAGGTCTGTTTTTGTCTCTCCGCTTCCTTTTCGTACCATTCGTAGGTCTTTTCCATCTGTTTTGCATTCCTCTCTTTCAGACTCTCGATCTCCATGCCCTTTACCACACAATCGTGGCACGGCTTGGGCTCGTCACCGTCGTTATCACCACTCTCGTTGTTTTCCTCGCTCTCGTTGTTTTCCTCGCTCGGCTCATCGTGCTGAGGTGTCTGTCCTAACGCTGCATGGTTTAGAGAAGACATACAGCGTGGTAATACGACAATTCAACAAAGATTGACGGAAACGCATACATTTTCACGTCATGCTAATTTTATTCGTGAGTAATGCATGGTAACTAGTAACTACTAATAATTAATTTATGTTACTAATAACACTAATAATTTATGTTCGTTAAACCTTTTCTTGACATACCTCTATCAAGTTGCTGTAGTAAATCTCGGCTGAAGATTTCTCTTGGTATACGCACGCAACAAATCCTTTTGGCGGTATTACGGAAACGAGACCGGTAATCGGATGTTGCGTCCTTAATACCCTTTATGACATGGCGAACACTATCCCCACTGGGCGCTCTTAATTTCGCTTTTTCAATGTAATGAAGAGCCTTTGGGAGGACAAACACAATTGACCTTGTGCCAGTCGTCCCTTTGACATCGTTTCTTATCCATTCTTGAACCTTGAAAAAACAGTTGCAAGATATCAGACAAGGGTGGTTCCGTTTGATGCAATGTCTTATCTTTTATATATATAGCGTTCCTTTAAAACTATGTCTCCTTATTGAAATTTTATGTCAATGGGCTGGCGTAAAGGAAGACACATGCAGTAACTAACGGTAAACCAGTTAACTTTAACTGCAGTTAGTGGTTTAGCCAATCATAATCAGTTATTTACGAGTTATGTACGATTTTATACCCAACGAGTATTCAATCGTAACATGGACAGTTAAAAGTCTTTTTACTATCCATGATCGTAATTAACGTCAAAACCCCTTCGTTAATTAAGGCAAGGGTATTTTTTTTCGAAAATACTAACTTAAACTAGATTGAGCTGTGCTTATATGACACATTTTACCACGTAAATTTAATCGTTTTGCGCTGTAACTCGAAAAAGGTGACCATACTTTTTTATTTCGTTTTTTTTTCTTCTCACATTCTGAATTAACAAAAACAAATACGACTAATATTTTACAGTTTTTATGCGTGTTTTTGTTTTAAAAAACATGTTATGATAAATGGGAAATTACATTTCAGCATCATAATAATGCACGTCAGTAATTTTGCCCTATTAAAATTCAATGTTTTCTTATACTTGCTTGGTGTTTTATTGTAGAGTCCTTTAACAACAGTCCCGTAATTCATATTTTACATTTATTCCCAATTGGGTCAAGATCACGCCATATTGAGAAAACATGGTATATTGTGTTTGGCATATCTTCTAAACGGGTTCGGCGACCCCTTTTTTGTCTTTTTATTATATGCGTATCATAAACTTTAAGCCTGGGACGTTTCAGCAAGTTGTCATTTCGGATACAATTACTGCATGATGAAGCACTTAAGAGTTTAATAATATTGTCGCATCTTACCTCTCTTATTTTATACAAGATTGTGTCAAGAAAATCACAATATAAGTTTCGAGAAAAAATTCATAATCCTGTTTCCTACTAGGCGATTTTTTTCCCAGGAAGCGACATGTTCCTTTATGGGCATGGCCTCATTTCACGTGATAGCCAGGCGACAAAGGAAAACGTCCTTTCGCGCGAAAAAGTCGCCTAGTGGAAAACAGGTTTATAACCGTCTTAAAGCCTTTTTGACCATGAAATGTCAATTTGTATCCACATGGTATTCATGCTTTAGTATTAAAAAAGGTGAATGAACCTGTTATACCTCAGTTTTATCCATCTGCAGCGCCTGGATACTTTGCAGTATGAGACATAATATATCTTCGATGCCAGTTGTTGCCTTTACCGTGAGATCGTAGAATGATATCACATAGGGCAGGAATTCTTTATGAAAAAATTATCCAACACCTTCTCGCTTACGACATGTTCGTCATCAACTAATTCGACAATCTATCAAGCCAAGAGAAAATTCTTGTTATTACAAATACTCGTCGTCTTGACAGGTCAATCATAAGTACGGTTCTTCACGTTATGTGGTTGGAGACTTAAAAACAAAAGGGCGGTTAAGTAACAGGATGAAATACCATATCTTGTGGGTCTTAAAAATAACTGGTACAACTAAAAACTTCCAATTCCAAAAGCAACGACTAAACTTTCTACATTTCTATATCTCGAGCCTCTAGTTTCGACTTCAACGGAAGGGGTGGGGCTCAATGCTGCTTGAGTTTGATGTCTTCATTTCTAAAAACGTTATATAGCGTCGTGCAAGGATTTGAAAACGACACCATGAAATAATTCTAACCTTATAACGTGGAGAGCTTTTGCACCTGCTTGGTCCTCTCGCACAGATAAGCCTTTAATCGGCGATACAGGCGTGCCAGCCATATTATTCAACCCTATAAAGAAAATCCAAAAGCCGTACTGAGCAATGATTTCTTCTAGAAGTGCATCGAAAAATACAAAAAGCCAGTATTATTCGCTTACCGTGATAGATCTTCCTGAGCTCTGGAGGTAGCTGTTCAATATGCGCTCTTGAGCATTCCGCAGATGAATTAAGGCTTGTTTGACCGGAAAACAATATTCTCTGATATATCGAAAATGAGTGAGGAATTTTAATTTGGTTCTTAAGGGTGTGTCTACTGTATAGTAAGCGAGCAATGGAAAAGTTTAGCAACTCCAAATTATCAGAGACAGTAATACCTAGTAAATCAAACGAAGTAAAGCCTTACGCAAAATTAGTTTATAAAATTGGTAAAACATCTAACGTTTCGTTGTAAATCACTAAATCGTAACATCTTCAGACGTAAAGATTATATTTACAAGGACCAATGAAATTACAGATAAGAGAAAACTGACACCAATACGACACTGAGAAGTTTAAGAGACAAGTGTGACAAGCTACACAAAAGAAACGGAAACAGAGACAGTAAAGCTTGTTGTTCCTGACGCTTTCACTAACTTCAGGCTCTTTTTGAAAATGACCAGAGGAAAATAATTTCGAAATCCAAAAAAGAAACGGAATGTCATGTTTTCTGACAATGTATAGCCTAATTTGACAGAGGGAGGGCTCGCGAGGGTAAAGCACCACATGGAATAAAATAAAAAGGATTTTTATTTGTTGCTGTGAAGAAGCGATCTAGAGTTACTGTACTGCGCACAACAATCGTCTGACCATGAATCACTCATAGGCGTTTAAGGGTGTTGAATAATGAATCAGGGACACAAAATCGCTACATCTTGCTACTCGTAGTAAAACTCGATATATTCTCTTTTGGTTCCGCGGGCACGCTGGCACGGTGATATATATCGTAGTAAAACTTGATATATTATCTTTTGGTTCCGCTGGCACGGTGATATATATATCGTAGTAAAACTAGATATATTATCTTTTGGTTCCGCGGGCACGCTGGCACGGTGATATATATCGTAGTAAAACTAGATATATTCTCTTTTGGTTCCGCGGGCACGCTGGCACGGTGATATATATCGTAGTATAACTAGATATATTCTCTTTTGGTTCCGCGGGCACGCTGGCACGGTGATATATATCGTAGTATAACTAGATATATTATCTTTTGGTTCCGCGGGCACGCTGGCACGGTGATATATATCGTAGTAAAACTTGATATATTATCTTTTGGTTCCGCGGGCACGCTGGCACGGTGATATATATCGTAGTAAAACTAGATATATTATCTTTTGGTTCCGCGGGCACGCTGGCACGGTGATATATATCGTAGTAAAACTGGATATATTATCTTTTGGTTCCGCGGGCACGCTGGCACGGTGATATATATCGTAGTAAAACTTGATATATTATCTTTTGGTTCCGCGGGCACGCTGATATATATCGTAGTAAAACTAGATATATTATCTTTTGGTTCCGCGGGCACGCTGGCACGGTGATATATATCGTAGTAAAACTTGATATATTATCTTTTGGTTCCGCGGGCACGCTGGCACGGTGATATATATCGTAGTAAAACTAGATATATTATCTTTTGGTTCCGCGGGCACGCTGGCACGGTGATATATATCGTAATAAACTCGGTCACCGGCCATAGATCATAAATAAAACTAGAGGGGGCACTACTCTAGCTATCTTAATTTCAATCAACACAAGTTTCATCCGGGACTTTTTGATTTGCCCTCATTCTTTTCCAATATATAGTTACATCTCTGAGTGGAATGATCTTAAAGGTTTATCGGTAATTTGGTTACGTGGGCACGCGTGCTCATGGAATTTTGAAACGACAACTCCGTTTATTCCAGGCATGGTATAATTGTTGTAGGCAAAAACTGATGGGCAAATTCCCCACCCCAGGGCTGTGAAAAATTGACAAATTCCCCACCCCCGGGAGCACACGTCATTGATCGAGTTCACTAAGCCTTATTTATACCAATCAATCTCTATTAAAATATATAAAAAATATATAAAAATACCCTCAAAAATGTCCACAAGCTTTGTCAGGTTGTTGTCTACCAACCAATCTTTTACAAATGCATTGTTTTTCCTCTTAAACTCATCCATAACTCAATATATATTGAATGCAAAGTTGCAAACCACGGGGACACATTCGCACCCATAATTCTTTGCAGTCTTAGCTTGGGTCAAATCCCTGGGGGGTTTAAAGTGCTAGTATAATGTCCAGCCTCTGGGAACTGGGGGATGGATGGTCATGTCTGGAATTGACTCGTGCATAAAGGTATGCATTTGTAGTGTTCAAGCAAATTATATAAATACCAGCACACTTAAAGCGCCCCTGAGATCAAATTTTTGTATTGTGTTTTTTTTACATATTCGTAAAGAATATGGTGTTTTTAATGAACTGGCCAAATTTCAAGCAAATCCGTGCATGAGAAGCTGGCCACATCACGCGCTCCAAAGTTAGTGAGTGTTTTTTTTTACGGTTTTTGTATGAGGTTATACGGCCGCCATTAAAATAACATGTTCCGGAAACCACCACTACAAACCAATGGAAGTGATGTCAAAGACTCAACACCAAAACATTCTCGGGCTAATCTCCATATGAAAATAAAACCTGTCTTTTGTGCTTTCACAACTATATTTTCATATACTTCGGCGCTGCGTAACTAAAATATGCCCATCACCTCGTTGTGTAGTGCAAGGGTGCAGCAATTTTTCAAACATTAGTGCTGGGATCTCATTGCATTGCGGTTGCGATTTGTTCGTAGGCATCGAACAAATTTCAACCCCAAAGACATATTTGTTGTTTGTTCGCAAAACTTCGAAGAAAAATGCTTCGATGGGATACACATGGAAGGATGTAGAAGTAAACTTCTTCCACTTTCCGTCCCAACAATCTTAGAAGGAAGAACCACAAAAGCCATCGTCGACGAAAGGTAAGTTTTTACTTCTTTATGTATTATTGTATTTTCAAAATAATTATCAATATGTGTATTGGCAAAAACAATTTAAATATTATTAAATGAGAATACTAATTCTGTGCTAAGAGTGTAAGCTAAGCTTTCTTCTAATTAAGTTTAATTGTGTAGGCTTAAATAATAATTTATATGTATTATTAAATTCTTGAACAAAACCAATAACACTGATTTACTGACTTGCATAAAAATGCATGTTGATATAGAGTGGCATTCCTAATATTGTGATCACACATTCAACCTTGAGATCAGGATTCAACCAACTCTGATTCAAGTACTGGTACTCTGCAGAAGGTAATATCAGTTATGGTACATACAGTAGTGTTATTTATTTCAAAACTTCAATATATTAAGCACAAATTTTAGGTGGAGAAGATATTCAGGCAATGAACCAACCAGCCATACTGGAAAGTTCGTTATTCGTCCGCCGGATATTTACGCCAGTAATTTCTTCTCAAATTTTTGTACGCCAGTCGGCGGGGGGCCGGGGGTGGGGTTCACCTTCGGTGCGCCATGGAAATTCATGCCTACAACGTGGTGCGACATAACACAATGCAAATGCTGCGCAATAAAAGTAATATCAAATGTAATGTCATTTTAATCTGATTTCACATCAATCCGTTTCCAATATTTTGGCAGTTGAATACAACTCTTCTTACTTCTGTGGCGAGATTCTTTTACTGCGGTGTTCACATGAGTAAACCGTTGAACGATTTTCATATTGGGGGGTCTGTTCACAAAAGGGATTCTTCTTGGGGGGCCCGGGGGCATGCCCCCCCGGAAATTTTTGAAATCTAGAGTCTCGGAAATGCCATTTCCTGCATTTTGGGGGAAGAATTTACAGAACTCTGAAGGTCAGAAAACTCTTTGTTTGTTTGTTGCCATTAATAGATTAAGATTTATATATAAAGCAAACCAGAACAAACGCCCAACACAACATATTGTCAACAGTAACAGTACTAATTTCTGGAATGCTCCCTTGCTTTGTATTGTTGATATAATGTTCAAGTACAGACCGCTGCGTGTGCTAGAGCGACTGATTTGAACAATTTTTCTGTCTATCTCAATGTTGTATTTGCGATGTTAAACTATGCCTGTGTCAGTGTTATTAATACCTCTGTGGGTGGACCTCAATGTAAAATGCTGCAATAAAAACTACTAAAAACAAGCTTCATTTTGCTAATAGAAAATGACTTTCTCAAAAAAGGTTTGGAGAGTTCAATTTCTGACGTGTCTAGGGTCATCAGGGTTTATTTATGATCAAACGTTAGTTCCTCATTGTCCCGCATAATCCTCGATGTCCTATGTTTTTGTCAAATAATGTAACATTTAGTTACAACAAATTAAGGTATGATAATTTTGTTTATTTCAAAGTTTTCATGCCATATTTAGCACACCGAACTGACAGAAAGTACACCACACTGATACGCTTCACGCCATTTACGCCACGCCAACAGTTTATACCGAAAATTAGATTACTCTTACGCCAAATTTGGCGTAATCCACGAAACTCCACGCCGGATATATCCAGCGTAACATACGAACTTTCCAGTATGGCCAACCAGTCACCTCCTGAATCCCAGTTTATGGACAAAAACCGATTTTTTTTAACAAAAACCGATTGTGCCTCGAGAATAGTGAACAACCATGTATGTTCTTACTACAAATGAAATTTATGTAGTTACATACCTTCGAAATGGGCAAAATCTTTGCAAAACCACCTTTGTCGAAGACATTGATCTTTTGCCAGCCATTCCAGAGCATGTCGAATAACTCAAAATCTGTGATAGTTGTTTATCCATAATTCCACAGAAAAACAAAGCAAACCACTTAGAATAGATAAAAACGTTTATTGAAACTTTAAAATGAAAACGTCGTGCACAATTTCAAGCAAATGCTTCCAAATTTCAAGCAGGCGCCATCTCCAAAAAAATGTTATGGTGTAATTAAACTACCAGCATGCTTTGCGTTAATGCACAGGCCACAGGGCGCCCCACATCACGATCGGAAATAGCCTGGTACCCTGGGCCAGGTAACCACTAATCTCATTCTCGCGTCATCAGGGCTAAATCCACTTATGAATCCAACAACATAGTCTCTCGTTATGAACCAAACGTAGTTCTATGATGTATTTCATCATACGCGTGATGTATTTCATCATACGCGTGCAACGACTGTCCCACATGGGGGATGTTAAACTAAAAAACATAAAGCTAAAAATCCTAGAGGCGTGTTGTAGTCGGGGTCTGAGAGGTGGGTCATTTTTCCTATTGAAAAATTCTAGTTGGGGTAGAAATTTCAAGTTTTTATGAAAAATGCTATTTGGGGTAGAAATTTCAAGTTTTTAGGCAAACGGAAAATATTTTTAAAATGGGAAAACGTCTGTCATTTGATTAAATGGGTAATTCTAGGGGGTTTTATTATCTTAGTACTCAGGACCATTAAATCACAACGCGTCTTCTTCAATATGGCGACGAGGAAATGAGTTAGAAGGCCACGTAAACCGTCCAAACAGACTTCTTTGGAGGCTAGTCTTGAACACTTGCAGAGCGTGGCCAATTCAATCAAGCATTCAAGCCACAGTTGTCTGGGATAGTATAGGTTAGTCTGTCTAAATATTGCTGGAGTCTTTATAAAACATAACCCTTTGTGTATATAGGATGATTTATATTTATACATGTGTGTGGTTGGATTTTTCACGCGGCACTTTAAAAGGTACTGCGCAAACCAGAACGAGTCCAAATAACTATTTGATTTAACATGATTTTGATGTGCAAATTTTAAAACATTTAGGTACTTACAAAACATTCAAACGTTTAAAACATATTAATATTCAAACCCAACAATTGGTTTAGAAACACTTTAGGTCAATTGTTCAAAAGTCGATTAGTTTAATCTTGGGAAACATGGATTTTTTTTGCAGCAAAACCTTCAGTCGGAAAATGTTGGAATAAAGTAACATTTTAAGTTTTAAACCCAAAACAGTGCTAATCAGTTTTTGAACAACCAATTTCAAGAAATTTAATAATAAATATTTTAAATTTCCAGAGGGAATCCAATGGAAGGTGACGCACACCGCGTATTTTCCGGCCCCTTGAAAAACTGCACTTTGCAGCATCTTTTTGGAATTCACACTAGTTGAGATTGACTGAAATATGATTAAGCTGCCATTTCTAACAGAATTAGCTATTGCTGGTATTAATTCAACCTAAGAAATAATTCAAAACTTATTAACGGTAAATAGCTTTCTTTTTGGTCAGAACAGCGTTAATGTGCGTCCCTCAACAATACCATGGATCTGCCACAGAATTTAAAATCATAATATGTTATAACAATAGTGCCAAGAGTGGTAAAACTTATGAAGAAGGTATTGAGCTAGCATCTGTCTTAAAAGCCGGGCGCACATGCTACGAGTTTAGTCGGCCGATTTTTAGTTTAGATGCATGATGTAAATCTAAAAACAGCCACCCCTCTGCATTGTTCATTACCATCAGTGGCGTAGCCAGAAGGGGGGGGCGGGGGGCCCAGCCCCCCTGGCAAAAGTGCTGCCCCCCTGAGAAAATTTGGCTTCATATGCCTCAGTTAAGCTGCCCCCCCCTAGGTTTTTCCTGGCCCCCCCTTGACAAAAAATCCTGGCTACGCCTCTGATTACCATCTAAACCATAAATCGGCCCGACTAAAATCGTAGCATGTGCGCCCGGCTTAATAATAAAAAAAAACCAATCAACAAGCTGAAGCTGATAACTGAAACTGTTTTCAGACCACAACAATCAACAAGCTGAAACTGATAAACCGTAAAGGTTTTAAAGCCGACACCATATTCTCCGTAACATGATTTTGTTGAAAGTGTTATGCTGTAATATAATTGAGAATAACCGCTTGTCACCTTGTATCGTAAAGTTTTAATTTAGCAATTATAATTTCTGCTTGTGATCACACTTCTTCAATTTGGTTCAATCGGCACAAACAACAGTTTGAAATCGAGGCTGGCTATGAAAGTAAAAAAATAATGAATAATAATCTCATTGGTAACGTCAATTTCGCGTCAATGTGCATGGAATGAAAAACATGCGGAATGTTTTGTGTGAAACAAATTCGAGAAGTGCTTTTTTTATAAATTTCAGTGTGGCCGCCGAGAAACGTAACAAATATATTTACAAGCACAAAACAGTGTGCCAGTTTACGTCCCGACTTTGTTATCAACAGCTACTAAATGGAGATTTGGTGGTCAGCTGAGAGGAAAAGCATGACGTTTTAAAACTAGTCTGACATATCGATAATAAAATAACTGTTTGAAGCGATCTGATAACAAAAAGTTGTCAGTATTTGTGTAACAAATGACAATAGACCCTATCCATTATGACGTTTGATGGCGTCATTGTACTACTGGCTAAATAGAAAGAGAATACTAACAAAATATTCTGGTAGTAAGTAGTAAAATTACGCCATCAAACATTATAGTGGGTAAGGTCTATTGGGAAGAACTAATACTGATAAATAAATATATATAGAAAATTTAAACAATAATAGAGATTATACAGTATGCTTGAACAAACTATATAGTTATTCTGTAAATCATTAAAGGTTCGATAATGATCAACAGATCGATGTGCTGTGTTCTGAGACATGTACCTGTAATAATTTAGAAATCTAAACTAGTTTAACTGGCTAGCGTATTTCCGCTTACAAATCGTAATACATGAATAAGATTGGGAACAACCTCGTACCCAGGGGCATTTGTAAGGGGCTGGGCCAAGATAAACAAAATGGCGGGAACAAATGGCCCTGGCAAAGGCTAGGCTAAAAATGCACTGTTTAAGAGCGCATTTTCAGTAATCTTTTGTAATCTCGACCAATCAGAGGCTGACATAGCCTAGCCAGGGCCATTTCTTCTCGTCGTTTTGTTTATCTTGGCTCAACCCCTTACAAATGGCCCTGGGTAGCTTTTAGACATTTATGGGCAATTTAAAGACATTATTTTATAGAAAAAATAAAAACCTTAGTCGCTGTGCGATAATAAAGAAATAACAGTACTCGAGAAGCTAGCAAATACTCGCCTATCGGCTCGTGTTTTACACGCGCGTCTCTCGTTCATTATTTCTTTATAATTGCATGCGACACGTTTTTTTATTTCTTAAGTAAATGCCCATAAAGATCGGACGGGAATATTTTAACTATCATAACAAATTTTACATGAATAAAGACTGTATGTGATGTATACTTTATTTAGAAGTTGTAAGAAAGGTAAATTTTAACTCATAAAAAGCAAGAGAAACAATCAATTTTGATATTTTTTAACTTTGATAAAACATTGTCATTGACATTGATGTTTTATTCAACAACTAGTTACCAGCTTTTTTCAGATTTGAAAACCTCACCTCTTAATATTGCCAACAATTTAAACAGCGAAAAATCGTGAAGATAAAACTTTAACGAAAATAGCATTTTAGGATGTTTTAGAAATCATACATATACAAGTAGTAATCCCCCCCATATAGACCACAAAGGGATGCCGCCTCATTAAATATTCAACTTATTATTTATTCATTCTCAGGCACCTTTGGGACCTCCAAACCCTAATTTTTATCCAACCCCCAACCCTAGCTGTTACTTAACCCCCCGTGTAGTAAGTATGTCATAACCGATAGCTCTCCGACTAATTTCCGAAGTTATGTCATCAAAAGGCATCCCACTTTCTTCCTTATAAGTATTAGTAATTACCTTTTCATTTATACACTTTACCCCACTGTCAGTCAACACTTGTGGGACACATAGGTACAAAGAGCATGCGTACAGTAAGCTTTAACGAAATAGACGTTCTTTACAAGGAACGAGAGAGAAATTGATAGAGACATTTTATATTTTTTATCTGAAACCTCATCTGTGTGAGTATAGAGAGTTTGGAGCAATCTAAATGTCTGAATTGGCCAGAGATAACTTGAGGTAGTTCTACTTAATAACATATCATGAATATTATATTAAGGTTAGAACCTAAATATTCAAACAGAGTAAGTCATCCTAGAATCATTGCTAACTAAACCCTCGTTTATAAAGCAAGTCAAGATATCGTAAGAAGAATTTAAGATATATTTTAGACGAGGAATCACTTCGAGAAGTCGAGAAAAGAACGATTTTAAGTGTCGAAATATGAACTAAAGGCAAAGCGATTTATTACTTTGAAAGCGTTGCTACGCTTTCTGTTACTAAATGTGATATTTGTACATTTATCCTCAGTGCACGTGCAGGAGACAAAAGAGAAACTCATTAGGGGTCATTAAGAGGATTAAGCGCTTGGGCAAGTCTAGGCGAGAAGGTCATTAGCAGTGTTACCATAGCGAAACCGCGTCGCGTCCTTCATTCGTCTCAGGCTCCTTTAGGACCCTCTAGCTGTTACTCAACCCCCCGTGTAATACGTCATAACCGATAGCTCTCCGACTAATTCCCGAAGATCGTCATTATCAAAGGATGCTCGACTTATTATAAGTAATAGGCACCAAATTTCATTTATGCACTTTACCTTACTGATCGACAGTCACCAGCTGTGGGGCATTATTTAAACAGAATAAGTCATCCTAGAATCATTGCGTGCTAACCCTTGTTTATAAGTGAAGAATTCGTGAGAAGATAGAATGAGGAATCACTTTAAGCCGTATATAAGAAGAACTTAAGATAGTGTGAGGAATCAATGCGAAAAGCCGTGAGCTAAGGGGTTTGAAACGTATTAACACTGGCACATAGCAACGTAAAGCTTGTATGTGAATATTATATTAGATATTTGGTTCGCTTTTGTGGTGTTTATACGTTTAAGAACTGTGCAAAGTTCATCAAGGTTCGCTTTCGATGATAACTCTTAGCGAGTTGTTAATATAAATATATTTTATTGTTGGAGTCTACTTTGGAATATTACAGAGCTTGGTTAAATAATTCGATGCTATGGTTTGGTAGTTTATAAAAAAATCAGACTCGTACGTGTAGAACACAAAGGAGAAAAGCCATTAGAATCTCATTAAATGTTACTAATGAGCAAAACACCACGGATTTGCATATATGGTAGAATATTTCATTGTTTTGGAGGGTTAAAGGGGGATAATAAGGGGTATGAGGAGGCATTCATGCGTGGGCATGTTCGGGCGAGAAGGTCATTATCAGTGTTACCATAGCGAAACCGCGTTGCCGACTCCTCTTTCTCCTCCTCCTCCTTCTCCTCCTCCTCTTTCTCCTCCTCCTCTTTCTCCTCCTCCTATAGGACTCGGAGCTGCTCTGAGCCAAGAGCTCGGAGTCGCTCGGAGCCAAGAGCCGAGGGCTTGGAGTCGCTAGGAGCCAAGAGCCGAGGGCTCGGAGCCGCTCAGAGCCGGCAACGCGGTTTCGCTATGGTAACACTGATAATGACCTTCTCGCCCGAACATGCCCACGCATTAATACCTTCTCATGCCCCTTATTATCCCCCTTTAACCCTCCAAAACAATTAAATATTCTATCATATATATATTAGTAACATTTAATGAGTTTCTAATAGCTTTTCTCCTTTGTGTTCTACACGTACGAGTCTGATTTTTTTATAAGCTACCAAACCATAGCATCGAATTATTTAACCAAGCTCTGTAATATTCCAAAGTAGACTCCAACAATAAAATATATTTAGACTAACAACTCGCTAAGAGTTATCATCCAAAGCGAACCTTGATGAACTTTGCACAGTTCTTAAACGTATAAACACCACAAAAGCGAACCAAATATCTAATATAATATTCTCATACAAGCTTTACGTTGCTATGTGCCAGTGTTAATACGTTTCAAACCCCTTAGCCCACGGCTTTTCGAATTGATTCCTCACACTATATTAAAGTGCCTATGTCATCCTCAGGGACTTTACATATTTATACTAATTGGAACATTCTGAGAAGATTTGTAATATATCTTCTCAGGCGCAAATTTCATCTTCATGGATTTTTTTGCCATTAAAGTTGACGGAAGTGACGTCAAAAGAGGAATCTGTAAAGTGGTTTTCATATAGACAAATTCCTCTTTCGACGTCACTTCCGTCAACTTTAACGGCAAAAAAATCCATGAAGATGAAATTTTCGCCTGAGAAGATATATTACAAATCTTCTCAGAATGTTCCAATTAGTATAAATATGTAAAGTCCCTGAGGATGACATAGGCACTTTCAGTTCTTCTTATATACGGCTTAAAGTGATTCCTCATTCTATCTTTTCACGAATTCTTCACTTATAAACAAGGGTTAGCACGCAATGATTCTAGGATGACTTATTCTGTTTGAATAATGCCCCACAACTGCTGACTGTCGATCAGTAAGGTAAAGTGCATAAATGAAATTTGGTTCCTATTACTTATAATAAGTCGAGCATCTTTTGATAATGACGATCTTCGGGAATTAGTCGGAGAGCTATCGGTTATGACGTATTACACGGGGGGTTGAGTAACAGCTAGATGGTCCTAAAGGAGCCTGAGACGAATGAAGGACGCGACGCGGTTTCGCTATGGTAACACTGCTAATGACCTTCTCGCCTAGACTTGCCCAAGCGCTTAATCCTCTTAATGACCCCTAATGAGTTTCTCTTTTGTCTCCTGCACGTGCACTGAGGATAAATATACAAATATCACTCTTAGTAACAGAAAGCGTGGCAACGCTTTCAAAGTAATAAATCGCTTTGCCTTTAGTTCATATTTCGACACTTAAAATCGTTCTTTTCTCGACTTCTCGAAGTGATTCGTCATCTAAAATATATCTTAAATTCTTCTTACGATATCTTGACTTGCATTAGCAAGGATGACTTACTCTGTTTGAATATTTAGGTTCTAACCTTAATATAATATTCATGATATGTTATTAAGTAGAACTACCTCAAGTTATCTCTGGCCAATTCAGACATTTAGATTGCTCCAAACTCTCTATACTCACACAGATGAGTTTTCAGATAAAAATTATAAAATGTCTCTATCAATTTCTCTCTCGTTCCTTGTAAAGAACGTCTATTTCGTTAAAGCTTACTGTACGCATGCTCTTTGTACCTATGTGTCCCACAAGTGTTGACTGACAGTGGGGTAAAGTGTATAAATGAAAGGGTAATTACTAATACTTATAAGGAAGAAAGTGGGATGCCTTTTGATAATGACATAACTTCGGAAATTAGTCGGAGAGCTAATCGGTTATGACGTACTACACGGGGGTTGAGTAACAGCTAGGGTTTGGGGGTTGGATAAAAATTAGGGTTTAGAGGGTCCCAAAGGAGCCTGAGAAATAATGACGTATGTATAAATAATGAGGTTAGGGTTTGGAGGTCCCAAAGGAGCCTGAGAATGAATAAATAATAAGTTGAATATTTAATGAGGCGGCATCCCTTTGTGGTCTATATGGGGGGGGGGGGGGGGGTATTACGACTTATATAAAATTCTCTTTTACCCGAGCTTCAATATCATATGCATGATGCTCTAGTTGCACAGAAAAGCAAATAACTTATCTCATCTTGTAATATATGTAACCTTCATGTAATTTAAAGTGCCTATGAAACGAAAATTAAGTCTGTCTTATTTGAAAGAACACTTCAAATGATAGAATAACATCTTTTGTAGTTTTCCGTTTCCTTGCTTCGTTTTTGAGATATTTCAGTTTGTTTGATATGCAAATTTGACTTATAAGATTACTTTACATCACACTTTGCATAAAAAGTGTTCTACATCTTTGTTATTATCGAACAAAAGCCCTAGGTGAATTTGGAACCATACCAAACAAACAAATGAAATATCTCAACAACGAAGGAAGGAAACAAAAAACTGCAAAAGATGTTACTTTGTCATTTTAAGTGGGTTTTTTTAATAAGACAAACTTAATTTTTGTTTCATAAGTCTATCATAGGCACTTTAAAAGTAAAGCCCTAATCAAACGAGAACGCAAGTCATCGCAAGTTGGCAGTCAGAATTTCTGTGGCGGTCGTTTGAACACCCAAATTAACAAAATAAAGGTTTCATGAATGTTTTAAACAAGTTTTAACTTTGTCACGCTACATGATATTTTCGGGAAACTATTCAGAGCGGCTGGCTGAGATAGCGTAACTGCCAACTTGCGTTCTCGTTTGATTAGGGCTTAAGTGCGAAATAAGCAGCATACAAAAACAAAATTAAAATATGGTACACTGCATGGCTACAGCCGAAAACAAAATATAGGCAAATCGTAAAAGATGTTGAGATTACGTCAAATATTTGTTTGCATCAGCATAGTAAGTGCGTGTATAAAGTATATTTTTGATTAGCCTCATCTGTTTTTTGTGAAATTGTTCTATTTAGGATTTGGTACCGTACACCAAAATCCTAAATAGAACTCTTTTTGAGTATACGTGACTTTAGGTATATATACGTGACTTAATGACTTTTTATACCGCTTATTCTTTTTAATGTCATGGAAAACATGTTATAGAAACAGCCAAGACAATATCAAACTCTTGAAAACAATATTTGCCACATATTGGTAAGATTTTCATAATTAATTTTGACTTGCCGTCAAATGACGTAACTAAGTTCAACCTAACATGTTTTCCATAAACTGGAGCGCGCTGTACAAAAAGTGATTTACAGCCGTATATCCCTAAAAAGATACAACTAGTTAATTACTTGTTGGTTTTTGTGTACTTAACTCCTACGTTTCTCACACAGTCTTTCACATTTCTCCAAGATCTATTTTGTTGATCTATTTCCTGGTGTTTTTCAAGGAACTCTTCGCACATTTCTTTCCCTGGAACCGTGCCTTTGATGATGTGGCCCATAAAGTACTTTTTTACTGATTCTTTTTCTTCGTCTGCCCATTTTTTAGCACCAAAGTATTTTCTTTTCTTTGATACTATATAAATAAAGCGAACCAAGAACCGTATCACATACCAACTTATTAACAAGGCGTACCGCGTATGAGGGGGGACGATACCCTGCACTACTTTGGAAAACTGATAGGTAAACCATGCACACACTTTTTGGACAATTAAATGGTAGAATGGAGATATTGTTGAAAAAAGCATGATTCGTCGGTAAACTGGCCGGTAAAATTGAGTTAGTCGGTAAAGCGAAAAGCCTATAGAGTTATAGAGCTACTCTAGGTTATGGAGGCACATGCACCCTCAGTCGGAATGGTCATGGTACGCCACAGCTTATATTCTAGTCATAAATTATAATATAATTAGTTCTCACATTCCAACTGAGATGTTAGTCTTTTGAAGAGTCATTTCTTAAACGACTGTAATGTAACTTTCATAAAATCAATTACTGTCGCGTTTCATGAGTTGAAAAAATTCTTGTGCGTTTTTAAAGACTATTTCAAATCTCGCAACACAATACCAAATTAACAAACATATAATTGGGCTAAAAATCGTACGCTACATGGACCTTATAATACCTAGCAGGGTACTGGATTTTACTGTATTTGAAAGCATGAAAGCTGGGCTGGTAAGTGTTTAAAATTATCTTATCAAATTAATTAATAATTCATGAAGAAAATTCAAAAGAAATGAACGTTTAATCAATATCTGTAAATCGCATACAGATTCGTAATTTTTCCTCAGTTTACTAAGCTATTAAGACTACGTCCACACGTATACGTTTTCGTTGCGTTTTCATATTGTTTCAGGTAAGTAGACCATTGTTTTCTACTCCCTTGGGGACGGAGAACAATATGAAAACGCTACGAAAACGTATACGTGTGGACGTTGCCTAAGTAATACATAAAGCATTCGCAGCCGATCTGTATGTGATTTACTACGGATCGCTTGCAGCTCGCCTTACAGATCAGCTGCTCATGCTTTATCTATTACTTAAAGATAAACGGAGAAAATTGTACTCTTCCAGAAAACTTTGTCTTGTGCATGCGTGTCAGTTGTACTGTCATTACGTGTGTGATGAGGTACAAGCTTGTACAGAAATAAAAATATCGCAAACAACTCTTCGTTTCTTGATGTTTCGGTGCTTTATAATGCCCCGGTCATTTTCATTGCTGTTTGAAGTTTTCTTGCAATATATTTAACAAAAATCTCTAATACAAATCCACGTGTGCTGTCGATATATAGTCCACAATAGATTTTTTGATACGCGGGATAGCGCTTGTTTTGAGAACGAGAAGCGTTATGTAATAAAGGAATACCAATTGGTTTTCTGTGCAGGATACTGTAATCCAAACGACGCGCGGTATGTTGCAGGGGCGCAACTAGAAAATTTCGAAGGCAGTGGTTGAACGCAAAAAAAGGGCAAAGTCGTTGAGTATTCTAAACAATTTGGGACTAGAAGCCAGTGGCGTGGGAAGCAGAGATTCTAGGGGGGTCCGGGGGCATGCTCCCCCTGAAATTTTTTGAATGTTGGGTCTCTGAAACGGCATTTCCTGCATTTTTAGGACGCTTTTCTCGTATTTTCGGTTGCGGAAATTTTTATTTTGGTCTCGCATTATTGCGGAGAATTGTATTGCGTGCTACAACACGATTAATTATCTGTTTATCTAATGTCTAACCTAGTATTAGAGGTACAAAAAGGGCAGGGGTTAAAAAGGGCAGGGGTTGCAACCCCCCAACGCCCCCCTCCCCTAGTTGCGCACCTGTGTTGCGAGACTGGAGCAAAGCGTAAAAAAATACGAGCCGATAGGGGTGTACTTCTTAGTAGCTTTTCGAAAGTCGAGCAACATCCCAAGTGTTTGGATCTCAGTATCCTGCGCAAAAAACCATTTTTGGTATTTGTTTTATAAAGTAACAACAAGGCCACAGATAGGTAAAAATGGACCAAATTTGCAATTATTTCAAACTTTGTTGGGCAGGAAAATTTCGAAGAAATACCTAATGGTTTGCGTGTTTGGACACTGTGATCCAAACACGCGGGAAGTCGCGAGACTGGAGAAAAGCGTAGAAAACACGAGCCGCTAGGCGAGTGCGTTTTAGCTTTTCGAAAGTCGAGCAATTTCCGAAGTGTTTGGATCACAGCATCCAAACTCAAAAACTCATTAAGTATTTCTTTTATAAAATAATACAAGCGAACAAGCAGTACAAACTAAAGGAAATTTTTCTCGGGAAATTTCCGTGTTTGGCCGATGGCCTATTCAAAACACGGGTATTGACCAATATCAGAGCTTGCGTAGTACAAATGTTATTTTCCCCACGCAAAGCGTGCATGGGAACTAATCTTAACTTGCGTGTAGTACACGCGAATTGACGATCCATGCGAAACAAATGTCGTAAAGTGATTATTTATTTATTTATTTATTTATTTCTATAAATACATTGTACCATGGTCAATTTACGCGGTTCGCAAATGATCGGGCCCTGGTAACGAACTTTGTGTGCAAGTATCTTTGACCTATCTAGATAATGGAAGGGGAACTGGATAGGAAATTAACTTACGAAACCGGAAACGATGTTTGCACAACTTGCTATGGTAATTATACACTTATAGGGGGCTAATACACCTAACCAGTGGTTCCCACATGGTTAAAATCAGATACTACTGAACTTAAGAGATATTACTGAACTTAAGAGATATTACACTATTGTTTAATTTCATCAATAGCTGATCCTGGCCATGTGGGACCACCCGTTAGGTGCATTAGCCGCTTATAAGTGTATAATTACCTTAGCAAGTTGTGCAAACATCGTTTCCGGTTTCGTAAGATCGTTTTAAGTTTCCTATCCAGTTCCCCTTCCATTAATCTATGATCTTTTTTGACTCATTTCTTTCAATTTTTCCCCGTCCCTAAGTATCGGAGATTGTTTGAAATAATTTTGGTTTTCAGTTGAATTCTAGCTCTGCCGATAAACTAACAATTTATTTTTGAGTTTTGATGGTATCCGTTTTATTACCATTTGTATGAATGTTGTGGTACCGTATTTAATAATATTAATGCTTCTTAACTTCATCAATCGACTAAAACGTAGCTCTAAGCTAGCCGTAAACCATGATTTTTACGGCGTTAAAACTGCAGAAATCGTCTGATTAATCTCTTACAAACGGTCACAGTTACCGTGTTACTTTCACAGCACGAAAAGTGCCGGTTAACAGTTTAACAAATATAAAGTTAACATTATCAAATATAAGCATGATGTGAAATGAGTTTAAACTACTTTGTTTTATGTAGGAAGATATGCCAAAAGAGAAATTAAAGGACGGAACTTTGTTTTTTTCATTCAAATTTTTGTGAAAAAAAAAAACCAGCTTGGAAAACAACACCATAATAGAAAGATGTATACAGCTTTCCAGTTGCCTTAAATATGAACTTGTTTCTGAAAGGAGAAATTGCTGAAACTTCCTAATCTTTAAGTTTTTCACATACTCATACTAAAAATAACAAAAAATTGGGGTCACCGAACTCGTTTAAAAAATATATCTGCTATTAAACCATGCTTTTTCTCAAAATATGGCTATTTTGACAAACTGTCTTTTCCGTCCTGTATCATCAAAACATCATTAGTAATAACTTTTTTGAAGAACGCTTTTAAGACCTATCTGATTAAGAGTGTACAAAATATAGTAACCAGAGTCTTAAACGAAAAGCCCGCCAGATAAAATTTAGTTACAATCCGAAAGCAGGGCGATTATATGGTATAT
Organism: Paragorgia papillata; assembly: GCA_035771165.1. NCBI lineage: Eukaryota > Metazoa > Cnidaria > Anthozoa > Scleralcyonacea > Coralliidae > Paragorgia > Paragorgia papillata. Next base: position 293,042 of record JAWNZC010000075.1, read on the forward strand.
ATATATAAGCGCTCTGATCAAAAGCCTAGGGATATTGCGTGAACGTATAATGGATAATGATGGACGGGATTCGGGATTTCGGAAAGTCGCAAGTCATGGGATTTAGTGATTTTTTCCTTATGTGATATGGGAAAATTTGTGGATTAAGCAACGGTATCGGGATTTGGATTTTGGACAATGTTGGACCGGGATCAGTTTCAGCTATTAAAAATTTTCGGAATTACGGGAAAAGTAGAAAAAACAGAGATACAAGATTTAAGAAGCCTATTGTGGCCTGTGTTGCTACCGCAATACTGTTGCGACTCATGATAAATTGGCATTCCATATTTCTTCTACTATTAAATTGAACAAAGGTTCAAAGCATGATGTTGTTTATATTGTGACGTTACTCACCTTTTCGTGTCGGCAAATCATCTTCAGAAGTTTCTTCTTCCTCCGTAGAACCTTTATTTAAAGAAGGTAAAAAACCTGGTTAGCTAAAGCTAATCTCACCTAGGGACCTCCATCGCGTTCTTATCATATTTCTGTGTCTTCTAGACGGCGTGTTTTTAATGAGCCGTATCCAATGCAAATTAGCAAAATTCTTTGTTCGAGCTAATTTGCATTGGATGCGGCGTTTAGAATAGGCATTAGAAGTTGATTTGTCCATAGTGAGTGTTAAAAGATAGATAGAAGTATGATTTACTCAATACTTATGCACAGACTCAGTGCTATGTTATTTTAGTATACAAGTCATCTTTTTTCACCGATTTTTCCCTTTTTGATATTATATATACTCACCATTTCTTGTTGACAAGGCAATTTTCTTTTTTCGTTTTGGATTGGCTGGTGTGTCTATAGTAACAAACGATTGCATTTAAAATTGGCTTTAAAATTCACGATTTTGCGGAATTTTGTACAGAGTTTTGTGTATTTCAATTAAAACATTATTTACCGGGGCGTTTTTAGCCTGCGTGCAGACTCATATTACATGTTGACGTTAGTTATATCATATTTAATTTGTGTAATTTGAGTCTGCACGCAGACTAGGGCGTTTTGCGAGTAATCTCATTTATAACAGTAACCGTATGTGTGCGGTGTTTGATGCGGGCAAGAAATATGGCTGTGACAATGTGTTTACATACGAGTTTATATAACTGAGATTTTCATCGACAAATAAAACATAAAATAACTAATGCGATAAAACCATACCTGGTGTTGTTTTCTACTCCTTTACTGTGTATTTATTTCACTTACACGATTCAGACTTAAACCCCGCTGGACTTGTTTGAAATAAATGAAAGGCTGGAGGCAGACTGGCGTTCCAGCCATCGACACGCTGCAATAATCGATCAAATTTTGGTCACAGACCACGTCAAATGATAGTCACACGTTCTTTTCCCGCAATCCAATCGAAATTATCGGCAATCGTTCAAGAATTAGCGTCAGGAAAGCTCCATTACTTGGGTTGAAATCCGCGGCCTCCAAAGCGGCTACAAATTGACCATTGGAAGCTCGGTCGAGCACTGGTCCAAGAAATTCAGTCATGAACAAATTGTTTATAGTTATTAAGAGAATGATATTACGTGCCCTTTATTCTGTGGTATTAGGTATAGGACGACCAATTTGAATTTCTTGATTTCTCTCCCCGCGCTTGCTGATTGTTTGAACTAGCACCCAATGCTCGATCGAGCTTCCAACTGTCAATTTGTAGCAGACGTACCATGCAGATTCGAATATGCCGTTTGAGTATATATATAAAAATCGACAGATACAATAATTAAATTTCCACAAATCCCAAACGTGTGGACAAGAAACATAAATGTGCTATACTGGACGGTAAATAAACTTCCAACAATCAACAGCATTTATTGAAAGCGGGTTTCTGTTAATCAGTTTATGATCGTTCGTCGCCTTCGGCTTCATTTCTGGCGATTGACGGCAACAAATATGAATTATCCAGCAAATGTCGTAAATTTTGAAATATATCTAATTTACCGCTCGAATTTAACGTTACAGGACTTGCAACAACCTTCTACGTTTATAAGAACCGAATCAACCGCTCCCCCCAGCACGGGCGAAGCTCAAATTATCCACGTATAACCAAATACTCCAAGAATCTTGGAGTATTTTGGAATCACGTGATCAGCCTTTGCCAGGGTCTTCTCACTGACCTGTTATATATCTCCTCTCGCCATTTTGAAAGCAGAGAAGACCCTGGGTACGAGGTTGAATTTGTAGCTGCTTTGGAGGACGCGGATGTTATCGTTAGTTTCAACCCGAGCGATGGAGCGTTTTGCGACGCTAATTACTCGGGCTACTGTGGTAGGTCGAGTCTAATTTTCGGCTTTTTTTTGGGGGGAGGGGGTGTTCCACAAAACTGCATTATTGCATCATCCCGTCAGGCCTTGCGAAATTGTTAGGCATGTTTGCGTTGCTCGATTTTTGTATCTGCGCAGCAGTGTCTGTCAGCTTTTTTGTGTAACCACTGACCTGTAGTGTGTGCTGTTTTCTAACTCTAACCAATGCGCGACAATTAAATCGGGGACAATCGAAGCTCAGAATTTTGTGGGTTCTATTCTATACGATTTTTTCAAATTCACATATACGTTGCACAGAATTTAACGCTCTAACTAACCGTGCAAGTTTCCCAAATGGCACAATCCTAGTACAGACGGTTCAGGGATTTACTTTAAATATGACCGCGTTTGACAGTACGCCAAGTAAATAGCGTAATAATGCAATTTGATATTTGCGCTCATCTCAGTTCAAATAGATTTTTCTCCGTTGCTATTCTATACGATTTGTTCTAATTCACATATACGTTGCACAGAATTTAACGCTCTAACTAACCGTGCAAGTTTCCCAAATGGCACAATCCTACAGATGGTTCAGGGATTTACTTTAAATATGACCTAGTTATTTATTCATGTATTAAACGGCATCTATTATGCTCGATTTTAACATGTGAGGCTACAGGCCACACTAAGTTAGTCTAAGTGACCACTATACTCCGTTTTCCAGATGCCTGTTGGAAGACGCTACAAAGTTAGGTGTGGAATATGTGGATCAACGTTCAATAAGGATTACACTAATAAGCACTGCCTCGCTTCCCACGCGAGTTACAATGTTCACACACTGCCAACCTCGGTATGCAGAGAATCCAACCAATCTTCACTCTCTACACACTTCCTGTCAAGTGTACAACCCGAGGAACAGATAGAGCAGCCATCGCATTCAGCTCTTATTCCCGAAGATAACCAGCATGACCAATCATTGGATGAAGAGCATCAATCTGAGGCACCAGTAGAATTCGAAGAGGCAATCCACAGTCCACAGTCCGAGATTGTGCAGCCAAATGAGATGTTATGTGATGAAGAAATGCTAGAAGATGCATCACCTGTCCGTCTGAATATGCATACCACTTCAGACAGTCTAGATTCTGATACTGAAGACACTGATACCGACGACACTGATACTGTAACATCCGATAATGATACAGGAGGCTTCGTTACATGTTATGGGAAATTACGTCATTTGACAGATGCCATTGGCGAATGTCAAGAACTGCTTTCAACTGCTGGGAATCTTGATGCCCCAAACCCAAAGCATTTACTGGGTAATTTGGTGGATGTTGTTCAGAGAGTTAAAGATCAGAGTTCATCTTTACTCGAAATGGCTGTCGGTGAACTAACGAAGCTCGATGCAGCCACAGATAAAGAAGAATCCAATAATCCCGTGGATTATTCTCCCATCGAACGTGATCCTGCGAGAAGGAGGATAATAATGTCTGACGCGGACACGAATTACCTAATAGAACAAGGTCCCTTCCAGCCAAAGCTCACGCGCTATCCTAGAAATCGTGACATAAAAGATAAGAACAAACAATGTACTTTTTCATCGGAATGGTTTAAGCAGTATCCATATCTCGAATATTCCCCCCACACAAACAAAGCCTATTGCTTTGTGTGTCAGCTATTCCATCAAAACGACTCCAAAGATGCTTGGATTAAAGACGGCCAAAACGCATGGGACAAGATGAAGAGTGTTGGACAAAAGAAGAAAGGAAAGCTAGCCGCTCACTTTGGTAGTGAAAGTCACAAAGCAGCATTGCAGCAGTTGGCTAATTTTGCTGATCAAAGAGGGCACGTTGATTTGTTGATGGACAAAGCTCGCCGAAAAGAGATGATCGCCGCTGCAGCAGAGATCGAACGTAACAGAGCAGCAATTAAAATTCAGCTTGATGTTACTAGAACTCTTGCACGTCAGGGTCTCGCATTACGTGGATCTGCAGAAGAACATGAAGCGAACAGCAATTTTAATCAGTTCGTGCAGTTGGTTTCCAGACATGTGCCGTCTTTCAAACGATGGTTGGATGATGCTCCAAAACGCCCTCATGCTGCCAAGTACCTCAGTCCAAAGTCCCAGAATGAATACATCAAACTACTTGGTGAGGATGTTTCCAACAAGGTGACAAAGGAAGTAAACGAATCAGGAATGTGGAGCGTGATTGCCGACACGACCCCTGACGTGTCACACAGAGATCAACTGGCCGTAGTGGCTAGATATGTTGGCCCAGATTCTGGTGTGCCCACTGAACGCTTGGTCGACATCAATGACATCAACGACAAAACAGGAGATGGGCAAGCACAGGGAATTATCGCATCCGTCGACCGAAAGTCACTTGATAAAGATGGTATTGTCTTCCAATCATACGACTACACATCATCTATGTCAGGTGTATTCAGAGGGTGTCAGGCAATGATGCAAATCCATCTCGAACGTGACATTCCATACATACCCTGCACGGCCCATCGAATAAATACGTCAGTAGAGCACAGCTGCGGCGCGAGTGTACCAGTATGTGCACTTTTCGATATACTGCAGGAGCTCTTCGTTTTCATTACAGCCAGCACGAAGCGCTACGACGTTTACAGCGATAAATTGAAACAGTCCGACGAAGAACCATTCACGTTGAAGCTTCGCAATCTATCGGGCACGCGTTGGGTAGCACGCGAGCAATCAATTCGCGCAGTGTGGAGCTCGTACGCAGTCTTATTAGAAGTCCTTGAGGTGCTGACCGACTCCAAGTACGACACGAAAACTCAGGCGAAGGCAGCAGCATTGCAGGATAAGATGAAGTCCTTCAACTTCGTGGTGATGTTGATGTTCATGAAAAACGTCATGGGTAAAACCAAGTGCTTGACCACAGAAGTTCAAGGTATCGACATGAATATCATTGATACCATCGAAAGTTTCAAGGTAACCATCGCAACCCTCGAGCACATTCGCAACGACAATGACGGCCTCGACAATCAGATACATGCGGCTAAGTCTGTGGCCGAACAACATGGCATCGTTCCCGATGCCGAATACAACAGGCACCATCGCCAACGCAAGAAGCCCCGCCGTATCGACGATCATCCAGAAACAGCAGCAAATCTTGGTCTGGTGAACCATTACAGGAAGGAATTCGTTGCAGTACTTGATGCGCAAATAAATGCACTAAAGGCAAACCTGGAGGCTGTGACGAACATTCTCCAACCGGTCATGACCTTGCTCCAACCACCCTACAATGGCCTAGTCGACAACACAGCATTGCATAAGTTATGTGGCATGTTTCCAGTGTCGATGCGGCCAGATGCGGATGCAGTAGACACCGAACTGACAACTTTCCGTTGCCATCTGGAAACAAACCACAAGGAAATTCGATCAGTCAACGACGTCCTGGTTTATCTGAAATCCCGAAGTGAAACGTTGTTTCCACTGACTAGGCGATGTTTCAGATTGCTGCTTACGGTTCCCGTCACATCCGCATCCGCTGAGCGCAGTTTTTCAAAGCTCAAATTAGTGAAAACAGTAATGCGTTCAGTAATGAACCAGGAACGCCTCACTGAGCTCTTGACTCTTGCGTGTGAGCGCGATCTAACGGACACGATAGATCTTGACAAAATCGCTGATCGGTGGTCAAAACTGACTAAACGCGGACGCTTGATGAAAATATGAAGACTTAAATCATAGATTACTTCATTAGGCTTATATAATCGCCATAACAAATAAAAATATTATAGGTACATGTGCTGGCACTCTGGCAGTGTACATATTATCAGCTTTATAATCTCCAAATTGTCACTGGATTCACAGCACTCTGCACGTTCAGGCGTTCTATAATCCTTAAAACCTTAATTAAGGGCGAGTCGTCATTTTAATGTTCGGCAGCGAAAGAGTGGAACGCTTTGTCAAAACACTTGCGAGACTTAAATACATTGTCTTCTTTTAAAAACAATATTTTAAAGTTTCTTTTAGAAACAGATGCTCACGAGTCACGAACATCGCTGTAGCATAAACTGATATATAGTATTCTATTTTACTAAATATTTTTAAATATTTATGATATTTTTCTATACATATGATATAGATCATGCAGATATATAATATATACTTTCTATTGTAAATTAATTTAGATAGTATATAGACATAGACAGAGCAATATTTTAAAATTTATTGTATTAATACTGGTCACCGATTTATACCAGCTAATATTCATTAACTGATTGTTTTTTTATCAGTTTAAATAAAGAAGTTATTATTATTAATGATCAGGATCACACTAATTTCTATGCGTGGTAGTCAGTCATACAACGAATTTCGGCTGTATTTACGTATCATTGATTAGTCGGTGAGTCGGTCTCATTTTGAAACTACACCCCCCCAGCCAAAATTGATATGTACGCCCCTGGTTCTCAGATTGGTCAAGCTCATCCGTCTATCGCGCGATAGTCACCTTGCGCGAGGTAATCAGCATTTTAACAGATGGTGTGTATGGCGAAACTTTTTTCAAAATGGCAACTATGTTGTTCAAAATTAAACAAATCGTCAAACATGGACTATATAGACCGAATTGCTCTAAGACAGAACTCTTTTAAGGTAAAAAAATGTTCTGCCATAAAATTGTTTGTAATATTTATCTTATGTGTGCTTTTATAAAAGAACGTTGAGGCGTTAGGCAATGAGTACTAAAGAACATCCTGAAATCTTAGAGTTTCGTGACTTTAAATATTTTAATGAAGAAAATTTTCTACACGACTTAGCATCTCTATCAAGTTTGAGGCTTGACAGTTATAATGATCCCAACAAATCTTGGTTGATATGGAAAAATCATTTTCTTCAAATTGTCGATTCAAGGAACTGAAAACCGCACACCATGGATTACAAGTGATTTAATTGCAATGAAACGTCAAAAAAGCTTTTTAATCAAAGTGCCCAAATGATTGGACTGCATACAAGATCAATCGTAATAATTATAATCGATTGATAAAAGGTACTGATTAAGTCATACCATCTATTAATGATTTTTGAGAATGTGGTATATATGATATCTTTCTTTTCATCTATTTGATATTAATCATATTATACTTACCATTTTTTGTTGATGAGTTTCTACTTCTCTTTTTTGTGTTTGGTAGCTGTGTCGGTGTCATCTTAGGACTTGTTTCTAAGCGGTGGAACAAACAATGTAGGTAAGATTGGACTGATTGGTATACGAGACAAGAAATTTTGGATAAGTTCGTTCCATATATAATAATAATAATAATAATAATCTTTATTTAGTGAAGGTATAAACATCTCAACATGAAATGTATTCCGCCAGATGGCCTTCAGTTGGGTGTAAAGTTAGTATCAATCAATTAGTGTGTTATGCAATTACAGGTTAGTTTATATTTACAAGATACGCATGCAAATTCTTCTAGGTGAAGAACATTATTGTTTTGTTTTAAAAAATAAAATGCGTATAGTGCATGATGGCGGACACAAGCCTTTTAATTCTTTTTGAGCGGTTACTGTATGAAATTAATAAATTTAATGGTTCGGTTTATGCCTGCTAATGTAGGCGTCAAAAGCGGTAATTCAAACAAGACAAAATGATATATGTGACTAGGTTTCCGAAAAGATAGTGAATGCTGCCTTTTTTTTCCCAGCCGCGCACTCAATCTTTGAACCGATCCCCCAGCATGCCAAGCGTCTGCACCCTAATTTACTTATATGATCTACATATAAAATGCATACTATAAACATACTGACTGAAACTAAGTGACTCTAAAGAATCAATTGAACGTTTGAAATATAACTGACTCGTCATATAATAAGTGACAAAGTGTCTTTTTGCCAAGCGGCTACGAGCATTAAGTTCAAATTACAAACAGTACTAGGAAATTTCACACTTGAAACAGTCCTTGAAACAGACAAATGTGTTTACCGACTTGCGGTGAACTCATTACAGTTGATTTCACATTACTTTACCACCGTGTCAATTGCGAAGTTCGTTCGGAAGTTCAGATATTTGCTCGGAAGTTCGGAATTACGTTGCCAAGGTTGAAAATTATTCAATCAAATTGCGAGCTTTGGATTAAAACTCATATTGGATAATTTTTCAACCTTAGCAACGTAATTCCGAACGTCCGAACGAATATCTGAACTTCCCATGCAACGAACTTGGCAACACACGGCGGTAAAGTAATGTGAAATCAACTGTAAATTAGCGTCTGTTTCTGCTTTATTACTTGAAAACTTAGTGAAGACTATGTGTATGTGTGTTCTAAAGTGGCGATGATCGCATACGGACACTGTCCAGACTGTACCGCCATTCGAACTAGAGTCCAAGTCATCAACGGGGCAAAGGAAAGGAAAGGAAAACACATGTATATATACGGCGCATTGTGTTGTTGCAGTCGGCTTTCTCATTTTGCTCGATCTTTCATCCTGCGCAAACCACAAACAGCCTATATATAGTCCCCTTAATAGTGTTTAAATTAAACCTAATAGTCATCCTATTGTAAAGAATCAATACAGCGTTGGAAGTACAACTCGTGTATAATAATTATTAATCGACAAAGTTTTTTCATTGAAGTATTCAGCGCATTGTGTTGATATTTTATCCAGGCAAACGTTTTCTTCAATCCAAGCGAAGCGAACTACACACGAACAAATAAAGTTTAAATCTATTAAGCAAACCACAGCCGAATAAAATTAAACCTCGCGCATACTGTATACCGCAAATCTGGTTGGTTATTTCCCGCATTGTATTGTGGGTCTATTAAAAGTCAGACCACAATGCAATACGCTAAACAATTATTGGAAAAAAGCCCCACTACATTATTTAGGTCTGCTGCCTTGTTCGCTCGCTTCAGACTCGCTCGCTGCGGCAGCAATAAAAATAATATGTAATACATTTAGAGATGTAGAAGCTGTATGCCGGTTATCACAAATGTATTGGTCACTGCCAATTAGCACTGAGAGAGACAGAGAGTTGCCTGCGGAGAAGGCTATTGAGGTGAATCTCCTCTGGCGAAAGAGTTTTCCTCGCGTTTTCGCGTCTTCATGGTTCGAAAACGTGTGAAAAGTTCTTCTGACTTCATCAGTACCAAAAAAGTGCCACTGTATGGTTAGTTTGAACAAATTGCAAATGAACAGTAAAATCCTCACAACAAGCACAAATTAGTCACAAGCGATTGCAAACCAGCACTGAATCATCATCGCAAGTTGGCCGTCAACGAGCCGGCACAAGCTGAAACTTGCGATGACTTGCAATCTCGTTAATCAGTCTGGGTTTTTGTAGAAAGTCGAAGGTCCTATTTTCCTAAATAATGATTGTAAAGTCATTTTTCCACCAGAAGGGTGCAGATTACAACTACAAACACTACAAACAAATTACTACGCGACAGAACTGCAACTTGGTCAAAACTACGCATCAGTATATGTAGTTTGACCTCATGTTACGTTTTTGCTAGCATGAGGTGGTCAGTAAGCGAACACCTATCAGCAATACTCCGACAAAGAAGAGATATATAGATAATAGCCTCCTCCGCAGGCATCTCTCAGTCTCTGGGGGGAAACTTGGGGCTCCCGAAACTTGGGGCTCCCGGAACTCGGGCGCACCTAGCCTGGTACCCTGGCCCAATCAAAGAATATGGGCCAGGTAACCACTAAAGACTTCTGCTTTCCTATTGGTTAAAATTTCGCGCGTTGTTAGTGGCTATGAGTAAAACTGCAATCGTCATAAGTGGATTTAGCCCTGATGACGCGAGAAGGGGATTAGTGGTTACCTGGCCCTTATTTCTTTTGAAATTGGGCCAGGGTACCAGGCTAGGGCGCACCCTCGTTCCCAGTCTCCCTACCGACTCTTTCGCGCGCCAAGATCGAGAGAGAGAGAGAGAGAGAGAGAGAGTTGCCTGCGGAGGAGGCTAATGTACAGATACGATGAAGAAAGACGAGTATTGTATTAGAATGGTATCTTTTCAGTTGGAGACTGATACAGAGGAATTAAAGCAGTCTGTTGCGTTATTTACTTAGATAGCGCTTCTCAAAAATGTTCGTTATTTATGATTTATGACAAAATAGTATACCCTCGGGCTCGACTTTCAACCCTCGACCTTTGACAAAAACCAGACTCGTTTTCTCAGGGCCAAAAGTACTCACCATGGACATCATTATCATCATTGCCATTGTCATTATCATCATCGTCAGCAGCAGCACTATCTGAATCTTCATCTCCTTCATAACTAAAATCTGAAACAAACAAGCAATAAAAAATGTCAGATACAAACTATACATGCGTGAGTGGACTTACACAAACTACTCAAACAATAAACACCATGAAAGAAATATTTAACATGATCTGGAATATTTTATTGCAATTATTGTATCCAGTTATTAACTCCTTGCATGGAGTTAATAAGGAAGAGGAGGAGGAGAAATAGATGAGAAGAGGTACAATCACAAGCTAGAGAAGTAATGGTGAGTGATAGAAATATCATTACGGTAACAATGAAAGAGTATGAAAAATTAGAAAAATGCAGCCAATTAAGATCTTAAATATATATTTAACAATAGACCTTTCCGCATGAAGTGAATGGATTACGGCGTGTTGTTTCTTTTTGACAAATCTGATTGGCTAATGTCCAATGTTTGTCCGGAGTTTTGGATGTCCGAAGTTTTGCGAGAGCCAATCAAATCTCTCAACGCGTTATCCACGCACTTCGTGCGGAAAGGTCTATTAGACAACGAGACCGAGTTTTCTTTTATCCGGCTCGTAGAAAACGAGGGCGAGTTGTCTAATTGTTTTAGTATCAGCCATAAACATCTTTTCTTTAACATAAATAAGTCTTTGTTCCAATCAAACATTGTTCCAAATTTTCAGATAATTTTACCTCAAAAAAACGAGATTCTAATTATTACGCGGGCTACCGCAGGTAGACGAGTCTAGGTTTCGGTCGTGTTATTGGTAAATATTGTTTTTTTGGGGTCGCGATATTGCCGCAGCAGGCTTTGCGAAACAAGCTTTTCTTGCCATTTTATCGATGTTTTTGAATATTTGCAAGACATTTCACTGTTTCTCAGTTGTTTACTTGTTTGAATAGCTTTGCAAGTGACCGAGTTATAGTTGATCAGTAATGCGACTGACAATTGGCTTCAATTCATCATAAACATGCTTACAAAGGCTTTACAATGTGTACAACTGCACACGCCGGCGATCGCGGTAGACCTAGATTGGTCCTGGCCTTGCTGCTTTATAGTCCGACAACTACAACATGTTCAGTGCATGTCTAGATATCGCGTGTCCTATTACATTTGGAAACGTGTGTTTTAAAACATGTTTAAATATTTTCTATTTGTCCGAATTCAAAATAAATTCTATATCAAAATGATCGCTTGAATTTGCCGAATCCGACAGTATAGTTTTATCTACTAAATATATTAGATCCGTTGTTTAATTTTCAGAAAAACGGCCTTGTTTACATTTATACTATTAGCAAACCTTCGGCGCTTCCAGCGCCACAGCAGTTCATATAAGACCATAGATTCTATTTGTGAAAATCTATGCAATAATATGCATTGCCATATAGTCTTGCTAGAGTACACACAGGCTACGCGAAGCTTTCAGAAATCAGTTGCCCGAGTGAACGCCTGAGCAGGCGTCTTGTTTTGTTTCAAATTTAGTGTAGATATACTCCATAGGCATAAGCGAATTCATTTTCTTAACTGAACAACTTACCATTACTTTCGGACCAATACTTTTCATAATTTCATCACTCGTATATAAATTTTTCCGGACGCCATGTTTGGCCTAGTTTCCAAGTTTTGCTCGCGGCGCGAATATGTCGTGGCTTCTGATTGGTCAGAATAGGAGTACCTACTAGTGGTCTATCACCAATAGACCACTAGTAGCTTAGCCAATCAGAATGCCGAATTTGTAATAGACCACCAGTTGGTTGATACTCAAAGTTATTTCTCGGGCTACCTGTGGTAGACCAAGTCTAGGTTTCGGCTCCGTTATTATTTTGTCGATGTTTCGAATTGGCAATCATTACGTCATCCCGTCAGGCTTTGCGAAACTGATGCGTGCTAAAATGCTAATCTTCATACGTTCTTTCTTCGCTTTCCGATGTCTGATCAAGTTGTTTGAAGTGAAGTGTTCTTTCTTGGACCACTTGGACGTGTTCAGTGTGTTCACAAACATAGTTATTGTTCAGTAATGTCGCTGGCAGGTATCTTGATCTTATACACGCTTACAATCGCTGACTAAACATGATCATGCTGTGTTGATATTTAACACCAGAAATGGAATACATACGTTAAATACAGGCAATCGTGTTTTGTGTATTGCGAATTGTGTTTTCTATCGGAGAATTAGATTGTGTTGTGACAATTTTCTGTGACCAATAATGATGTTTAGACTTTTATAGATTTTAGCACTGTATACGAATACGATGTAATTGCAGCTGGGAGTTTGCAGTAGCCCGAATGAACGCCTAACCAGGCGTCTTGTTAGTATAAATTTACAAGTTTATAACGCAAATCCTCGAATTTCATTGGCTATCGCAGGAGTTTATAATTGGTGATATAAACCTCTAGGATAAACCAATGAAAGTCATTCTTTTAAAAAAATTGACCAATTAGCACGAACAATGATCATTAGAGCCAGCGGTTGTTCTGTTAAGCAACAATGGCGCCGAAGAAATTGAAATTTAGGCGAACTGGGCGAAGCAATAATAAAGTTCTACAGAAAACAAAAACGGCTACAAAATGGTTAGAATGGAAATTATTAATGGTAAGATCGCTAAATTGTTTATCTGTGTTCGTTTAAAACGAAATAACTGCAAACAAAACACATGAAAAATTACGCTTGCTGTTGACAAGGTTTCGTGATGTAAACTATATGCTAAAATTGAATGTTTCTCTCAACTTTTTGTCACTTTTACAAATCAAATGAGTGGTATATATTGTTTCAATATTGTACATGGAAATCTATGCTAAATTATGCAAGAAAACTTTACTTTTCCGTCAGTTACTGTATAGGCCAAGGAGATGTCCAAAATAACTGTTGAACGTTTGTTGTTGGCAGTTACAAAATGTATTAAACGAGCCTCAAAGAATATGTTATGGTCGAGAATTTATTTAACTTTTGTCGGTAAATTTATACTAAAACAATTAGACAACGAGCCCGAGTTTTCTGTGAGCGAATAACATTAGTTCAATTTCCTTTGTTCTCTAGTGGTCATTATCTCTGATATTAACCTCAGTAGTTAACTAGTTATCAACCTCATAAAATTATTCATGATGTTGATAAGTAGCAGGGGTGCTGGAGCCACGGGGGCAGCTGACCTCCCTGCCCTCACAGTGCAGGGGCAGCACAGGGGCAACCAATTGCCCTTTCTCGTAAGACAAATGTTTTCTACAGGAATTGCCATTTGTATTATTGTATTAATTAATGACTTTTGTATTAATACCTCAAAATCTCAAATGACTCACAAGCTAACTTATTACTGCAGACCACACAGAGGCAGCAAACTAATTTTTCCTTTGGTTAGCTGTGTCCAACCTCGTTCTCAGGGCCCTGGCATCGGCTAGTCACAGCACCCAAAAATACTGGTTGTAATAAATTAGCAATTTAGTTTAGTATGCAAAATCATTCTGAGTAATGGCAGCCCCATGGGAGAAGTTCATTGTAATGACGGTCCTATTTGTCCTGTTGACGGTCCCGTTGAAGCTATTTGATCATAACTGGCACAAAACTATGCATAAATATGTTTCACAAGGAATGTTTAAGAAAAGCAACCAACCAATGAAAATACCGAATCCAACAGTCTATGCCAGAACCTTTTCCCACCTTACCAATTTCAAAAACGCCCTGCATGAGAACGAGGTTGAGCTATGTCGTGTGTCCAGGCCTTTTTCACTTGGTGGGTGTTTTCTGATTCATTAAAGTTGTCATGTTTTCTTAAATGTATATAGGAATGTAGCATCAATATGTACAACTAAGTTGTTGAATTTTCTTTCTCAATACATTGTCATTCATATTATACCGTTATGCTTTTCAGTTATTTTATGCTATAGAGCAAAATTGGTGAACATTATTTACCACGTCCAAAAATTAATGCTGATAAAAAGTGCCTTTTTATATGGCTGCCCCCGCTGCCCCCGCTGCCTTACGTAGCTTCCAGTGCCCCTGATAACTTAGTTATTAATCTCATGAACATTACTTCACCAATGATGATTAAAATGTATCGAGAAAAGCATACATACTCACTGTAATTAGAAATTGGTGATGAAGCAATAGTAAATGGATTTATGAAATAAAAATAATTAACATCATGCGATGTCTATGTGTTGTTGTTCCACAGGTCCCTTGGGGCTAGTGGATTTGATACCCCCAGTAGAACCCCTTGGCTAAGTTAATGTGCGTAGTGGCTCAGAGCTCATTCGTGTACTGACTGCCGTACCTGACGCTTCGCTACCAAGAGGCGGCTTGTCTATATACTGTTTCTCGAATTTCTCGGGTTCTGTCTAAGACTACCGTCAGCTATTTACCCGTCCACAGCGTTGTTGGCAGATAAGTGGGAAACGCTGCCATGAAACTAGGGTTTCCTTGCCCTTTGCTGGTCGTGCTTCGTCGCTTGATATGCTGCCGTAGACTTTGGCTCAACTGGCTCTTCACTCCGACCGGTTTATGCCGGTTGTATGGTTTGTACACTAGCTGTAGCTTAGCTTTCAGACGTTTTTAGCTGTGGCTCATCGCCACGTTTGTGCTTAAATTATCAGTTTTTGTCGCGTCTAATCGATTTGCTGCAATTTTTATGTGCTGCTGTTTTGCCGCTAGCTTGCTTGTCTTCAGTTCCGTGGCGTGTTCAGTTGTTCGTTCTCTCCACAGTTATTAGCGGAGAATTTTATTGTTCACAGACCGCTACTTGGTCCGTGGTGCTGTTTGCACTTCCCCTACCGCTTGTTCGTTGCGTTTTGAGCTATAGCCTTCTCGAAGGAGACTGTTTATTCTGGTCCTCGGCGCAGTTCAATCAGCTTGTGTTTCTGAGCTAAGCGTTTGTAGGTTTGACCGGCTCGTAGCATATGCTAGCTGTTCAGATCTCAGTACTGTTCCGTTCTGGCGTACAAGTTCGAAAGGCCATACGTTTTGTCAAGTCGTTGGACGCCCTAATTTGGGATAAATTACCAGGTGAGTCGAGTCGTTTGCTTTTATCTAAATATTGCCTGGCCTGTTCTATACTGCCGTCCGCACTGGGGCTAGTTATTCTTCGCTGGCACTTTGCTGTACTATTATTTGGTAAATCCTTTATAGGGCTCCCTTAGCGTTATCGTACTCTGCATGCTCTATATTAAGTTATCTTTTCGTTACCGTGTCTAACTTGTCTAGTATATGTTCGTATTAGTTAATACAGTTGGCTTACAGAAGGCCATATTTTCTGTGCTGTCTTTTATGCGGTTTACTGCTTTAGCTCACAGCAACATAGACTTATAGGTCGGTGATGTTATGTGCAAAATTTGTTTTGCTAATTATCTGTTATGTTTTGTTTTATGGACTTGACATCGTCCGACTGCAAATCCCACTGGAATATCTGTCCTTTGTTCCTAAACTATGCAGCCAAGTGGCCTCCTTATGGGTGTGACAGGGATCATAACCACGTTATACCAGACGTCCAAGTGCATTTGTTTTTTCGTCGACGTTGCTTTTTTTTTTACTGGTTGCTGATTTCAATGTTAATCTCCTCAACACCGCGGTCTTTGTAATTTTGCGTTACCTTTTATATTAAACTCTGTATTGTTTGCTCTTCACTTTAGGGCAGCTCTGTTTCTGGCTCGTTTTGCTGCTCGACTTGATATTGTAGGGTGCCAGATCGCCAGCCTACTTTAGTGGTTCAGACGCTAGCGCGTTCTGCGAGAAGGCCTTGTTCTGGCCTTGCTTTCAGGCTGTTTTTGGGCCGTTCAGGCGCCTTTTGTCTATTTGCCTTGGGGATTGCTTGCTTGTGGCGTCGGCCTTGTCTGCTAGGATTGTGCTGTTGTGCTATTATCTGCTTTCGTGCGCTAAGCGTCCTGGGTCTGGGTGTCATGCTGGGAAGTTGCTAATTCTTCCCTCCTGTTCTGGGCCACTCCGCATTATGTTGTAGGCCTTCCCTCACTCTTGGGCTGCGAGTTGAGATGTCATGGGCCATGCTAGCCCCTGTCCCACAGTGGGTATTACACACGGGGCTCCCCCCTTTCGTCTTTCAGCCTGCTAACTGTTGCATGGTTCCTACAGGGTTGGGAATTAGGCGGATCGTAATTGGTTTCGTCTAGATGCTGTACTGCTGCGGGGTTTACTTCCAGCCTCTCTTCATGCCCAGATCAACGATCATACACGGTTATGTCTTATGGGTTATGTCTTGTGGGTTAATTGGCTGCCACGCCGATTGTGTTGCTGGTGCTTCCATTGCCCCCCCCCCCCCCCCCCCTTGTCTCTTGTTGCCAAGTCTTGCGCCTCGCCAGTCTCAGTCCCTGCTTGCCACCGTTCCCGGTGGTTCCAGATAGTATATTTTGCTGCTGCACCTGATTTGTCTTAGGTTATCCCGCTGCACTTGCTGTCTTAGGTGGGTTCACTCACCCCAGCACCACTGGGTCCATTGCTGCTGTTTGTTTTTCTGAAGCCACACTTGCTGCTGTGCGTACCTTAGGTTACCACCACAGCGGTCTTTCACATTGGTTGTGGTACTACTACCACACCCGCCGTGTCGGTCTTTACAATAGTTGCTCCGCTCACTTGTCTTCGGTTACTGTAGTTCCTAGAGCTGCTGCGCGTGTCATGTCTTAGGTTACCTTCATTGCGGCGTGCGCCGGGTTTTCGCTTAAGAGTTACTTCCACATTTTGCTAGTGGTGGCTCTTGAGGTGTTACATTGGTGGTCGTGTTGCATTGTTGGGTCCACCTGCCGCTGTGTATGATGGGTCTTACGCTTGCGATACTGATGCGCTTAGGGGGTCCATAGCTTCTGCATCTGCGGTTTGCCGCTGGTCGTCTCTTAGGTTGCACTCTACTGCTGAGGCACGTACCGGGTTATTGGTTACCATTGTCACTCTACCTGGGTGTAGGTTACGTTACCATGCCTGTGGGGGTGGTTTATAGGTTAGGATTGCTAGTGCTTGTGTGCTTTGCCATTCGGGCTGCTTGTATGTGTTCTAAGTGTTCAACAAGATCTTGTCCCGTGCCACGTCGTGTCCCCCCCCCCCCTCTTTTTTTTTTTTTTTTTTTTTTTTTTTTTCTCCTGCTGCATCTCTTGTGTCGTTGCTCATATATTTGTCGCGGTGCCGGTGGTATCTGACCCATGCTGTAGCGGGCTTCCCAGATAAGACTCTCTTGGTCCAACAGTGCCTCTCGTCGTTACATTCGCAGTTCTCCATGTGTTGCAGTTTCACCGTGAGGTTATTGGGTTGTAGAAACTCCATTGGGCAGGGTTCGTGCCTCGAATCCCTTCTCCAGCATAGCTGGAGGGTGTCGTTGGAGAGGGTAATTCTCGGCAACATTGCTACAAGTTAGTTGGGAGTTTAGGCTTGCCTGGAGCTGCTCTACCTATAAGACCGCACCCGTCTTGGTGGATCGCCTGTTCCTGTAAACTGTTCCTCAGCTAGTAGGGCAAACCCTCTCCGACGGAGCTACACCCTCCAAAGGTCATAGTTACATTACTGTATCCTTGTTAGGCTCGCTAGTGCGGGTACTGTAGTTATTGGTGTGGTTTCAAGCCCTATGCCAGACATTGCAGGATTGTTAAATGGATTTATGAAATAAAAATAATTAACATCATGCGATGTCTATGTGTTGTTGTTCCACAGGTCCCTTGGGGCTAGTGGATTTGATACCCCCAGTAGAACCCCTTGGCTAAGTTAATGTGCGTAGTGGCTCAGAGCTCATTCGTGTACTGACTGCCGTACCTGACGCTTCGCTACCACCCACCCACCCACCCCGTGTTAAGGCGTCCAGGTGGTTGAGCCGTTGCCAGTCCTTGGCTTCAGCTCGCTCAGTCGTGCAAGTAGTATTTGTGTTGCTGCTGGTGACCCTTGTGCCTGCAATCGTTGCGGGGATGGTATTTGCGTTCCTTGCGGGGCTACACTTGCGGGCCCCGGGTACTGCATTTGCACTACTTTACAATCATACAGATGCTGGGTGGTTGCTTGTTTGCTACTGTGCCATCATATTGTTGCTGGCGGGGGGGGGGGGGGGGGCGGTAACTGCTTGTGCTAATGTTCCTTTCTGTCTTACAGTTGCTAGGTGGTTGCAGGCATGCTACTTTGCTATTCTATATTGTCAGCTATAACCATGCGTTGTTCACGTGAATACACAATGATTATTGCATCAGATCAAGAACTTTGGACTTTTCGGAACATTTTGAAAACAAGAGCTGTTTCGAGCTTGTTTGGTACGAAATAGTCCATTTTCCAAAGGAAAGAATATCTATACATATCTTCAAAGAAGGTCTGAAGAGAATCTGGATAAATTTAAAGCTGTTCAGCTGTTCTATTTGTTCAGTTGAATTGAAATACAAAGACAAAGTCAAAGTGTTTTGGTAAGTCTTTTTGCCTTTTACAAGTTTCGAAGTGTTTTGGTAAGTTTTTTTGCCTTTTACAAGTTTTGAGTCAGTTTGGTATTTTGTATTTTAAAAGTCTTTGGTATATAGCAAAACGCTTGTTGACTTTTGCTTCGAGAAACATCGAGTTTTACGGTCCCTCAGACTTCAATGTCACCCTCGGGCTAAAGCCCTCGGGTGACATTGAAGCCTTCGGGTCTGTATAAAAACTCGATGTTTCCTTCGGTGCCAGTGAACAAGTGTACACTGTTTTCCCGAGGTACCAGTAAATAAGTGTTTTGTTATATATCAAGTGTCAAATGACAACAAAAATGTTGAGTAAAATCTTCAGACATTGTTTTTAATGAAAGAAAATTGGAGAAAATAAAGACAAACTGACCCTAACCATCTACTTCCGGTTTTGATATTTTTCCCTAGGGAAAAATGTAATGATACCCGCTGCCATGGGTTATGCGGGAAACATCACGATTTTCGGACCGCCACGCGAGGACCGCTCGCCCAATCAGAGAGCTAGAAAAACGGACTTTGACACTTGATATATAACAATAACACTTATTTACTGGCGCCAAGGGAAACAGTGTGTTTTGTGGCCCCGAGACTGCCTAGGGGGGTGCGGGGGCATGCATCCCCGGAAAATTTTTAAAATTTGGATCTCTGAAATGGCATTTGCAGCATTCTGAGAACACATTTTGTAAAAAATTTTAGGTTTTCAAAACACTATTTTAATGGTGCATTTTGTTATAAATCACATGCTAAGCATAAAAAAACAACATTTCAGAGAAAATATTCTAGATGATTATCTACATTTGTGAATGGAATTGCAAGGTGGTTTAATTAACACGCCAATGACAATGTAAAATGTATTCGCTAAGCGAGTGAAATATCAGAATTTGATCAGTCTATGCATAGTTCGTCTATGACTCCGTTCTGCGCACGCTTTTGTTTCGTTAACATATTCTATTCTTGTGCTTCCACTTTTCAAAATGAAAGCTTCAGATAAAATGATTGGAGGGGCGATCGCCCCCCCCCCCCCCTAGTGTCCGCCACTGTATCAAGTGTCAAATCAATCTCGTTCCCAGAGCCCACGTTCCCCACCCGGGAAACGAGAGACTCTGCCATGGGTTACGCGGGAAACTTCACGATTTTTGGACCGCCACGCGAGGACCGCTCACCCAATCAGAGAGCTAGAAAAACGGACTTTGACACTTGATATATAACAAATTACTTTATTTACAGTAGTGTATTTTGAGGCAAAATTTTTTTTGAGGCAAATTTGTGTATGTTGCCACTAAAATAAAGATATTAATCTACATGCACAACCCAATGTCTGGAAAATGAAGTCTAAACACGTCAAAACAAAGGATATTAAACTGCGAGGCCTAATTTTTTTAAATCATATCGTTCCACATTAATTATGGATTCTACGAGTGCTTTAGTTACTAGTAAAATACTCTTCTCCATATAATAAATTATATTATAAAAATTGCATTATAGCATTTTAAATATCTTACCTCGTCGTTTGTTGAAAAGGATCAACCTGGACAGACAAACAACAGCCAGCTCCTTCCAGTTTTCTGGGTTAGGACGCGTCTCCACTTTATTGAAACATTCGTCCATTTTCTTAATTTGGAATTGTCGAAGTTTCATGAGGTCGTTGGTTACTGGAAGCCACTCTGGTTTGTTGTGCTTTCTGAATGATAAATTTTTCAGCGCAATGCTGGAAATTTTATCGGCCCATTCGGTATTGTGCAGCTCCAAATAATCGACGACATCGCTCCTGATAGCGCTTCTGATATTGTTGGGCTCGCGGCTTCTTAATGCTTCCCCCCGCACGACAAATGCGATCTTCTTCATGGTGTGGCCCATTTTTAGAGCTGTTGAAGGAACTTTAAAGCCACTGGAAGGTGTATACCCACAAGCTGTCCTCACGGATTCCACGACATCATCGAACCGGTTTGGAGCCACAAGGTCTTTCATTTCAAGCATTGGCTGGTTCAATCTTTCACGTACGTGAAATAAAATCCGGCCGGCCTCTCGCATCTTTTGGGACACGTGCCCCTCTCGTCCTTTTCCAAGTTTTTCAAAAAGAGATGCGCCGTACATAAGTATTATGTCATCTGTTTTGACAGCCGCAGTTATTTCATCTTCTGCCATGGAAGGGAGTACGTGGTCCGACAAGGCTTTGCCGTTTCCATCTCTAAATTTGTTTCCAGCAAGAAGTAGTCGTCCTCCATATTTAAGGTGCTTGCTGGAAACCTTCTCTTCGGATGTGGCGCACGGACACTTTTTGGCATGGTTATATAGCTCTTGCTTTCTGATGAAAGCAAGGCAAAATGTGCAAGGCAAGTAATCACAGGGATTGGCATGCCTTTGACAATTTGGTCGACGAAGGACTTTTAATTCCCCGTTCCCAGCTTGCAGAACTTTGGTGTTATGATCGAAATCGCCAAGGTACCGGAGTTTATCGAACTGATGTTGCTTTTCTTTTTTGTTTTTAAGATTTAAAGCTGCGGCAACATCAGGTTCTTTGCGGTGCACAGTCTTAATATGACGAGTAATCTTTATGTATTCTTTTTGGCAATACAAACATGCATATCTCTTGTCATAACGCCTATTTTTTGTATCCGTTTTCGTTACAATACTGATGTATACTAAAAAGAAAACAAAATAAAATATTAAAATCGTAGTAATTATGCGGGGGGAGGAGGAGACAAACAACAACAACAACAACAACAACAACAACAACAACAACAACAACAACAACAACAACAACAACAACAACAAAGAACAATGTTCTCACCAGATGAAAGAGGCCTTTTATAACAAAGTAAGTGGTACAAAGAAATTTAAAGATTAGCATCCCACAATAGAGAAGTTTGGGAGGTATATGCGAGGAGGAGAAAACTACCACTGAACGGCTATGGATGAAGAAGGTCAAAGAAGATCATTGGAAATATCATATAAAGAGTAGAAAAAACTGGAAAAGGTTAAGCGGAACCTGGCGGGAACTTGGAAGAACTATACTATATGAGGAAATGGATTGAAGACCTAGACAGTATTCTGGAATAGCAACACTAGGTAGGTCAGTTGGCTCTTGCCGATAACTGAGGCTTTGTCTCTTGAAAAGGATTACAGACCAATAACTGGTATCAATACATCATATAAATTTTTTACAGGGCTGTATTCTGAGATATAAAAAGCCATGCTGAATATATGAAATAACATCTGGGATGATCGGCAGCTATGGCATGCGGTTGACCAACTACTCATCGACAAATGTATAATAGTTCAGGGAAAACAAAATGGATCTGACAGTGGCCTTCTATGAGAACTAGAAGGCGTATGACGAAATGTGTTACAGAGACTGAGAGCGGATGGATCACAATTCGGATAATTATGTATTATGTTGTTTTACCTTGTCCTTGAGTAGTATTTTGAATTCCTTTGTCTTTACTTCTGGAACTCCCATCCTTCTATATAATAGTCAACAGAAATAATGCATTTGAAAATGTAAACGGAAGGCGATTGTTTGAGATCAATATTGATTTTACTTTTTCATTTTTTGGAAGACATAAATAGATGATAACATTAGGAAGTGCATATACGGACAATCTGATTTGGCTCATATTGAACCATTGTAAATTGAATAACAATTTGATTGGTTCATGAGCAGTCAAATGTTTGCCATATATGTATTTGATTTGAATTCGGAGATTGTTCTAGAGAACGGTCGAAGACTTAGAAATTATTCTGGACGTGCAATGTGGTATAACTACATATGCTACATGCAGTTGGATGTATGAATATCATATTTAAATGACTGGCTGGTTTTGGCGGCTTGGTTGTTTTGGTCAAGGTTTTGGTCGTTTTGCGCGGTGATAGTTAATGCTTTTTGGATGTAGCCACAAGGTAAGAAGTTCAACATCTATTTGTTAGCTGTTATTGCATGTTGTATTTGTCATTAACTAAAAATATAGCCCGACATGCGGGCTACAATGTACTTTGTTCATCGGATGTTGATGCATTTGTATGCATCGGTTTATAATTAGCAGTTTTATATATGCTAATATTTATCTCTTTATCAGGTGCTTTTGCATTTCGTCTTTATTATGGTAGTAATTTGTTCAGTAGTTTTAGGTATTTAGTTATCTGATGTGACTGAAGATTTAATAGTTTGATTTTACCACAGCATTTGCCCTTCATTAAAGCAAAAGCGGTGATCACTTTAGCGATTCGTATCATTCGCATCTTCAATCGCGGGTTCCAAATTTCAATAACGCCAATCAAGTTTCAATTGCGCTATAAGTAAATTCATCGACAGCACCTTATTAATTATTCGCATAACAAAAAATCAATAGTGTCACTGAATAAAAAAATAATAGCATTTATCGAACAATCATTAGCGCTAAGCAAAATTCAATAAGGCAAATGCACATTTCATTTAAATAATATAAAATGTTCACTAGGACGGATTATTCTAAAATTATTCCATGCTTAATAGATAAATGCACTATTTATCCCTGTATATAATCTCTTTTGCAAGACATCTAGGCAAGAATGCCTGAATATGTCGAAACCAAGATGCATATTTTGCCACGGTAATGCTAGCCATGTTTCTTTCGGCGGCAGTAATTAAAACTTGCTTTCGATATTCCCCTAACTGTAGCTGTGCATTTCGAGCCGCGTTTCTGTCGCACATCTGATTTTGCACATGGGGACATGCAATGTCTGCCTTTATGTTTGCTTTCAGACAACAGTTAGCTTGCTCCACTGGATTCAGGAATGGAGAATACATAGATTTTCGTTGTGTGTAAATAAGCACAATAATTTTAGAAGAATCCGTGATATCCGTCTAAAGTCGAACTTTTCAAACACTAAACCTGTGTACATTTTAATAACATTAAATAATTTCTACTTATGTCTTATATGCATTACAAGTGTCTCATCTAACTGCAGAATTTGAAAAAGAAATGGCGTTTAAGGTATTATTCCATGCTCTAAGATTATCACACGCAATGCCGCAATCTAATTTATCTCAAAAGCATCTCATGGAAATTTCCAACAGGGCATCAGAATTTTCCAACAGATGACCATCTAGATGTTGGGTGTGTGTGTGTGTGGGTGGGGGGGGGGGGGGGGAGAGACTGCCCCCTGCCCCCTATAATTACGCCACTGGCTATATAGTGATCACCGCTTTTGCTTTAATGAAGGGCAAGTGCTGACACCATTGTCATCACTGGCACCATTGTCATCACTGTCATCACTGTCACCATTGTCATCACTGTCATCATTGTTATCACTCTTATCATCACTTCCTGGAACGTATTCATCATCTAGTGACAATTTGTCTTCCTTTGAATTTCAGATAAAAATAAATAAAATTCAAGATAAAAGTATAGTTATGATCGACGAATGATGAAATCATTGAACTACACGACAATTTTCGTTTAAAAATGCCTTGTATTTAATTTGACATGGAAAAGAGATGTTTTTAAACTAAAGTATTTTCAAAAAAACTAGAGTATTTTCCAGTTTTTTGCTTTTGAAAATCATATTTAACTGAAACCGAGTTACTCTTTGATATTTTCTCCAAATGCCTAACTAAATTCCCGCCTACACTGAGAAATAATTTGGCAGAAAATCGACACGAAAGTTGGCTTAATTTATGTAATTTCTTTCTTCGAAATCCAAACACCAATATGGTACTGATTAGCTTTGTTTTTGGGTCATAAATTGTCAATGAGTTTGGGATTTCAAGGAAGACTTTAAAAAAACCCAATTAATATAAACAAGGAGCATTATCTACAGCAAGAAAGGAAAGTCGTTTCTCAATTTCTCTGTAAAAGTAATCATCTATCGTATGTTTTAAAATCGTTTTGGCTCCAGATTGAATCTGAATTTGGAGCCACCTCTCCTATTGAGTAAACTAACCTGTGGCTTTATATATTTTAACTACTAAATGGCTTGACAGAAAATGCGCGGGAAAATGCGCTATAATAACAAGTCTAATAATATACATGAAAATTTTTCAATTCTGATTGTCCATGCAAGAGGAGTGCGATAAGCGATTTTAAGGAGATACAGTACAGAAAAAAGGGAATACATTGCAAAGTTTCAGAGCCAATGATCCAATCAAAACGAAAGTATAAAAACTAAAACGATCTGTCACATTCCATCTGTAGGAGAGCCTGTTTGCAGGCTAACACGAAAAGAAAAATAAATTTCCACCAAGGTATAGTATGGACAAGTTATTACTCGGGCTACTGTGGTAGCTCCGAGTTGAAAATTCGGCTTTGTGTATTCTCTGGTTCTCCGTCGCAAAAATGACATTCCTACGCAACCTCAATCCCAGGCCTTTGGCGGTTACATCACTCAATTATTTGCATGGCAACTGCATTGGATTCTATGCGTTCTTCTTGTTTATATACATAGTTTGCGGTTACTTTTCCAATATACCTTCGCTTTCAACGATGCGAACTTCACAATATGGTAAACATCACCAATTTTGTCAAGAGAAGCAACAGTCTTGGTTTTATGACATATCCGCCAGTTACATGTTTGTTCGAACGCACAACGTCAAGAACAATTTTTTAAATTTTTTTTATTTTATTTTTTTTCGCTGGTCAGTCTAGCTATTAAAGTATTCGGTATTTCTGTGGATACTGAGATATGCATGCATAACACAACCAATGATGCTTTAACTTCAGTCAAATACACTGTTCCCGGCGAAATCAATACGCTTTAATTTGTCGTGTTGAATAAATCACTGTGATTATTACTGTATTCGAACGGTGAGCAGTCAGTGTTTCCGGATCGTTTTGTTGTTTCAAATTCCAAGCAAAACAGTAAAAAAGTGAAGGTGCTCTGCGTGGAGCTTACCAAGGCTATGCATTCTTTGGTGGAATTTCTTTGCGTTTTCTCTCCTTTACCTTTCGTGCCCTGCTATCCTTTCCACAAGTCTTTATTATGTGCGTGCTATTAGAAATCAGTAGCCCGAGTAAACGTGACTGTGAGATTATTCAATTCAACGTGGCCGTTCTTTGCTGGTTATGCACCAATCAGGAATCTACCAATGAATCCTAATTTATGAACCTTTTATGCCTTTTAAATACATATATAACACCCAGTAAGCTTATGTTGTATAAATAATACTACCTATTAGACAAATACCTATCATTTATCTTTAATACCACTTTGGAACATCCAACCTCTTCCAAGTAAAATCTACCCAATACCTTTTAAACACCAACAATTGATCATCGTCGTATAACTTACACACCTATGTAAATAATTATTCCTATTACCTTTACCATTTACACCGATGCCTTATACTTTTGTACATACTTAATATATTAACTCTGTAAACCACCACGTAATTCTACGCTATTTGAATGCACTATTGGATGCCATTCACCTTGTAAATATAATTCCACTCACTTGATAAACTTATCCCACCATTTGACACGACCCTCGTCCTTTCTTTTACTATTAATTCTCATGAAATACCTTTCCTTGCTTAATATTATTCCCCCATATTTACACTCGGTTTCAGGCTCCCCAAAAAATATATATATCCATAGAGACCCCGGGCATCCCCAACTTATCCCATCGCCACCTAACACCCACTACTTTACCGATGACGTAACAACGAACATTAAACTAAGTGGATAACTATCCATTTACAACTAACCGATCTCATTACGTCTCTGACAACTGGATTGAGCGGTTGGATAACGGATACTTACCAGTGAACAAGACTTTTTCCTACTTGCAAAATGAAGGCACGACGTATTGGTTTGTCTCGAAACAACAACAACAACTTCGGTAAGCACACACTTTTATTTATAATTATTAGCCTCGTTCTATGCTGTTTATTGTTTATTTTCCAACATAATCACGTCGACTACCAAACCCAAATCCCTCCTGAAGAGACCACGAGAAGGTCGAAACAATTGTCGAGGGTTATGTCCCATGTACTATATATACTGAATATTACTTACGTATCTTTAATCCTTTCTTATAATTGTTTAACTTACTCCCGTATCATATTTACACTGCGCCTTCAACCGTCGTTGCCTTCGCAAGTTAACAAAAAATACAGCAAGATGCGCTTTTTGGCCTGAGGCCATATACCGCATTCTTTGCAAATTTTATTCATCTACATTATATAACCCCAGTGTCAGTCCAATTACCTACATCTTATTCAAAAAATCCTGGATACAAGTGATAGTCGCTCGTCAACAACTCGCAATATGGCGGAATCATGGCACTCAGAGAAGGTGAGTTTCAATCTGTTGATATCATTCTATTAGTTACCCATCGTTTTATTATTTCATTATATATCCGTAAATTAGTGTCAACTGCATTTTTGCAGTTGTTTTCTTATTTATTACTGAATTATTTATACAAAATGAATTATTCATGACTAATATTTAAATGTTATTTTAAAATAATCTCCAATATTCATTCGCTCATATTCCATATCAGGTCCTCCTTTACTACAATGATCATCGCAAAGTTATGTTTGTGGAATAAATTCCTATTCTGACCGACACAGTTTGCAACAAGAGCTTACGGAACCTGATGGATTAGGCACTTATATATTCACGGTTTGTACCTGCTTAAAACTCGGGGGTTTATACAGATACAAACCTTGAATTAATGAAGAGCAAATAACAATTTATCGACCTTTGTTTTCTGGGATGTGTTGGAGATACATCTCTAGGGAGAACAAAAGAAACCAACTCAAATTTTTACTAAACCTTCACATTATATTGTTTATTAAAGTTCATTCCAGAAAGCTTATCAGATCTGTGTTTTGATATTTAAGACTAGAATTTGTGTTAACGATCCACGAGTACCGGGGCTTTTAACAGGCAATGTCCACCTATAGCGGGTGAAATAGGTGGGAATTAACAATAGGGAATTGTTAAATTCCCCGGCTGGGAATTATATGGCTGGGCTTGTTTTCGGGTCATTACCAAACGGCGCACGCTGATTGGTTGCTGAGAGGTCCAGAAAAAGCCGTAATGCCGTAATATGAAAAATAAAAGCCTAACAGGTGTAAACATGAAGTGAAACGAACAAGCTCAAAAGTAAGAACTAAGGTGAACAGCGACACCTGATCAAGACAAACGTAGAACTAAAAACAGATAAGAAAACAAACCAAAAGCCATATAATAAAAGGCTTATTAACCTTGTTTTCTCGGTCTGTACGGGAAAGTATTTGCCCTCGGTTTCTCTCGCACAAACCTCGCTCCTTCGTCGCTTGGTCTGTACGAAAACCTCAGGCAAATACTTTCCTGTACAGACCTCGAACTCCATTAATAAGCTTTTAGTAAATTTTAGATCACAAAATTAGCTAGCATAGTAATTAACATTCTGCCATGCATTTACCTCATTTTCACTTTCACTTTCAGATTTTTGACATTCTGTTTCTGTTGACTTGACCAGCTGTGTAAACAATCATTAACATTAATATTTTTTTAATTGATGTTTAAAACTACATGTAAAAACAAGAAAATTTTTCCATTAAAATTAATAGCTTACATCTATCAATATTTTCTGTTCTTCTTTATTTAGCTGGCATCCTTGTAGTTGTTCCTGTGTTCTGGCTACCAAATCTGCAGAAACAAATACATAACATAATTATTGAAGTGGTGTGAGGATCTAAGTTGTACGTAAGTAATGCAAGTTTTGAATACAGTCGAACCTCTATTAAGCGGCCACCTTCGGGGAATGGCTTTGTGGCTGCTTAATAGAGTGATGCCAACAATGGGCCTTTGAGGTGTGGTCAAATGTCCTTTTATTCAATTCTAAAACACTGATAACAGTAACAAGAAGACTTTGAAAAAAACAACAAGTAGTTAACAAAACAGTTTTCAAAAACCGAAAAAATAATAAAACAAAGGAGCAATGAAATGAATAACAAAAATGCCACACGTTCGACGCATGTATACTGACGCCTAGCAAGTTATGTTGGCTTAACTGTCACTGTGGTGCACTGAGTTTCAAAGCGCAAAGCAAGTCATTTGTCTTTGAAATTGATAGAGCTACAGTAGCTTCTCATATCCACGATACTGTGCGAAATTCTGCCTAAATTCTGCCGAAAGTCTCAGCATGCCAAATCCCTGCACAAGGAGGGATTTGACGCAAAGTAAAGAGTATAGTGTTTCTCTGCACCGGACATGCAGATATTTTTATTACCGACAATGTTTTTGAATTTGATTACATGTAAACTTGAGGCATGAGGTTTCAAGTGACATGTGTTGAATGAAATACATGTACTTACTGACAGCAACTAAGTGTTCTATGGTCTCAAGTTTTAGTTTCGGTTCTCTTGTGGTAAAAATTGTGCCTAAGATAAATTAAGCTGGCCATCTAATACAGGTAAAAAACAATATGACTGCTCGTACATGTAGGTGGCCGTGGCCGCTTAGAGGTGGCCATTTAATAGAGGGGTAATCTATAGTAAATTACAGGGAATATTTTAGGGGTTTTGACAAGTGGCTGTTTAATAGAGGGTGGCCACTTAATAGAGGGCCGCTTAAAGGTCTTTGTTAAGGTTTGCAGGGTATGCCACAAAAATAAAATAGATATTGTTAGATAGCTATGAATTTGTAGCCTCCTTCGCAGATGTTCTTTGTGTCCCTCGTTCCTCCCTCCCCACTAACGTCTGCTCGTATGAGCACAACATTCCTTTCTCCTTTGTCTTTGAACAACCAATAGAATTGTCGGTAAACACAGCCACCTGCTTACTCTGAGTTGTTAATTTCACTTGTGGGCATTCTGTGATAATTACTTGATTAATATGAATGCGGATGAAATAGAAAATGTTTGATTTATTTGTAAAAAGGAAGAAGAAAAATAATAATGAATACGACTGCATGGTAAATCACAAATTAATTTAGACATTCTTGAGGAAGCCGTTCAAATCCCGTTAAAAAACTATGACGAATGTGGCCCGTCATTGTACATGTATATACTTATGTTGTTTGTGTGTTCAGAAGAGTAAGCGTATGACTGCGGCAAAACAGACTTTTCTTGATCTTAAGACTTTTTTTCAAAACATGTTGGTGGGAAGAAAGTTAAAGAGTAAATGGACAAGTCACGATACAAGCATGCAAACACCAACAGCAAGAAAGTCGTTAAAATTTATAGTGAACCACAATGCGCAGATTCTTGTCAAGAAGCCGTTGTCAACGTGAGAACGTTTCCAGTTTCTGTGGAAATACCACCGATCTTTACGACAGCAATTTCCAGTCAGTTCAGTGATGCCAGTGTGCCACATGGGTTTCCAACATCTACTCCGATAAAACCGAACAGGCAAAATAGCTCACAGTCGCAAAACACAACAGTTACAATTACCATTAAATATCCTTCTAAAACAATGACAAAATAACTCGAAGGAGATTTTGTAGCTATTGGAAAAGCTCTTTTACACGGAAATTCAACAGGAATTGCTAAAGGTGTTGTAAAATCTGAAGACTTATGCAAAAAGGTTGCTGAGAGCTTATTAAACGTTTTGGAACAAGAAATCGACGATTTGTGTTCGACAAAGAATCCTTCCATGTTAAGAGGAACCAGCAGAGAGGAACTTACCACTGTTATAAAAATATTTAGTAGTCCACTGTTTAATTACATGAGTTTCGTCAATAGCCACAGCACACACCATACTCTTGAACACACTATTTGTCAGCATTCAACGCAATCGTTCATTTAGCTATGGCTTTGGCGTTCCATAAATAACTGAAAATTCTCCTGCTTCGACTGCCTTCGCTTGTTCTTCGCTCTCAAGTCCACTTAATGACACAGCGCTGGTTCCTATCGCACATAGTTTCTGAATTTGATCTTGCATCAAGGTTATTAATGGCGAAACAACGATTACTAAAATGTTTAGTTTGTTTACCACCACACCGAACATTGAATCAAACAAATTTGGCAAAGCTTGATATATCAATGATTTCCCTGAGCCAGTTGGTAGATTGACAAATACAGTACATCTCTCTTGTTACGATTGGCATAAAAAGCCCTCTTCTGGTTAGATGTAAATCTCTGAATTCACAAATTCGATGATAGTAGGACTCCATTTTAGCAGTATTGCCAATTTCACAACAACAAGCCAAAGGCCAAGGTCGATCCCCACACTTTTGTGGGGACTTCAATGTGATTGGTCAATTCAAGAGAAAGGAATGTTGTGCTCATGCGAGCAGATGTTAGGGGTGGACCATTAGAAAAGTGATGGGGGGTGGGGGAAACCAAAAAAAAATTTGTGCAAGGCAATGTGCTTGGGGAAAAAATTCATACACAAAGAAAGTTTGAGAAAATACATTCGTGCAGAGCCTTCTCATGGTGAAAACTAGGTATGTGTAATAAAAAAATTCATGCAAAGGATTAGACAATAAAAAAAAAATTCCTGCACAAGCAAATGATAAAGAAAAAAATTCGTGTAAGCTGAAAGAGTCCCCCCCCCCCAATCACTTTTCTGATGGTCCGCCCCTTAGTGGGGATGGAGGAACGAGGGACACAAAGAACGTCTGCGAAGGAGGCTATGAATTTGTAGAATACAATGGTGTATTTGGTTTTGCGATAAACACAAACCGTTAATAGTTGTGAAGTTTTTAATTAAAACCAGAGGGCTTCACTCTGGGCGACTCGAGTAAAAAGCGTTTTATTTTGTTCAAAATATTTTTTTGTACTTTGATTCCGAGATAAATTTCCAGCAAAAGGTGTCAGCGTTTTTTGATATGTCAAGTTTTGCCGATTTTATTGACGACTAAAGTTAAAAATACTGTTTTTCGACCAACATTCGGACAAAATAAGTCATAAATTCGAAACCAGGCAATAAATAAAAAAACACTGACACCGTTTTGCTGGAAATTTATCTCGGAATCAAAGTACAAAAAAAGATTTTGAACAAAATAAAACGCTTTTTACTTGAGTCGCCCAGAGTGAAGCCCTCTGGTTTTAATTAAAAAAATCACAACTATTAACGGTTTGTGTTTGTCGCGAAACCAAAGACGCCATTGTATTCTACAAATTCATAGCTTTCTAACGATATCTATTTTATTTTTGTGGCATAAATTCTGACGAATTGAGAGCACTTTACAGAAATGACCCTGAAAACCTTAACAAAGACCTTAATAGAGGTTCGACTGTACTTTATAAGTTTTGCAAATGGAAACTCTGATGGAAATGCGAAAATTTCTATTACCAGGCCAGTTTGACTGAACAGAAGAGTAATATGTTTTTTTATCTTATTGCCATTAGCTATACACAAGGCATTGAGTACTTCTTAAGTAAATTGCGAGACGGTTTGACGAGTAAAATCGTCTGACGTTAAACAGAGTTTAGTTAGTAATAATTGTGTGCGAGTTGATGAAAGTGAAACCAGCGAACATACAAGACTTTCATACAAAGATTCGTAGCAGAAATTCAAAATATTAAAGCTTGTAACATACATGTAAATGCTGTTGTCAAAGCGTTTTGTTTTCTTGTGCTTGTGCTGCTATTTCTTTACAATTGATTTTATACATGCCAAAAGATGGTTCAAACGTCGAAATTCATAGTTAATTCTCTCCAACTGTACGTATTCGTGTAGAACTGATTTTGTTAAACTTAAATAATTCAATCTAGCAAAATACCCACACGATTCAAAACATGTTATATTGTTGCTCTATATGCGGTTACATTTCTCATTTTGTCTTTGTTACATGCCACGGCTAGAATTATTTGAGAGATTTGAATTATTTATAAGTCATTACTAACTAAGTTATATTAATTAAAGCAATGTTAGATCAGTCGCATTTTGGTTTATGCATGTATATTTAGTACAGTATAAAACAGGTTTGCAAACACAACAATCTCTATAGTAGTAAATCTCTACAATCTCTACAATCTCTACAATCTACATAGTCATATATTAGGTACATGTATATAGAGGCATTGCTCAAAGTCCAAATTAACACTTCGCAAATTGTGAAGCTATTATAAAAATTTCTGAAAACTGCGAAGCAGTTCTACAAAAAATTGCGAAGCTCATTTTTGAAAAATATAGCGTAATGGCTAACATAGTATCGTCTGACATGTAGTGTAACAACTCAAAACACAACGTAACATGAACTTTTTAGAACGTAAGGTAACATTTCAGTCATTAGAGTGACTTCTTCGAAGCGTGGTGCAACTTTTCTGAATGTATCTTTGAACGTAGTGCAACTTCTCTTAACATAGCATAAATTTTCTGAATGTACATGCAGTGTAATTCTTTAGAACGTGGCATATAACTATTTTAAATGTAGCAAAAACTTTTCTGAACGTAGCGTATAACTTCTTAGAACGTAGCGCAACTTTTCTGACGGCAGTGTAACTTCTTAGAACGAAGCATAATTTTTCAGAACGTATGTAACTAACGTAACTTACAGAATGTATAGCGTAACTTGCCTGAACGTAACGTAACTTATAAGAATGTACAGGTAGCAAACAGTAACTATTCTGAATGAACCGTAACTTCAGAATGTAGCATAACTTCTCAGAACTTAAAGTAAAAGTAAGAAAGCAGTGTAACGTTTTAAATGTGGCGTAATGTTTCAGAACATTGCATGATGTTTTTCAACGTAGCATATCATCTCACAACGTACACGTAAATAAAAGTCCGTAAAATTAATGAAAAGACCGTCTCTGAGAGAAGAGTAATAGTTAATTCAAGGGCAATGATTAACTAACCAGGGGAGTAACTCGTGGAAAAAGTGAAGCCGTTCTGAAATGCTAATTCGGACCCTGTTGCTATTCTGTTCACATTGTTTTAAAACCAATATGTGGCAATCTTATATATCTTGTAAAATCATATATGACATGCACAGCACAATAAGTTTGACAATTGAAACAAAATAAGCCAAATCGAATTTAGTCTATGTATTTTATGCAATGCATTATAAACTAGATGTTTGAAACATTGGGCTTGTGCTGATGTTTTTCCTTTAAATATCTACTGTACAACCCCTTGAAATGGCTGTGATGAAATGCTTATGAATAGAGTTTCCCCATGCCTTTATTTTTCTCGCCTTCCTCCCGCCTGCCAGCGCGTATTAGCTGAAGGCGAGAATAAATAAAAGCCTCACATTCAGGTTAGGTATTGTCGGGATATAATGGGATACTGTAAATCCCTGAGTGAATGACTTTAAAATACAGTAAAGTCGAAATATTACTGAATATTCCCTTTTGTTTCAATGTACCTTGGGTTTCCAAGATGTTAATATTTGGAAAACATTATGTTTTGTATTTTTTCAAATTGCTTGCTGGCAAAGGGTTTTCATAGATTTTGGTAAATATTTAGGACGAATATATTTAGGACAGCAACAAACAATGGTGGATCAGTAGACCATTTTTATTTACAGGTTCCTCGGGTTGCAAAACCATTTGATACCACTGCATAGAGCACCCCTTTGAAATTAGTAAAATTTATATACCAAAACTTGACGTACTACACTGTATTTGAAAAGTTTGTTTGGTCTGTGTTTGACCTATCAAAACATGAGAAAGCAATGAATCTCAAGGGGTGGGGCCCTAACTTGTACTCCCCTCTCTTTTTCTTTTGAAATTCTAAAATTCTACCTACTGCATGTACATGTAGGAGTAGCATTTTTCTATTTACCTGTAACATCCATCCTAGTCATCTGATTTAGCGGCCAAGCACTATAACCGCCAACCTCTATCTCCTCAGAGAGAGTTGGGTATTCATCCCAACATTCCAGTTCTTCATATAATGCTTTCACAGCTACGGAGACCCAGCCGTCTGTTAAATAATAGCCATGGACTCTTGTGGCATTGCGATTTATTTCTCCTATTCCAACTATTCTCCCATCTTTCATCAAGCGAACTACACATAGAAAAGAAAGTAATATTTAGGTACTATACTGTATACATCATCTTGTTTGACATGTTTATTAATTTCTAGGCATTTGGCTTTTACATGCAGATCGTAATGTGTCACCATGTAGTGTAATGCCTCGCCATGTAGCGAAACCTTTCACAATGTTGTGAGACGTCTCACAATGTAGCGTAACGTCTCACAACGTTCCGAAATGTTTTACATCACAGGGTAACGTCTCCCGACATTTTGTAGCATCTTAGCATGTAGCGTAACATTGGACTTCTGCCTGTGCTCATGCGTTTAATGCTTTTGTTAAACATATTTTTATTTCAGGTTTTGTTTTTAATATCAAATTGATCTTTGTTGGATTATTTACCTCGAGTAGTCGAATCAATTTTATCGGTGGCTTGATCTGGTACTGTCGCCATTTTACCAGGTGAGCAATGATCT
Organism: Paragorgia papillata; assembly: GCA_035771165.1. Lineage (NCBI taxonomy): Eukaryota > Metazoa > Cnidaria > Anthozoa > Scleralcyonacea > Coralliidae > Paragorgia > Paragorgia papillata. The sequence continues at coordinate 328,242 of JAWNZC010000075.1, forward strand.
GCAAAGTTGTAAGTACATTGTTAAAAGGAGCATTAACATAAGAATTATTGAGGATAATAGTGAAAGTTATTTTCTACTAACTGCATGTGACTCATTAAATTAGTAAACTTATTTATTATGTTCAGGTTCTACTAAATGGGAAGTAACGTTTCACATATGTCGCAACACATCTGAGAATAATTTAAGATTGCACAACATAGCATAACTCCTCATAACACAACATAACATCTCACAACATTTTGTAGCATCTCAGCATGCAGTTTATATGATTCATAATGTAGCGTAACGTCTCGCAATGTAGCGGGTAACGTGTCACAGCGTTCCGGAATGTTTTGCAGCGCAGGGTAGCGTATCAAAACATTTTGTCACGTCTCACATGTAACATAACGTGCCACCTAGCCTGCAGTGCAGGCGTTTCGGTTGTGGGAGGGACGAAGCGAGCTGAGGAAACGCCTGCCGCCACGCTATTCAGAAAAAAAAATGCGTTCGTCCACGAACGCAGCGATCTCATTGGCTAATGTTAACAAATTCTCTTCCGGCAAGCTGTTGTTGAAGCCTGTTGTATGCCAACTCCGAAGACAATGAACGCTCTTCTATAAAGTCTTATTCTTAATTATATTTTAGTCGCGCTTGGTAGTTTGTTTTAAAACAGAAACAGAAATACTCCATTCGTAAGGTAAATATGTTTCATCGCATAGCACTATTGTTGCATTTAATTCAGCCAGGATCAAACCGTGCATGGTCAAACTATATTTATGGGTCAAACACACACTACATCAAATTGAATACATATCTTAGTGCTTTTACATTAATTAACTTTAGTAGTCTGGTGTTGTTTTGTCAGTGTGGGAAAATCCTCGCTTGTTTTATGTATATAAATGCCGTGTTGTGGTTTTCCGTCACCAAAGTCTAGCCGTTAGCTGGCAGAGAACGCGGTTTACAGACATGAATTTGGAATCAAGAACGATTTTATACATTTCTATATAATAGTTTCGATTGGTAATGTATTGTGACACAAGCAAAATTACGTAAAGTGTTAGGTGTGCTCTTAAATGTGGTTCCTCGCTTAGTTGCTTTCCGTGATGTTAAATTCCGTCATAGACTCCGTGTGATTATTATTTCCCTCGGCAGCGCTCATTCTGTTCTACGAGTTTTGTTGTCGCAAACCCGTTCTAATTAGGTCTAAACTTTACAGACTAAACTCTAGATCACACAGATGTCAACAAACATTACCACATTCTCTGATCTGTTAATTCTGTGAAGAGTTTCTCTATCTATATTCTATAGTGATTTTCATTGAGTGATTTTATGACATTCGCAATAAATCAGTTGACAGGAAGTAAACAATTTTCATATATTTCTCGTACGTGATTGGCTCATGTCATAATTGAGAAAAGGGGTGGAATTTTTTTCGGAATAGCATGGCGGCAGGCGTTTCCTCAGCTCGCGTCGCCCCTCCCACTACCGAAACGCCTGCACTGCAGGCTACGTGCCACCATATAACGTAATGTGTCACCATGTAGTGTAATGCCTCACCATGTATGTAGCGAAACCTTTCACAATGTTGTGAGACGTCTCACAATGTAGCGTAACGTCTCACGATGTTCCGAAATGTTTTACATCACAGGGTAACGTCTCCCGACATTTTGTGGCATCTTAGCATGTAGCGTAACATTGGACTTCTGCCTGTGCTCATGCGTTTAATGCTTTTGTTAAACATATTTTTATTTCAGGTTTTGTTTTTAATATCAAATTGATCTTTGTTGGATTATTTACCTCGAGTAGTCGAATCAATTTTATCGGTGGCTTGATCTGGTACTGTCGCCATTTTACCAGGTAAGCAATGATCTGCAAAGTTGTAAGTACATTGTTAAAAGGAGCATTAACATAAGAATTATTGAAAGTTATTTTCTACTAGATGTAGAGGAGTGGAAGGTGGGCTGGGTTTTTTTAAGGAGGGAAGACAGATGCAAAGAGGGCAGGCGTAATGTGAATAAATAAGAATAAGTTATGTGTATGTAGTTGCCATATACACTATTATAAGTCTCCCATCCGTACCAGCTGTTACCAACCCTGGCAGCTGCTGCCATCTGCACCACCTGTAAAGCGTATGCAAGCGCTTCTAAACATATCTTACCGTCCTAAGCATCTGCAAACGGATGGTTATATTGGACATGTATGAGGTTATGACAGTTTGTATATCTTCTGATGAGGGAAACATGATATCTGAGCAATCACCTCATGGATATATGTAGATACAAAATAATCTCTTGACCCGATGCAAGAATTTACGAATTTAAAATTTATAAAATACTCATTTAAATTTGTCAGACAAATTTTGTTTGAGTGTAACCATATTTTTGAATTAAAAACACAACAACAAGCTGTGGGTTTATACCTGATCTGGTACTTGGTTTTTGATCCATCTTGTGCTATAAATTCAAATAAATAAATAAATAAATAAATAAATAAACTGTACAATGAGGAGCTTGCTTTTTTTTTGTCCAAGTAGACATGGTTAGGCCATAATTATTTGGATTAATTTGTATCATGTCTCCGTGCGACCGCCATGCACTTGCACAATGACATGTATGTTCGACATTTTCAGTCTATGTAAACGTGAAAAGCAACGCAATTGTTTGCCGGCACTTGCCAACTCTAAATTCTGCTTGCAGATATGCTTGTATACCTTGAAATGCAATGAAATAGCTTGCACATATACCATGCAATCTGGGAGTAAAAATGCAAGTTACAAGTTTGGGTTTAGCAACAATGGTACCTTCTAGTAATCATGTAAATTTGAACATTCAAGAGATAGGTCACTTTTTAGTGCAAAGTTTCTATAGAAACTTTGCAGTATTGTGATGGGCGAAATTCACATGATCGATAGAACGATACAGAGTGTAAACTTCCGAGGGGATAAGGTTTGGAAACTTAAAAGCTTGTTGATATCTCTTAATATATGGAGAATGAAAAAAAAGGAGTACTCCCCCGGATATGGTAGAATGGCACTGCGCACCCGCGGTTTTTGTTTACGTCTTTACGAGGAGCGATCAATTTTCTTTTCGAAACAAGGATTATGTAGCATGCATGACTATAATTACTCGGGCTACTGTGGTAGACCGAGTCCAGGTTTCGGCGGTTTTTTTTCTATGTCGCGAAATGGCAATCATTACGTCATCCCATCAGGCTTTGCGAAACTGATGCGTATGTGTTTTGTGTGTTCACATACATTAGTTTAATATTGGTCAGTAATGTCGCTGGCAAGTATCTTGATATTATATACGCTTACAATCGCACATGCCGTAAACATGAAGCTGTGTTGATATTTTAATACCCGAAGAGACTTGACATATGAACGCTGTACATGTGTGGAAATAATGCTTTCTTTCTTTGCTTTCCTGATGTCTGATCAAGTCTTTCTCGTCTCGGATGTGTGTTGTGTGTTCACAGACACAGTTATTGGCAGTAAATGTCGCTGGCAAGTATTTTGATATTATATACGCTTACAATCGCACAGGCCGTTAATAGCTGCATGTGTTGATATGTATAATAATACCCGAAGAGACTCGACATATGAACGCTGTGTACATGTGTGGAAATACGTTAAATACAGGCAATCGTGTTTTGTGTATTGCAAATTGTGTTTTCTATCGGAGAATTATAGCGCGCTTGCTTGCTGACTAAGATCAAACAAGACGCCTGGTCAGGCGTTCACTCGGGCTACTGCAAACTCGCAGCTGCTGAAAGCTCGGTAAAATAATTAAGCTTTGTACTAATGATTGAACTGTGAAAACAATGTAACAACTAAACATTGCCTGGTAAACAGTCAAATCAGTTAACTGAGAGGATCATACAAGCATAGGTTACCTTTAGCCAGGGATACGATTTCTGCCCGTAGTCATACAGTACTTCTTGCCCTTGCGTGATATTTTTTATGGCAAAAAGGCAGAGACTTGGTATTCCTTTTACTGTGACTAGCCTCATTTTTGCATTGATTTCTTGGGTGGTGCCATGATTAACTAGTCTTCCTAAGTAGCGTCCTTCCCTCAGTTCATCAGTTGCATCATAACTACAGGAATATACCGATGATAAATGTAATTATTAGCAATATTTATGTAGATTTGTAGACATACATAATACATACCAGTATTTCAATTTAAGAAATAGAATTTTCCGTGTTTCTATTTAGAGTTAAATACAAAGAACGGAGGCTCGTCGCCAGATACGAGTGTTTCTATTACGTATAGAAACACAGAAATATGTTTTATAAAATAACCTTTAATAAAACGTTAGGAAAACGTTTTCCCCTCGCTTTAGGACAGCGCGGGCAACTAATCTTAACGGCGGAATCTCCGTTCGGCGAACGTATGCTTATCTAGAGCACGAACTATCACACCCGAATATACACCCACGTAAAACCGGTATGCGTGTTTAGGCCGTGGATAAAAAGTGTATGCAGAATCCTGGAATATGTTACTGTAACGGTATTTGTAGTTTTGAACACAATTTTGTATTAAAACAAAGCTTTAATTAAAAGAAGAGATATTTTTGGTGTAAAGGATCATTTCTATTTTAGCCAATAGTCTGAACTGTTTAAAAAAGTATGGGTTCTGCATACATTTGTGAGAAGAAATTACTCATCCCACATTGTATGCAAAAATGGTGACCAATGCCCCCAGGGCCGTAGTAGTTTTGATTTTCTCGATCTCTGAAACGCGATTTCCTGCATTTTTAGGTCAGTTTTACAACAAAATATTATGATCATAAACAACAAGCTGCTAACTGGCAGCAGAAAACTCGTGCTTTGACGTCGAATTTTAGGGAGGTTCAGCCCCCCTGCTTTCCGCGAATAGGGGGGGGGGGCGCCAGCCCCCCGTGCCCACCTGCTTCCTACGGCCATGGATGCCCCATCAATGATAGAAACAATTGTCTGATAATAGAAAATACCAAGTGGGATACCAGATAGTACATTTATGATATATTACTAAATTTGGTGCACCCCAACCAGGGGGATCAACCAGGGGGATCACTTTAATCATGGGGTGTCCAAATAAATTTTGTTCGTTATCTGTTAATTATCACCGAATTGTTCATTTTCTGTTTTGCCCAAATTTCTTGACTCTTTTCAAAATTTTGGGCTTCAGTCACAAGATGGCGTAACTTTTGGGATATTTTTTGGGTTTTTTTTTTATATACAGGTCAGTGGTCATGCCCCACCGTTCCTCAGCAGCGACGCCCCATCTACAAGCGTAGTTATTAATGTCTTCAAAGCGTAAACTCTCCTTACTCGTCAGGAAGAATGATGGCGTATCATGACGAAATAATGACGTATAGTCAATATCCGTGTACTATTTACCAAATAGATTTCATTTTTTCACGTGTCTGTACTTTAATAGATACATAGATGACATCACAGCGTATAAAGAACAAAAAGTACGCCGCGAGCTGCTGGGGCGAGTGGTGTGACAGTTGTTTTTTACACGTTGTCACGTCTTTTGTGTATCTATTACAGTAGCATGGGAAAATGAAAGTAGCCAAACAAGTTGAGTGCTGCGCGGGCAGTGAACAGCCGAGAATTTTGAGGAACGAAATACTGACATTTCGAGCGGAGCCCTTCATAAGGGTAAATTTGTATTTGTTTCAGAGACAAGTATTATATACAGGTATACTAAATTACAATACATGATGAATACATGACAGTAAAGTAGTACACCAAATCGTCAAGTGACCAAGGCTATTTTAAAGAGAGGGCAATTACGGGTGAAAAAATCAACAGGAAAAGAAAAATCGCCGTTATGTTAAATACATCATACATGATCTTTACAAATAGAGCAACCTGATTGGTTAGCAACAGAAAGATGGCAGTTCTGATTGGCTAATATATCAGCATCATGCATAAATTTTTTATTTTGTTTTCCTAGGTGATACTCATCGACGTGGTATACCGATACTTAATTCCAATATAATTGGACATTTGCGCAGAACCAGAGACAGTCATTTTCACAAGGTTTACCAGTTTCAACTGGAGTTTCTGTGATTGAAATTGTGATAGAACCATGGAGGATTGTGTCTTTCCTGCCGACCGACATGACATGTTGACAAGACATTTTACATGGTAAGTTTGATTTTTTCCCCCACTGATATCAGAATGCATTTCCCAGGTTTGTTCCAGTTCGTTGAAGACAAGTAATATGTAACAGCTTTGCAAGCTTGTTACAAGTTGTTTGGATCAACAAGCCTGTTGCAGATTGTTCCGACAACTTGCTACGGGTCTGCACGTAACAAGTTGGAACGTAGTTAAAAGATGAACATGGTTTGGATGCTCGATATAAGTCGTCTGTGTTGTCTAGACTTAATTATGTAAATGCTTTTGTGTTTTCTGTATAATGAAGTAATCATCCACTGACAAATAACAACATGTTGGTTTATTATTATTTAAACAGCACATATAAGCAATTAAACCAAATAAAAACGTTGCTATTGGATGATTGCTTCATTATACAAAAAATACAATGCGTCATGTACATCTACTAACTATAGTTGCAACAAGCTTGTTCGTGGCAACCTTGTCGTGGCTTGATGAGATTAACAACATTGTTACAACTTGTTAATGATAGACTGTAACAAGCCTGTGAGTTTTCTGGCTGTGTACTTGTTGTATCCTTTACTTACCATAAATTGGAGCCTTTGTGAGCAAAATAGAACCGAAATGTTATCCTATCATCTACCTCCAATTCCTCCCTCTTTTCTGCTTCGTCCTCATCAATCAGTTCTCCAGGGTATCGTAAGAGAAACTGTCCCTTTTCAAAATGTTTTGTTGTAAAAACAGCACGCCCTGAAGCAAAAGCATTTGGAAATTAATTGCACATAAACATACGAGTTGACACAGATCTTTGACATTCTCCAACGGTAGAGTGGAGAGAGAAAAAAACTTTATCGTGCAATACGTCTTTGAGACTCCATAATTTTTTCTCACCTATTCAAGGAATAGTTTCACCATTTTGGTATCCATGGTACTGAACAAGCTGTTGTTGTGCAAGTAGTTTACTGTTAACTTTTGATATTGTGTTTTAAAGGGATATGGCAATATAAATTAAGTTTGTCTAATTTAAAAGAACTCGCAAAGTTGCAGGAGTAGACGTTTTACAACTTTTTCGTTGCTTTCTTCGTTTGCAAGATATTTCAATTTGTTTGATATGTAAATTAGATAATCTCTGACGTCATAAGCAGGTACATTATTTTTACACGTAGCAAAATCAGTTATATCTCTAAGTTTGTTCAATCAAACTGTGCATATAAAAACTCTTTGTAACACTGAACATTTTATGTTGAGCAATCATGGAGGTGTAAGTGATTTTGCTCTGTATTAAAATACTGTAAATAGTGAAATAAAAGTAGCGTGCTGCGTAGGCAGTGTAGAAACAATCGAAATATAGTAAGGTTAGATATACTGCCGAAACAGAGAACGTAGGAATCTAACGTTTTGAGCGAAGGCCCTTCGTCAGAGAGAAACGTTTCTCTCTGACGAAGGGCCTTCGCTCGAAACGTTAGACCTACGTTCTCTGTTTCGGCTGTATATCTAACGTTACTATATTTCGATTGTTAAAAATACTGTAACCTGCTTATGACGTCAGAGATCATCTAATTTACATATCAAACAAATTGAAATATCTCGAAAACGAAGAAAGATACGAAAAAGTTGTAAAAGGTCTTTAAGGATGTAAGGGACCATATGCCAGAAGAGCTGGAGGAGGTGCTATTGAACTAAAAGCCTTGAGCGGTAAAATATTAGTAGGTAGGGAATGAATATGATTCTAATAACGTTGTTGATGATGATGATTGTGATGATCATGAGATGATGATGAACATGAAGATAATGACGATGATGATGAACGTGAAAATAATGATGATGCTGATGTGGTTGTCGTCGTCGTCGTCGTCGTTGTTGTTGTTGTTGTTGTTGTTGTTGTTGTTGTTGTTGTTGTTGTTGTTTTTGACGATAACGATGACGACGATGTTGATGGCGATGGCAATGATGACATTAGTAATTTATTCCACCACATTATAAAACAACTTCTTTTTTAGCTAGCGTCATAGATGTAAGCGGCCAGTCTAACTGCCTTGCTGCTGCTGCTGGTGGTGGTAGTGGTGGTGGTGGTGGTACCATTCGCTTGTCAGCAAATGAGGTTTGTGTTGTTTAATTCATTCTAAATCAGTACTGTCTGGAGTACGTCAAATGTAACACAATCAAGAAATTAATCCGTGAAAATAGCGAAATGATTTAACATTTTCAGATCTCATTAATTATCAGTATGTTTACTCCCCGAGCATTTGATTGGCTACTTTTAATCTACGTCACTCTTCTGGCATATACAAACCCTGTTTTTATTTCATTACATTTTACTATGATGAAGGGCTTCGCTCGAAACGTCATTATTTCGTTCCAATAATCTCAGCAGTTTACCACTTTTTCACTTTGTTATAATTAACACCTTTCATTAGGTAAAGGTCAGCGGCAATGGAAAGTTAATTGCTGATGGTGGCTCTGGATGTTCTTATGGTGATGGTGATGGTGGTGGTGGTGGTGGTGGTATAATCCACATCATAGCAAACAGTTCTTTGCATCTCGATGTCAATGTTACATCTGTGAGGAATGGTACCGGTCATTGCCCAGGCAGTACTGGATTTATCCTGATAAGAAAGATAGCCGGTAAGACATGTTTTTATACATTAGAAAATAAATAGAAAATGATTTAATGAAACTATTTTTGAATTTTAGTTCATCTTGAAAAATCGTCTGTTCATTGTTTTGTGTTGTTAGAGTACAAATGAATCGACAACGTCTCAGTTATCACCCTACCCTCTCCTTTCCTATCCTATCTTATCTTATCATATCTCATCCCGTCCTATCCTATTTTATCTTATCCTATCCAACCTATCTTATCCTATCCTATCCTATTTTATCCTTCCCTATCCTTTCCTATCTTATCCTTTCCTATCCTATCCTATTTTATCCTTTCTTATCCTATTTTATTCTATCCTATTATATCCTATATTATCCTGTCCTATCTTATCCTATCCTTTCCTCTCCTATCCTATCATTTCCTATCCTAACCTATCTTATCCTATCTTATCCTATCCTTTCCTATCCTATCTTAGTCTACCTTGTTTTATCTTATATATTGCTTGAAGCTTTACATGGCGATATATCTTATGTAAGAAGTTTGTAGGTTTACACTGTTGTTTACAGGAATAGGACCATCTACACGGCACTTGGTTGACGCTTTTTTATTCTCCATAGTCGAACTTTTAATTAGAACTTATAATTATCTAATCACTGATTAAATGCAATTTAGTGAAATCTTTTTTGAACAAGATGCGTGCGCACGCGGGATGGCGCATTGCAAGACGGCCATCGAATAAAGAACAACCAGAAGTCTGACTCGCATAAAAACTTGTTCCTTTTTTCTCAATGAGCATTACGCCATCCTACGCTATCTTGGGACGTTCCACAGCACTTTTGCCGGTCAAATTTCCCGGTGGAACTTACCGGGGTGGCGTAAAATGACGAGTGATGGCGACACAATAACGACGATTGAGAAGCCGGGAGGGTAAAACGTGCCGGTGGAACTTACCAGGGTGGCGCAGAATGACGACATTTGACGTGCGCGAGGCAACATGCGCGAGGACACCTACATCAAAGGTACCGACAAAGAGTTGAACTTCTGGTTCTTTATTCTGTGATTATTCTCTAATTTATGAATTTATATTGCGCAAATATCAATATAAATATTTTCAACCCACGTACACTTGCCGAAAGCTCTGAAATCGAAAATTTAAAACAACACGGTGTAAAGCTACCTCATCTTCCCTTCCCTCTCTTTCCATTCTCTCTAAAAATAGATTAGTACGAATTCAAATTGCTTGCTTTAATCATAGACAATCCAGAAGACAATCTGTCTTCTGGATCGTCTAATTGCTTTAAAATATGGCACAGTATTCTTGAAGCAGTCAACGATAGTGAATTTGTAAGCCGTTAATGTATACATATTTCCCCTTTTTTTGTAAGATGTTTTTACCCTAAATTTAACAAATATTGTCTCTCGTTAACAAATTTAGCTAATCAGACCAAATCTTACACAAACCATCCCGTTTACCCCACAGAAAAGCTGCAATGGCGAGGTAATGTAAGAAGAAACAGACTGCTGATTTTTTAAAGATACCATACCTCTTCAATATTTAATTATCTAACTGTCTGTCTGTCTATTTTTCTATCTGCCTATCTGTCTGTCTGACTATTTGTCTATCTATCTATTCTGTCGGTCCGTCCGTCTCTCTACTTTCCTGACTGACTTTCTGTCTGTGCTTGTTTATTTGTCTTGATCGGTCTCTTAGATGGGCCTGCTGTTTGAACACGACGCTTAGAATAGCGTCCACAAAACTGATTTGGAAGTATTGCTGTATCTTTTAAACTTTTTGCTGACCTTTACTAACGTTATTGCATGTCATTCCATTTTTTGATTTAGTAAACTTGAGCACGAGACCAAGTTCGACCAGTATTGACAAAATTAAGGTACATTGCCCTTTTAAATGAATAAGTAAGAGTCTGTGCACTTAGGATCGATCCTATGTCCGTATAATATCTACTGTAAATGAATCAACAGGCACCACATTAAGCAGTTCCGTCGCGTCTTATTTAGCCACGCTTGCATGTGCGTTCTCGGCTATCACTTTGCGGCGTCCTTGCAACACCTGGGGACGAGATTAAGGTGCAGAGGGAGACCTTGTCTGGTAATGTTAAGCCCATTTCCCCCTTATTATAAATATTGTGTTTGCTATTTTTATTGTATACACATTTGTTATTGTCTCTCAAGGGTGTAAACGAGGTAGTAAAGCACATTCAAAATTCAATCAAACAGCTGAACAACACTGAATTGTGTAATAAGATGCCAGAAAATTGCTCTGTGAGTATATAAACGAAAACCTCAAATTTTGCTTTAGCGTCTATGGGGAATACACCTTCTGTGTATTTTGGGGGATGAAGTGCTCCCAATGGTCACTTTCAAGCCCATAGATGTAAATAAAATGATCAGTCGAATCGTAAGAACTGTCCAAGGGGATTATGACCCCTTGGTTCAGGTTGATGTCTTAGGGGGTCGCTACCCCTTTGGCAGGATATGTCCTACTTGGGGATTATTAGCCCTAGGGCATTAGCAGAGTCCTAATGCATGGGGATTATATAGCCCAGGTCAACAATCTAAGGCCATGTAACAATGAGTCGTTGGGATGATGTTTGACCACAATTTTAGACATTCGGAATACTTCACCCCAAACCCCTTCTCCCACAAAACTTTGTGTGTGTGCCATTAGTATTCATTCGCTTGGTTGTTCGGCCTTTCCTTTTAAAGAACGACTTGGATCATTAAGTAGCAATAAGTGAAGTGAAAGGAAGTGAAGTGAGGTTGAGTGAAGGGAAGTAAACTGAAGTGAAGGGAAGTAATTAAAGGGCAGGAAGTGGAGTGAAATGAAGTGAAATGAGGTATAAAGTGAAGTGAAGTGAACTGAACTGAAGTGAAGGTTGAACGACCTTCCTATTGTTTTAATTCTCAATATCATTGTTTTGTAGAGAATCTTTGATGCTGTAGCAAGAACCGTGAATAACGTCTTTAATTATAATAATGTTTCCCGAGTATGTTCTTATGGATTTCCAACCTTTGCCTTTTATTAGAAAATTTCACATAGAAAAGCTGAGTCAAAACACAGATGTTTCATTTTCAAATTGGCATTCAAAAAATTTAAAGTGCCTTTGAAACGAAAATTAAGTTTGTCTTACATATTTTGCAGTTTTTCGTTTCCTTGCTTCGTTGTTAGATATTTTAGTTTGTTTGATATGCAAATCACACATTTTGACGTCACACATGCATAATGATTTATCGAAAAAGTTACATATCTTTGCTATTATTAAACATAATAATCACTTGAAGATCTACATGTTTAGTGTTGTGGGTTTAACACTTCCACATGCTTCATTCAAATTAATTTGGTTTGATAATAGAAAAGATATGTAACGTTCTCCGATACCACAAATGCATATTTATAACGTCAAAATGTTTAGTTTGCATATCAAACAAACTAAACTATCTCAAGAACAAAGCAAGGAAACGAAAAACTGCAAAAGATGTTAGCCATGTTACTCTATTTAAGTGGCCTTTCAAATAGGACAAACTTAATTTTCGTTTCATAGGCACTTTAAAATAATTTAAACGTGTAGCTAGGTGATCGTAGTGAATTAAGCAGACTATAAAACATTTTAAAAATATAGTTGAGTCCAACCTCGTCCCCAGGACCATTTGTGGGGGCTGGGCCCTGCCTCCTCCACAGGCCCTATTGCATCATGGACAGGTCACACTGTTGAGAGGGCCTGCCAGATCCTGTAAACAAAATGGGGACTGATCCCATTATGCACAGCGAGACTAGGCCCTATAGTTTTGAGAGGGCAAGCAAAATCTTTCCAGCCGCTGTTCGACAAACGTACGTCCAAGTTCTTTTAACACTGTGATCCACCAGGAAATTCGGTCTACACTTTCTTACAGATCATGACAATGAAGAAACCAATATGTTTTAGAAGTACCGACCTTCTGCCGATAATATTTTTAGCGACAAAAAGGAATTGAAGGAAAAATATCTGCCGAACAAAAGCAAATTCGACGGTCAGGAAAGTAACAGGTTTTTCGTATTGTTTTTTTGTTTATTTAGCTATCGAAGACTGTCAACTGACCAAGAGTTAAGGAGATTTAATTTTGTTAAATTGTAGGCTATAGTGTAGCGTAATTCAAGTTTCAGTTGTTGTGGAAACCGAAAAAGTATAAACCAAAGAGTCTCTGGGTAGACTAAAGTGCATTTTCGTTGATTATTCCGGCCGAAAGTTGACAAAGTTCAACCGTAATTGCTTTTTTCAACAATTCCTTCATTTTAAAGCTAGGATTCGTATGTCATAAGTCTTCAATGGCCTTCAAAATCTTCGGATATAGCCATGGCTATTAACAATGGTAGTTAATTATGCAAATTTATTCCGCGCCAAGTTTTGCCAATTTTTTTACAGGATCTTGCAGGCCCTAAATTCGGCGTCTGTGATCTATCCATGATGCAATAGGGCCTGTGGAGGAGGCAGGGCTGGGCCTGCCTCCTCCACAGGCCCTATTGCATCATGGACAGGTCACGCTGTTGAGAGGGCCTGCCAGATCCTGTAAACAAAATGGTGACTGATTCCATTATGCACAGCGAGACTAGGCCCTAGAGGCGATAGTTTTGATAGGGCCTGCAAGTTTCCGGCCGCTGTTCGACAAACGTACGTCCAAGTTCTTTAAACACTGTGACCCACCAGGAAATTCGGTCTAAACTTTCTTACAAATCATGACAATGAAGAAACCAATATGTTTTAGAATTACCGACCTTCTGCCAATAATATTTTTAGCGACAAAAAGCAATTGAAGGGGAAAATATCTGCCGAACAAAAGCAAATTCGACGGTCAGGAAAGTAACAGGTTTTTCGTATTGTTTTTTGGTTTATTTAGCTATCGAAGACTGTCAACTGACCAAGAGTTAAGGAGATTTAATTTTGTTAAATTGTAGGCTATAGTGTAGCGTAATTCAAGTTTCAGTTGTTGTGGGAACCGAAAAAGTATAAACCAAAGAGTCTCTGGGTAGACTAAAGTGTATTTTCGTTGATTATTCCAGCCGAAAGTTGACAAAGTTCAACCGCAATTGCTTTCTTCAACAATTCCTTTGCTAGGATTCGTATGTCATAAGTCTTCAATGTCCTTCAAAATCTTCGGATATAGCCATGGCTATTAACAATGGTAGTTAATTATGCAAATTTATTCCGTGCCAAGTTTTGCCAAATTTTTTACAGGATCTTGCAGGCCCTAAATTCAGCGTGTGTGACCTGTCCATGATGCAATAGGGCCTGTGGAGGAGGCAGGGGCTGGGTTAGCCTGGTACCCTGGCCCAATCAAAGAATATGGGCCAGGTAACCACTAAAGACTTCTGCTTTCCTATTGGTTGAAATTTCGCGCGTTTTTAGTGGCTATGAGTAAAACTGCAATCGTCATAAGTGGATTTAGCCCTGATGACGCGAGAATGAGATTAGTGGTTACCTGGCCCTTATTTCTTTTGAAATTGGGCCAGGGAACCAGGCTAGGGCTGGGCCAAGATGGCGGCCAAGAACAAATGGCCCTGGAACAGGCTGCGCTATCACCACATCTGATTGGTCGAGATAACATTGGATGTTTTAGGTATTCTGATTGGTAGAAACAAGGCGGGCGGCGGGCTAACTCGCGGGCATTTGTTTTTAGGGCCCAAATTATATTAAATATAGTGATACCAGAATTGCCGGCTGTTAAAAACAACTTCAAAATGAATGAAAATGTGAGGAAAGCTGGCAAAACACCCGTAAAAACGTCGGAAGAATATGTAATGATGGGTCGTGTCGTCTCTGTGCCCTGGCTGCCATACAACGAAGTCCATGGGACGGCAATTCAGAGTGTTTTCTAAATCGAGCAAACGAAAGACTTGGTGAACAAAGTTAAAAAGTATTTTGGCTGCGAAAGGAAAGTACACCACAGGGCAGAATTTACATGTTTGGCCATTGAGAAGCAGGCATTTTTCAAACAAGAATTCTCGATTAAACGAAGCCTAAATATTTTTCAAAACGCTGAATTGAATCCACCGAAAACTCACGAAAACAAGGCGGCCCGACCAGACAACGGCAATCCAGTTTCTTGCGAATTTGGTGCAACGGTGAAGCAAATGATAAATAATAAGCATTTACAGATATTTATTGAAAGTCTATTTATTTTAATAATTCGACAATGTATTTGGAAATGAATGTTTTGATTGTTTTCAGTTTGGGTCAGTCAAGCTGAACTAAATATTCAGAAAAAATTGAGCCTGACTAGGCGCGATAATCTTAGTGAAGCCTGGGTCCGAGTAAAAAATGCGTCAAAATATGGCGCATTTTTTGCAGCCTGTGCCAGGGCCATTTGTTCCCGCCATTTTGTTTTTGGCCGCCATCTTGGCCCAGCCCCCACAAATGGTCCTGGGGACGAGGTTGAGTTGAGTCGAATTACTAAACCACGTGATGATGACGATGGTAGTGGTTAAGGTTGTGGTGGTGATGTTAAGAGTTTGCGGTGATTAAGATGGTGGTGGTAATGATGGTGGTAGTGAGCGGTTAAGGCTGTGGTGTTTGTTGTTCCTGTGGTGGTGATGGCGGTGGTGGTGGAGGTGGTAGTGGTCGTGATAGTGGTCGTGATAGTGGTTAAGGTGATGATGGCGGTGGTTAAGGTGGTGGGGTAATGGTGGTTGTGGTGATAGTGGTGGTGATGGTTAAGTTTGTGCTGGTTGTTGTGATGATGGTGTTAGTAGTGGTGATGGTAGTAGTGATGGTAGGGTATGTGATGATGGTGGTGGTTATGATAATAGTGGTGGTAAAAGTGGTGGTGATGATGGTGGTTAAGTTTGTGGTGATGGTTGTGGTGGTGGTGATGGTAGAGTACGAGGTGATGGTAATAGTGGTGGTAATAGTGGTGGTAATAGTGGTGGTAATAGTGGTGGCAATAATAGTGGTAATATTGATGATAATAATGGTGGTGCTTTGTCATCGTAGTCGTGATTGTTGTCGGTCCTTTGGCGAACTCGTATTAAGCGTGCTATAAAGAAGTCATTGCGTGCCCGAAATAACACGCGACATAAATAGGCTTGCTGTAGCTTCTCAATATTTTTAATCTTCAATTTATTATTTTTGTTTTTTACTGAAGCCCGAGATCCTTCTGGTAACTTTTTCTGATTTTGTGTTGGCCTTCTTAAAACTGGTAACTTTTTCTGATTTTGTGTCGGCCGACTTAAAAACTGAAGGGCTTTATCGCCCTATGAAAAAAGTCTTATCGAATCTCAGTGAGTATTTGTCAAAGTATAATAGTTTCTTATGTTCATAAACATTCCGTTGTTGTTAATGTTGTTGTTGTTTATGTTTATGTTGTTGTTAATGTTGTTGGTTTTTTATGTTGTTGTGGTTTATGTTGTTTTTAATGGTGCTGGTGATGGTGGTGTTGATGGTGGTGTTGATGGTGGTGTTGATAGTGGTGTTGGTGGTGATGTTGATGGTGGTGTTGATGGTGGTGTTGATAGTGGTGTTGATGGTGATCTTGATGGTGGTGTTGATGGTGGTGTTGGTGGTGTTGATGGTGGTGTTGATGGTGGTGTTGATTGTATATTTGGTGCTGATGGTGTTAATGATGGTGTTGGTGCTGGTGGTATTGATGGTAGTGTTGGTGCTGGCGCTGGTTGGTGCTAGTGATGCTGATGGTGGTGTTGGTGCTGATGTTGGTGTTGGTGGTTTTGGTGGTGTTAGTGTTGGTGCTGGTGTTGATGAAGGTGTTGATGGTGGTGTTGGTGCTGGTAGTGTTGGTATTGGTGTGGTTGTGTTTATGGTGTTTATGGTGCTTATGGTGGTGGTGTCCGTGTTGGTTGGTGCTGGTTTGGAACTAGTGGTGTTAGTGTTGGTGTTGGTGCTAGCGCCATTCTTATTTGTGTATTTGTGTTGTTACTTATATGTTGTTATTATTCATGGTTGTTGTTATATATGAGTCGCAGTGAGATGCAATTCTGTAAACGAACTTGTTTTCTCAAAGATTATAGACTTTTCGTTTTTAATGGCAGTCGAGACAATCGAGAAGCAACAATGATAGATACTGTTGAGATTTCACTGGATAATATAGCCAATCAAGTCAGCTGCAAGCCAAACTGTAAGTACGGCTGCTCACTTAATGTTTATAGCATCTACGATCGAGGACGTTGGTTGTATATGCAATTTATATCAGGGGCGGACTGGCAGCAAAAAATTCCGGGAAATCAGATGAAAAGGACGCCTGACCGAATGCGAAGCCCGAATGTCCTAAAGGTCCCGGCCTGGGCATGCTGTTTTGTCTATAGGGGAATTTTTGAATTTTTCAACCTGTTAAATTGCATTTCCTGCATTTTTAGGGCAGTTTTAAACATTTTAAGCACAATTAACAATAAGGCAAGAATCTTTGGGTTTGAAGTTGCCATATTAATGTATTCCTTGTATCGCAATAGAAATCTCGGCGTCGAAAAATTGTTTATGGAGTTCGTTTTTTGGGAAGCAGATTGTATATTTACCCCACACGCAGATTACAATTCCACTACGCAAATTAACTACACTTAGACTTTCAATACAGTTTTAAATGTATACCCGAAAAATTACATGTGCATGGTTACATCTTATGAAGGGGGATAAAAAAGAAGAGAACTTGATTACAGAGAAAGTAGTTTAGAAAATACAGATCATTTACGACTAGTTGCCTAGCGACTAAGTAACTATACTGTATTTCATAAAATTTCTTTAATTATGAGCTTTGTATTTTGTAAAAGTCGGGGGCGCCTGAAACAGGAAAACCAAGGGGACGCACCGGGAAATTTCCCGGTATCCCGCTGTGGGCCAGTTCGCCTCTGATTTATATACATTGGTTTCTCAGACATTTTTGGGAGGTTTTTCTCCCCGTTGGCCAAAGACTCAGGTCTTTTGTCCAATCAGCATGTAAAGAGTGTGTTTGTTGCGTTTTAGGCATTGTGAAAGTATGTCTTGTGACGATAAAGATGATGAGCCTCAACATAACAATCGGGTAATTATTTAACTCTGTGATTCCTTATTGATTCGAGAGGAACCGAATATAAGATATGAATATTTTAAAGATACCTTAATACTCAAAAACACGTCCGAACTCTAGGTGGGAATGGAGCTCGCAATCTTGCAAATGCTATGTCTTGGTGTTGGTAAACTTTTTTCAGTTTCGAATGCATGCTAGCTGGATACTGTAACCAGCGAGCCAATAGAACTCAGATGGTAGACCGAGCTTTTTTTATAATATTTATACTTGAGAACGAATCAAACCGTACGTGCTTGTTAGCCTACAAGTCGCATTGTGTTAGGTAATTTTCAGTTAAATGTTTTTCTACGTTAGTATAGTGTTTTCAGCTTGAAGTCTGTCATCTGAGTTCTAGTGGCTCAATGGTTAGAGCGTGCGGCTAGAATTCTGAAGGTTATGGATTTGAGTCCCGTCTGGGAGCTCACCGTTTCTGAGTTTAACAACTTACTTCGAGTTGAAAACACTATACTAACGTAGAAACTAACGTTAGCCCAGACTCAGACATAGTTCAACGCTACTCTGGCTTAAAACGTAGCTTAAAAAGTTACTGTTCATGATCCAACGATTCGACACTCCAGTCTAGTGTCTTCTGTTCATCAGGGGTGATGGTTGTGAAGATGATGAAGACACTAAAATGAAGACACTAGATCGGAGTGTCGAAACGTTGGGTCATGAACAAACTTTTTAAGCTACGTTCAAAGAACTTTTAAGCCAGAGTAGCGTTAAACTATGTCTTATTCTTCACCTGGCTGCGTTGGGAGTTTATTTGTTAACGTTAGCTTGCGAACTGGAAATAAACTCCATAATAATATCGACGCCATTTTTTAGTTATTGTCAGTTAAACATGAAGAGTAAAAAATCTTATTATTTTCTACTGAAAAAAACAAATTGTAAATTTGAGGAGTCATCAATACTGTAATGGCTTGTATTATTTGTACGCGTGAAGATGTCGAACTTTCTTGTTGTTAGGGGAAAAGAATATGTTCTGGGGAGTTCTATTATCTTAGTAGAGATGGTTGTCAATGGGAGACGTGTTACAGAACTTGGAACACAACATGCGATTATCAATATTCCTTTGGTCACAAAGGTAGGGGAAGAGAAAACAATGTTGTTTGTTTTCTTTTCCAACGTTGTTTGAAAAGCACCATTGTTGTATATTTTTAATTTGTTTTTCAAGAATACTTCAAGTATGTTTCATTCAGTTTATTTCACTCCATTTCACTTCGCTTCACTTCACTTCACTTCACTTCACTTCACTTCACTTCACTTCACTTCACTTCACTTCACTTCACTTCACTTCACTTCACTTCACTTCACTTCACTTCACTCCACTTCACTGCACTTCACTTATTTAAGTATTATTTTGTTTAATATATATTTTTATTCAAAGCGAGAAATTACACATGATATGATGTGTGCGTATTTGGATGCGGAATCTAACAGTACTACTAAGGAATGTAGTGTCAAAGGTGTTCAATTTCATTCATTTGACGCAAACAAGAAGATCGTAAAGTGTGAGACCAATCACATGTCAAATTTTGCTGTGTTGTTTGCCGTTGAAGAACCGGTAAGCTTCCTGGATATTACACTCACTTTGAAATTTACTTCTAAAATTTTGAAATCCCAAAGTGGCACAAACCGGGTTGTTGCGATACAAGTGTGTGGCGTGTGTGTCAACCCCTCCGCTTAAGGTGGCTCCACACAGTTTCCTGAAAAATGGAAAATACAAGTTTGAGAGTCCAAAATACGTGATTAAACAATTCGGAAAAAGAATAAAACTAAATGTTATGCATAGTTAAACAGTCTGACAATCAAAAACTGTTACCAAATAAATAGCAACAGTTGTTGCTATGGCAACAATGACGTTTCAAAATGGCTGCCAATTACCCTTCAAACTAATTTAATTCGAAAAAAACTTTTGTGACCCCCAATTTTTTTTTCATTAAAACTTTTTTTGAAGTATAAGTAATCAATTGGCCGATTTTAAAAAAATTCTGTAGAACGAATAATTTTTTTTCAGGAAAAATCATGTTTGTTAATGGTTAAAAAATTTCGTTCTAAAATTTCGTTCTAAAATTTCGTTCTACAAAATTTTTTAAAATCGGGCCTATTGATTACTCATACTTCAACAAAAGTTTTAATGAAAAAAAAATTGGGGGTCACCAAAGTTTTTTTCGAATTAAATTAGTTTGAAGGGTAATTGGCCGCCATTTTGAAAAGTCATTGTTGCCATAGCAACAACTGTTGCTATTAATTTGGTAACAGTTTTTGATTGTCAGACTGTTTAACTGTGGATAACATTTAGTTTTAGACTTTTTCCGAATTGTTTAATCACGTGTTTTTGGACTCTCAAACTTGTATTATCCATTTTTCAAGAAACTGTATGGAGCCACCTTAAAAAGAAAGACAAAAACAAAAACAAGAAAGCCTTTAAAGTGGTTTTCTGATGAAAATACTGTTGGTAATGTTTCTGCATAATCCTAAAGATATTGTGGTAGTTGGTAATTGTGCAAAGTTTCATTTCGAAATTCTCAAAAACAAAGTTGTATTTTACGTGTGAAGTCTGTATTTTGGAGCGCCGCCATTAAATTGGCCATGTTTGAGAAGAATGAGTTGAGGAGAACTTATGGCGTCATAGACTCAACAAAAACAAAAGATCATTGTTGTTGTGAACAAAAGGGTCATTGTTTTTATTGAGTCTACGACGTCATAAGCTTTCCTCGACTCATTCTTCTCAATCTCGTCCACTTTAATGGCGGCGCTCCAAAATACAAACTTCACACGTAAAAATATCGCCTTTTCTTCAACGAATTTTGAAATGAAACTTTGCACGATTACCAAAACATCTTTGGGATTATGCAAAAACATTGCCAACAATATTTTCATCAGAAAACCATTTAAATATTTTTTCGTTTGTACAGCAAAAACAAACGTAAAAAAACTTTACCAACTTCAAGCAGCTGAAAACACTACTAACATATATAAAAAAAGCTTTTGTCGGCGAATGATGCTCAACCTAGACTTTGTTGGCAAATATCTTTGTCGTTAAAGGAAGGCTGACTGCCGACAAGTGTATATATCTGTTTTTTAAGTGTGGATAAAGTGAAAAACTCATTGGCATTTTTGTTGTTTTAATGAACAGAGAAGCATGGTAGGACATTCGCGCCATGCTCTACTTTCGCGACAGCCGAACGTGGTTGCGTGACGTTTGCGTTCTGGTTACACAGTTTTAAAACCTGACTTGCTTTACACAACAGACTTCTGACGGGCACAAGTTTGCACTGGATCTTATAAGTTATGTTGGGTGTGGCCTGACGTTGTTAGCTGTGGTCGTTACCTTGGTTATATATCTGATTTTCCGGTATGTATTATAGTTTGGATGTAGATAGTTTACGATACTAGATCGCACCTTGTTCTTCGTCTAATTTTCCCGCCATATTTGATTTCAAGTCAGCAAATGCTTGTTATCCTGCAATATCCCTAGTATCCTCTTCAATCGTTCCATTTTGTCCTTTATCTTCCTAATTTTATCGTATGAACACACATGTACCACAACGCTCCTTCTCTCCTCATTCATCTCGCGCCAGCCTTCGCTTTGTCTCGCGTGTATTGATGACACGCAAGATATTCGTTCTACGCATGCGCAGCTAATACGGGTCAGCCCGTATTTCGCGAGCCTCGACAGCCGCAATTTCCGATCGTGAGAGAGCCTGTAGACAAACTTATGAAGCCGGCGTTACGCCCACTTGTCAAAATTCTGTAATCGGTTTATACTTCCATTGAAAAAATGTCAACACAAAGTGCGATAGAGCAGATTTTATTGACTTTTATGCATGTTTATTTGCGTAGGCCGAAAGAGTATAGTCGAAATACTATTACTTGTAAATTTCATGAAGTTCCAAGGTAAACTTTCCGAAATATGAGGTTTTGGGTAAACAGGTTGCTATTTTATTATTATATTAACAAGCGAGCGGTTTATTCCTTTTCGAAATATTTTCCCGTCGGCGGATATTTTACCTCGCAATCTCAGTGATATTATTTTCCATTTTCCAGGGGCCCTTTTATCTTTATTTTATATACATTTATTGCCATTTACAACCACACTTTATATCTTATTAAAAACGGTCAAGTCTCGACTTGCTACGCAAGCATATGCTCGTAAAAG
Source organism: Paragorgia papillata (assembly GCA_035771165.1). Lineage (NCBI taxonomy): Eukaryota > Metazoa > Cnidaria > Anthozoa > Scleralcyonacea > Coralliidae > Paragorgia > Paragorgia papillata. The sequence goes on from JAWNZC010000075.1 coordinate 350,136, forward strand.
GGTAAAATTTTATTATTTGCCAGACCGTTCCTTGGTAATGACCAAAAGGATCGCAGGCTCTTTGTACGAGATTGCACAGAACGTTGTCCACAGGCTCTCTCCCTCGACTCGCCCCATTCTCATCCCGCTCCCAACCCGCTGCCTCCTCCACAGGCCCTATTGCATCATGGACAGGTCACACACGCCGAATTTAGGGCCTGCAAGATCCTGTAAAACATTTGGCAAAACTTGGCACGGAATAAATTTGCATAATTAACTACTATTGTTAATAGCCATGGCTATTTCCGAAGATTTTGAAGGCCATCGAAGACTTATGACATACGAATCCTAGCTTTAAAATGCAGGAATTGTTGAAGAAAGCAATTACGGTTGAACTTTGTCAACTTTCGGCCGGAATAATCAACGAGAATACACTTTAGTCTACCCAGAGACTCTTTGGTTTATACTTTTTCGGTTCCCACAACAACTGAAACTTGAATTACGCTACACTATAGCCTACAATTTAACAAAATTAAATCTCATTAACTCTTGGTCAGTTGACAGTCTTCGATAGCTAAATAAACCAAAAAACAATACGAAAAACCTGTTACTTTCCTGACCGTCGAATTTGGTTTTGTTCGGCAGATATTTTCCCCTTCAATTCCTTTCTGTCGCTAAAAATATTATTGGCAGAAGGTCGGTAATTCTAAAACATATTGGTTTCTTCATTGTCATGATCTGTAAGAAAGTTTAGACCGAATTTCCTGGTGGGTCACAGTGTTTAAAGAACTTGGACGTACGTTTGTCGAACAGCGGCCGGAAAAAAATTGCAGGCCCTCTCAAAACTATCGCCTCTAGGGCCTAGTCTCGCTGTGCATAATGGGATCAGTCCCCATTTTGTTTACAGGATCTGGCAGGCCCTCTCAACAGTGTGACCTGTCCATGATGCAATAGGGCCTGTGGAGGAGGCAGCCCAACCCGCTCCCTTCTCTCGCCCCCACAGAGGAGCCTGTTCAGAGGCTAATTTAATAGTCGAGGAGGTTTTCTAAAAAACATATCAACTACTCTATATTGCACTGTTGACCGGGGCAATATCTAGATATTGCCTTGTTGACCTGGGCAATATCTATATACAGCCCTTGAATTTTTAATTATCGGTTCTCTTGGGTTGTATCGATACATCCCTAGAAAGAAGAAAGAAAATCGACTCAACTATTAAATAAGGTTCAGATGTGGAATCATTTCACGTGTTCAGTCTTACATGTGGAATTTTCATGAGAATTAGTCGTCTGATTGCTGATGAGACACCCCAAAGAGATCATATACAATATTGAATATACATTATATAGGAAATTAAACACGAGGACCCTGGTTATCTTTAATATTATATGTCTTGAATTACTTAATCTTGTCTGTGTTGTATTTTGATCTTACAGCAAAGATGCACCAGTATTTTCTGTGGATCGAAACATTGTGCATGTTCATTTGATGGTCTCTCTGGCGCTTGTTCAGATCGTTTTCCTGGTTACACTTGGAGTAAGGACATCCCCAGTAAGTTATTCTCGTTGGATATTATGAGATGGGTGGGTGTTTGGTTGGGTGGGTGAATGGGTGGGTCGGATAGATAGATCGAATGCATGGATGGATGGATGGATAGATGGGTGGATAAATGGGTGGAATATAATAACTCGAAATATATATATAACAAGGTTGGATATACTGTCGAAACGTTGGAACGTAGAAGTCTAACTTGTCAAGCGAAGGCCCTTCGTCAGAGAGAAACGTGGATGGATAGGTGAATGGGAGGGCTTGATGGATGGATGGATGGATGGATTGATTTTGATTTGATTTGAGATCTTTATTTAAACACGGTTGTTTTATCAAGTATTAATACAATGGTAGGAATACAATAAATATTACATACTTGCTCTTCCTAAAAGCCGTGTGCTAATTAAAATATATATACATAAATACTTAGTTGCTTATATAATAAAGAACATGGATGGATGGATGGATGGATGGATGGATGGATGGATGGATGGATGGATGGATGGATAGATGGAAGGGCTTGATGAATGGATGGATGGAGGAGATGGATGAGTGGGTGGATAAGTGGATGTTTTAAGTCTTAAAAAATATTTTTATTTCCTGAATAGTTACTACAACATATTGTTTCTTTTTTCCCCTTCTAGGTTGGCTGCAAGATCGTCGCGGTATTGCTTCATTATTTGCTCATGGCTTCCTTCTGCTGGATGCTTCTCGAAGGAATTCTTCTTTATCTCAAAATTGTAATGGGTTTTGTTGGTGAAAATGTCGATTTGAAGAAATTCTATATTTTTGGTTGGGGTAAGGCAACAGTATACATTCTATACTTTGTCGGTCAACCCTAATTAAAATGATATTTTTTTTGCTGCAGTTTTTCCGGCGGTTATTATTGCTATTCTTGTCGCTGTTGTTGTTCCATTGGATGAGATGGATGATGTCTATGGAAATGGGTTGGTGATGTTATTTAGCAATTAAGAGGAGAATTTTTTCTCTGTCGCCTAACATACACTCAAAACTAAAGTAATGTTTAGTGATATCGTATCAACATTAATTCATAAATATGGAAAATACGCATCTTTCCCTCCAAATGCATTTAAGGTGGCTCCATACAGTTTCTAGAGAAATGAAAAATACAAGTTTGAGAGTCCAAAACACGTGCATAAATAATACGGAAAAAGAATAAAACTAAATGTTATGCATAGTTAAACATTCTGACAACCAAAAACTGTTACCAAATAATAGCAACAGTTGTTGCTATGGCAACATGACGTTTCAAAATGGCTGCCAATTACCCTTCAAACTAATTTAATTCGAAAAAAACTTTGGTGACCCCCAAATTTTTTTTCATTAAAACTTTTCTTGTAGTATGAGTAACCAATAGGCCGATTTAAAAAAAATTCTGTACGTCCAAATTTTTTGAAAATTAACAAAAATTATTTTTCCAGAAAAAAAAGGATTCGTTCTACAGAATTTTTTTTAAATCGGCATATTGATTACTCGTACTTCAAGAAAAGTTTTAATGAAAAAAAAATTGGGGGTCACCAAAGTTTTTTTCGAATTAAATTAGTTTGAAGGGTAATTGGCAGCCATTTTGAAGCGTCATTGTTGCCATAGCAACAACTGTTGCTATTTATTTGGTAACAGTTTTTGGTTGTCAGAATGTTTAACTATGCATAACATTTAGTTTTATTCTTTTTCCGAATTCCTTAATCACGTGTTTTGGACTCGCAAACTTGTATTTTTCATTTTTCAAGAAACTGTATGGAGCCACCTTAAAAGGGTTGTTGAATGTACAAGCTAGACTGAAAAATGCTAAAATAAAAGAGGTTTTGAGTGGGGAACCAAAACGAAAATGCTGTTTGAACTTGAGGCAACTTTGCTTTGTTGGTTGCAGCAACTATTGCGGATTCAACATTTTTGTTTCATATATACCTACATTTATAATTATGGAAAATTTGTACCTTTGATATTATTAATTAGCAAGAGCATGTTTTTCATGATTTGTTCTCTCTTAATTCTAAGGTGTTTTTTGTCTCCCAAGAAGAAAACGATTTGGATTCTTCTTACCCCATCTGCCATTTGTGTAATGGTGAGTGTGAATGCAGTAACGTATAATTATATTTAAGGATCAAAGCACTCGCGTGAGTGTTTTATGTACTATTTAAAACGTGAGCAGCAGTGTTTTATCAGATTTAAAACACGAGGCGAATCAGGCGATAGGCGAGTGTTTTAGTTCTGATAAAACACGTACTGCGAATGTTTTAAATGGCTTCAAAAACTATCCATATAATAAGCTCATTTATAAAATAGGTTGCGTCTTACGCACGCTGTGATTGGTCAATTACCGTGTTTATATCAGGCTATGTAAACACGGTTGTGATGTCACGGCACATTTTTTAGCCTTATTTCATAAAAGAAATAGAAAATGGATGCCCTGTGTTTATATAACCTGATGCAAACACTCGAGTGAGTTGGGAGAATTCGAAAGTACTTATGTAAACCCTCGCCTACGGCTCGGGTTCACATAAACTTTCGAATTCTCCCAACTCACTCTCGTGTTTGCATCAGGCTATATAAACACGGGCGGCCATTTTCTATTTCTTAAATAGAAATTCTGAAAATTGAAGTTGTCTGAGCCGCAAAATCGAAGAAAAAGTTCATCGAAAATAGCGAGCGTGTCTCTATATCACATATACAGAGACACGTCACGGTCATGATTTTCTTTTGTGTTTTCCTCATGAATTATTAATGAGTTTTTGAACGGGATTTACATCCACGAGTGAAATAAAGTGTGCTGCGTAGGCAGTGTTGAAATACAAATCGAAATATAGTAACGTTTGAGTACTGCCGAAAATATTGAACCTCAGACTAGTTCCTAGTCCTCTTTTCTCTCGAACGTATTTTGGTGACGTCACAGAAAAGGCATTGAGCGAGAGGACTAGCGGAAAATGTTCATCTTTATCTATCATGAATCCTGCTGGAGCACGTATTCTTTAATCTTTATGAACGAGAGCAGACAGCAAACGAGTAGGTTTCTTTGTTTTACATTACGTTAAAAGGTTGTTACACACGAGGATTTGTAAAGTAGTGTTCGGCGTAGGAAGTGATTGTGTTGAAATACATTTATGCAAATCGAAATATGCTATTTTAACGTTTCGGCAGTAGACCAACCTTGCTATATGATGCTATAAAGAATTGTGCAGACCGACGTGAGTGTTATCTGCCTTGGTTTTCCGCCAAACGGCCGTTTGGTGCCTGTATAATTTGGGGCCAATTTTGGGGCCATGCAAGCAAAACATTTTATTCCAGGCCTCTCACAATTTCGGTCTGCCGCTCGACGTTAAAAAGAGAGGCCTGGGAACTAGGCTGATTGAACCTATAGTCTCTAACGTTTCGAGCGAAGGCCCTCCATCAGAGAGAAACGCGCCTTTCGTCAGAGAGAAACGTAAAGAGTGTAAACAAACAACGATTCTCTATGACGAAGGTCCTTCGCTCGAAACGTCAGAAACTACGTTCAGTATTTTCCTACAACCTTCCGAATGCCAGCCGGATGCTCTCACCATTGAACCACTGGAACTGATCAGATGGTAGACTGAGGTTGTTTTCGATATTTATATACCTTGGGAACTAGTCAAACCGTATACGTGTGTCACAAGTACCAACTTCAAGCTGAAAACACTAATAACAAATTACTATTCCTTTTTCAATTTTAATCTCGCAAACTTAAATGCGACACGTGATTCTTTCTTTTTTAGCTCAATTTTGTTCGTTATTGTTGCTATATTGCGTGTCCTGTTAACCTTATCCAATGACGACACCCGCAAAGCAAAAGCAAAGTAAGTGTTACATATCGGCCATGTAGTGTTTGATCAGAGCTTGACCTATAGGAAAAAGTGGAAAACTACCGAGTTTCTAGCAACGAAATACTGACGTTTATGCGATCTTTATTTACTCCGATGAAGGACTTCGTTCGAAACGTTAGTATTTTGTTACTAAAAATCTTAGCAGTTTACTATCTTTTCACTTTGCTCTATTTAAAACACTGCTTAAGCAGTGGCGTAACGGAGGAAAACGGCCCTTAGGCATATTTGGTGTGGGGGCCCTTGTTGTCATGATTTGACTGACATGGGGCGGGGCTGCGGCGGGCCGAGGGGCTCCCAACTGTCGGGGGCCCTTAGTTCTCGCCCTAACTCTACCTAATGAGCGTTACGCCACTGTGCTTAAGCAGCACTTGACGTTTTGATCTATATGAGTGGTGTGAACTGTGAAGGTAGTAGCATCTTTGTTGGTGTGGTACAGCCTATAGTCTATAGTTCCAAGCTCTCTCTCTCTCTTCGCTGTAGCTAAGTACCAGTCTCATCATATACGCGCGTGCTTCAGAGACGGGACTAGGCTGAGTGTGGTACATTACCAGTAAGGCTTGACGTGTAAAATCGTCTGACGTTAGACAGAGTAAAAAGATAAAATTATCCTGGAACAACTGCGCGCACGAAACGACGACATGCAACAACAACATGCAACAATATCAACATGCAACAACATCAACATCATCATCATCAACAACAACAACAACAACAACAATAACATACAATAACGCCACCACCACTACTACCACCACCACCACCAACAACAACAATGAACCACACACATGCAACACCACCACCACCACCACCAACAACAACAACATGCAACAACACTACCACCACCAACAACATACAACAACAACACCACCACCAACAACAACATACAACACCACCAACATACAACAACATGCAACAACACCACCACCACCAACAACATACAACCACACCACCACCACCATGCACCACCACCACCAACAACATACAACATAACCACCACCAACAACAACAACATGCAACAACAACATACAACCACACCACCACTAACAACAACAACATACAACACTACCACCAACACCAACATGCAACAACAACACCACCACCAACAACATACAACCACACCACCACCACCATGCACCACCACCACCAACATACAACACCACCAACACCAACATGCAACAACAACGTACAACCACACCACCACCATGCACCACCACCACCACCAACAACAACAACGCGAGTGAAAGGGTTAATCAACAGTGTTTTAAACTCTTTGCTAGTTTACTGCATGACTTTCTGAGACGTTTTCCTTTTGACTTGTAAAATCGTCTGGCGTTAGACAGAGTAAATAAATAAAGGCGCGTGCAAATGGGCTAGCGTTTTCTGTGTTTTTTCATTTACTGTTTTTTTTTTCAGAATTGCTCTTCGAGGTCTGGTTATTTTGTCACCACTTCTGGGCTTCACGTGGGCTTTTGCCTTGGCTGTGCACAAATACGACACCAACATTTTCTGGCAATACGCGTTTTGCCTGAGCAACTCTTTTCAGGTACATTAATATAAATTACTGCACAACACACTTTCTTATAGTCAGAATGGCGTGTCCTAAAAGAATAACCGACTTGTCGACTTACTTCAATGGCTAATACTTTTCAAAAATGAGCTATTGTTTAAACTTTGGAGTCGTTGATCTATGGGCCTTGCTTGCCTTCACTCCCTGGCAGATTGTTTTTGTAGACATCTCAATCGTATGTGAAGTTATTCACAATTTTCTTTTGTCAGGGCTTCTTATTTTTCATTCATGGCATCGGAAACTCCGAGGTTAGTTGAAATTTTTTAGCTGTATAGCGAGCTTGTGTTTTGTTTTGTTTTGTTTCGTTTTGCGCTTGCACTGCTCTGCTCTGCTCTTTTCCTGTCCGTTCCGCTTCGCTCTGTTTCTCTTCTGTTCTGCACTGTTTTGTTGATATACCTGGCAAAGCTAATATGAAATTAAAAAGAAAAGAAATCTTCTCAGATTTTAGGGGAGGGTTTAGCGGAGTACAGCCATCCACTGCGACCTAACCTTCATTCTGACCGACGTGCCATTGAATTAAACATTGAATTAAAAAATGTTTTGTTCTATTCACTTTATTTGTTTTAGATACAAGAAGCTATAAAGAGAAGGGTTTACCCCCCTGGTATATTGGATGCTCCAGCTGTAAGTACAAATTATGGACTTTATGCATTCTCTCGTTGCTTTTTTCGTCTCTTTTCTCACGTAGGTTGCCTGTCCTTACATGTTCTTCCTTTTTTCCCTTTCTCCTTTTCTTTCCCTTCTCCTTCCTACCTTCCCTCCTTCCCTCTTTCTTTCCTTCCCTTCTTCCCTCTTTCCGTCCTTCCTTCCTTCCTTCCTTCCTTCCTTCCTTCCTTCCTTCCTTCCTTCCTTCCTTCCTTCCTTCCTTCCTTCCTTCCTTCCTTCCTTCCTTCCTTCCTTCCTTCCTTCCTTCCTTCCTTCCTTCCTTCCTTCCTTCCTTCCTTCCTTCCTTCCTTCCTTCCTTCCTTCCTTCCCTCCTTCCTTCCTTCCTTCCTTCCTTCCTTCCTTCCTTCCTTCCTTCCTTCCTTCCTTCCTTCCTTCCTTCCTTCCTTCCTTCCTTCCTTCCTTCCTTCCTTCCTTCCTTCCTTCCTTCCTTCCTTCCTTCCTTCCTTCCTTCCTTCCTTCCTTCCTTCCTTCCTTCCTTCCTTCCTTCCTTCCTTCCTTCCTTCCTTCCTTCCTTCCTTCCTTCCTTCCTTCCTTCCTTCCTTCCTTCCTTCCTTCCTTCCTTCCTTCCTTCCTTCCTTCCTTCCTTCCTTCCTTCCTTCCTTCCTTCCTTCCTTCCTTCCTTCCTTCCTTCCTTCCTTCCTTCCTTCCTTCCTTCCTTCCTTCCTTCCTTCCTTCCTTCCTTCCTTCCTTCCTTCCTTCCTTCCTTCCTTCTTTTCTTATTGTTTATTTATTTATTTATTTATTTATTTATTTGATTTTGTCTTTTTTCTTTAAATGGTCCATTCACAGACACAGGAGCACTCCTGTAACAATCATAGTGCGAGCTGCGAGGCTCCTGAAGTCATGGAAACTACCTTCTAAAGATGAGTGACATATGTACTGTACCCGTTGTGCTTGTAGCTGTCCTTGGCCGGACTTACTTGATTTAAAACTTCGAGCGCTTATGCCTCGAATACCTAAACCGAAAACAAATTGTAATTGTCCAAGATGAGACCCGGAATGAGTATTCTAGTTTTATTTACTTGACTCTAGTGCTGACGTGCTCAAAAATTGATACATTGTAGCTTGTATGTTTTTAATGCACGTTCTGAGTCAGAAATAGTTTACTTTAAGTTTAAGTAGTTTATGAATAACGAATGGTCAAACAAACATTACAGTGAGTGTGACAGGAGAAAGGGACAGACCTAAAGCTGTACGCACCAATTGCTTCAAATACTCATTTTTTAATAGATATATTAATCAGTGGAATTATTTACCTAGTGAGGTTATAACATCGCCTAGTTTGGAAGTCTCTTGGATTCTTTCAAAAGATGTCTTTGGAACTATTTAACTCAGAATACACTGAATTAACTTGCTTTTTTTCTTCTTTTTACACTACGATGCTTTTGTCAATATCTCTTTAATTTCTATTTGATTGTATTTCGTTCTTCTGTTTTTCTGTAAGGAGAGTGGTTCAAAAATGGGAATTAAGTTTCCCCCTGTCACTATTAACCTATTAAACTTACGTTCCAATTACGACCTGTCACTCTTAATAATAGTAGAAACTAGAAACATGTTTAATACAGGGGCGTAACTATGGAGTGGTGTGTTAGTATATAGTAATAACATGGCTTCGAGTGCAATTTGGAAAAAAAACATGCACAAGTGAGTTTTTCAAAGACTATCAAAATTGTACGAGTCCGAAGGACGAGTGCTATTTGAGATCTTTGAATAAAACTCACGAGTGCGTGTTTTTCCATGTGAATTGTGAATTCAATAACCTGAGGACTAAATTATGTATGAGTGGGACGATGAGCAATCTGGCAGTGAGTTTTAGGATTCCGAAAGCGATGACAACAAGAGCAACAACATTGAAAACGATGAGTCTATGTCACACGCTCGAGGTCACACTATTGACAAGGTAATGTAAGATGTGTTGTTTCAAAATACCATATAATAAACCTCTTATTAACCTCGTCCGCTTGGTCATTACGGAAAAATATCAGACCTCGGTCTTTATGTACAAACCTCGCCCTACGGGCTCGGTCTGTACTGTCAAGACCTCGGTCTGATATTTTCCCGTAATGACCTCGCTCTCGGTTAATAAGAAGTTAATATATCATACACGAGGAGGAGTGTTTCATCAGGATATCCAAACACCGAGACATTTGTTGAAAACCGAGGCGAAGCCGAGGTTTTTTAACAACTTCGAGGTGTTTGGATATCCTGATGAAACACTCCTCCGAGTGTTTGATATAGCATCTCAAACAAATCAGTATTTTAAGAGAAAATCAAGATGAAAGTTTGCTTAATTTATGTAATTTCTTCCTCCGATATCCAAACCACCAACACGGTACTGATTTCCTTTGTGTTTTCTTCATGAATTATTAATGAGTTTGAGATGAGTTATTTATAGCTATATAGAGATCAGTGTGTGACACCTAGGATATATAAAAGTTTTTAGTACAGCTTGCCATTCGGAAAACCGCGATCATTAATTTGGGGACTCAATTTTTGCTACCATATTCCAACCCAGGCTTTTCCTGCACAAAATGGGCAAGTTGGAGCGAGTGGTGGAGAACAATGCATTCAAATTTGAAGCTAATTACTTAGCTAATTAATTCTTTATATAGGCGTACGGGCCGGGGGGGCCCCCCAGTTGCCGAAAAATTGACTGTATTCGGGCAAAAATGGTCTTGTCATTCGGGCAAAAAGGATTCTGCCTTAAATTAATCAAATGTTGTAATGCAACTTAATGACATCACTGATTGCCATCGAGGGAAATCGGGAATTTTATTGTTATTTTTCGTTTAGCAATGTGATCAAGGGTTTAGGCGTCAGCTGTCAATACAGGCATTGTCCAAACGCTATCTCGCATATTTGATATTATACCTAATAAATTTCGAATTACTCAAGACAAAAATAAAAATTAATTAGTTTTTCATTTCGGCTTCCCTCTTCTCTGCAGCCATTGTGCAACGTGCTACTCGTGAAATTTTTCCGCGGGAGAACTGTACATGTAGTTATCCACACAATCTAAATTTGGAAAATCCCGAATTAGCGCTTGTTGCTTAAGTCCGAATTAGCGCTCCCGCGTGGTGCGGCGACCAGAAATACCAGAATAGTGCCCTTAAATAATTACAGGAAATATCTTTTCAGAGACTCAAGAGTTCAAAAATTTTTCCGGGGGAGCGTGACCCGGACCCCCTAATAAATTATGACGTCGTCATTTATTCAGGCAAGTTATGTTCAGCCCCCCCTGCAAAATTTTTCCCGTACGCCTATGATTCTTTAATATTGTCAGGTAAAGTGCCCGCAAAAAGACCAGAAGAATTTTATTATTCTTCTAAATTTTAATAGAAGAAGAAACATTTTCAGGTGTGAATGGCGGAGGGTTTTAAAACAACCAAATATTTATGGCAGAGTGGACGAGCCAAAATTAGACTGATTATCTTGAATGTCTTCAACCAATATCCATTTGACGTATGGAAATTAATAGAACCTGACCTCGACATAAATGCATAGAAATAATATACCTAGAATGCGGGCTCCTATCTCCTGTCAGTCAAAAAATTGTCGCCACAAAATGGCGGATTTATAAGGGCAAAAGGAACTCGCCCTAGGACTTTTTAACAGTTTTTTACCTGCCTCCTCCACAGGCCCTATTGCATCATGGACAGGACACACTGTTTAGAGGGCCTGCCAGATCCTGTAAACAAAATGGTGACCGATCCCATTATGCACAGCGAGACTAGGCCCTAGAGGCGATAGTTTTGAGAGGGCCTGCAAATTTTTTCCGGCCGCTGTTCGACAAACGTACGTCCAAGTTCTTTAAACACTGTGACCCACCAGGAAATTCGGTCTAAACTTTCTTACAGATCATGACAATGAAGAAACCAGTATGTTTTAGAATTACCGACCTTCTGCCAATAATATTTTTAGCGACAAAAAGGAATTGAAGGGGAAAATATCTGCCGAACAAAAGCAAATTCGACCGTCAGGAAAGTATTTTGACTTTGCAACATTTGTCATGTGATGCAAAAACAAAAATGCCTAGTCGTTTGCCACTCCGAACGTTTTCTCAAGAAATAATCCACTGTAGAAGCTATCAAATATACTGGAAGAAAGATAATTAATCTGGCTACAAAATACGTACAGTTTATCCGACCAAATAGCTTAGTTTCCCTAAAAAAAGCGAAATACCGAACATGTCCAACACGAACTAGAGATGCTTGTTGAACGTCCCGGATGGTAGAACTCATGTAAACCCGGGATGAAAAACGTCCCGTCCCGGCAAACGTCCCGTCCCGCCTCCCATATAAACAGCCCCTAAAGTGTATTTTCGTTGATTATTCCGGCCGAAAGTTGACAAAGTTCAACCGTAATTGCTTTCTTCAACAATTCCTGCATTTTAATGCTAGGATTCGTATGTAATAAGTCTTCAAGGGCCTTCAAAATCTTCGGATATAGCCATGGCTATTAATAATGGTAGTTAATTATGCAAATTTATTCCGTGCCAAGTTTTGCCAAATTTTTTACAGGATCTTGCAGGCCCTAAATTCGGCGTGTGTGTCCTGTCCATGATGCAATAGGGCCTGTGGAGGAGGCAGGTTTTTTACACGGCCGCGGTTGATAACCGGTGTGGAGTGGACGATGGATGTATTTCAGCACTGAATTTCTTTGTTTTTTTACGCCGGGAAATTTACTGGATTAGTGAATTTAAAGATAAAGGCATGTGAAGTGCAATATCCTTCGCCAAAACATTTCGAACATTAAACTCTGGTTGTAGAAATGGCGACAATAGCGGCCTTTTACTGTAATACGAATGTCGAATGGTTTTAGTGTTTTTACTGTTTTACATTATATATATTTTAATGATTCCCACTTGCCAATCTGTATGTGATTTATACTGAATGTGGAGGATTAATCCAGGAGACAGTAAGTGTTTTGTTCTTTTTTATCCAATCTAATAGGGATTCTAGCTTGTGATTTTTGAAATATAAAATATGTTTATGCACCTGTCATACTTTTTATACATCAGTCTTTTTGACATCTATTTATAATGACATCTTAAATCCGTGTTTTTCTTAAGATTTTCTCCTAGTTTCCATTACGTATTTGATTATTTTCTTTTCTTTTAAACGGGCTTCCTTTGATGCAGACAATTTCTGAGTTTCAAGTTTAGCATGAGCCTATCTTTTTGTTGCTTTTTGTAATTGTGGTGAATTGATCGAAATATAATTTTGAACTTACAGTTTTTAGTACGTTCGTTTAACAAAGCAAGTGTCTTGCAAATTGTTTTATTTTATGCTAATGTGTATGTGGCTGATTTGTTGTCATGCAGGTATCCAATTTATCCCTGAAAAGTCCTCCAATTCTTTATTTTGAGAGGCGATCATTGTTGTATATATATCCCACCCCTTGCAAAATTCAAAATGGCGGATCTATAAGGGCAAAATTAATTTAATTTGGACACCTGTCACGTGACAGAGCACGCATTCTAGGTATATTATTTCTATGCATAAATGCCTGAAAGAATTAAAGAAAGCACTTCAAATGGGGCTATCTTTAAAAGGGGGAACGGGGAATCGGGGAATGGGGGAATCGGGCAATGGGGGAATCGGGGAATCGGGGAATGGGGGAATGGGGGAATCGGGCAATGGGGAAATGGGGGAATCGGGCAATGGGGGAATCGGGGAATGGGGGAATGGGGGAATCGGGGAATGGGGGAATCGGGGAATGGGGGAATCGGGCAATGGGGGAATCGGGCAATGGGGGAATCGGGGAATGGGGGAATCGGGGAATGGGGGAATGGGGGAATGGGGGAATCGGAAAAGGGGGAATCGGAAAAAGGGGAATCGGAAAAGGGGGAATCGGAAAAGGGGGAATCGGGGAGAAATGGGGGAATCGGGGAGACAAAGACAAAGGAATAACCAATCTGTTTACGCATTAAGACTAAAGTAAAATAAAGTAAAGTAAAGTAAAATAAAGTATTAAAAGTAAAATATATGTCGCTTGTTTCTGCTGTATAGTCTAGTCAATGTGCCAAACAGACCTTATGCACCAGTGAGTTACGTGCGCGGTTTTATATTTTCTTTGCGGGTTTTTTTCTTTACTTTTACGCACATTTATTTACGTGGAAATACTATTCTGACCAAGGTATTCTTTACAATAGCTATCTATCTGAAATCTCACACTGGGTGACACGCGTTTTGCTCGGAATATTTTAAGATCACAAATGATTGCAATCAAATTTCATAATTTGATAAATTAATCCGTTCATTCTGTTGTGGAAAACGAATTAAAAGTTTAAAACATACAAGAATCGGCGTTGCCTATTATTCCTCTCGGAGTTGTGATTAAATCAGAAGGTATATAAAACAGCAACGCTCTTGTCGTACCTACAGATTTCCCACCTCATTTTCGTGCGGAACACATTCAAAGACTTACTGCTGAGTTTGGCTGGGTCCTTTAATCTGTAACAGATAGTCTAATCAGCGCGAGTATAGTACGTGACGCAGATAATTCAGTATTTGACTAATTTGAGCATGGTTCAAGATTCAGTTTCAGTTTCAGTTTGTAAAATGAACTATACAAAAATATCTTCTAATCACATTTATGTTTGAAATTTCTACATAAAATTTTAAATAAGCACGTCTCAATAACAATTTCAGGAATCAAGTTAGTACTTTGCCATAAAGTGGTACACATGATTATTATTTATAACATGGGTTTGATATAACAACGTTTCTGATTGGCTGTCGTGCGTTCTCCATAACTCGATGGAGCAAGTTATGGAGCACACCGAAAAAGCGCGGGGGGAAATTTCAAAACAAAACTACTGTCCTTTGGTTGGAGTTTAGTGAACAAGAAAGACTTGGCTACGAAAATGGCAAAACACAACAACCAAAACGATTCGTCAGCTTGTGAAATGAAATACTATGTTATGAAAGAAATGGCTCATGGTTTAGCGTGTTCCATCGAGTTGGATGCACTCGGCTATCTCCTCGACCATCTCTTACGATTTTTTAGTGCTCTCCCAATTTTCAGTGTTCATCCATAACTCGATGAGGCACGCTAAACCATTATCTATTTCTTAACTGGAAAAGTAACCAGCAGTCGGAATTTCGTTTTGCAAATTACCCTCCATGCCATCACCTGCACACAGCGCCGTTTCGATTATTCCTGCAAAGTTAAATTAAGTGAAAAAACAAAAATTTATACCATTTAGTAATTTCTTACAGGCTGAAATTTTCATTGATCTGTACGGTTAAAGTGAAGAATATTTAGTTATTTGGTTTTGTTGTATTATTCCAGTAGTGTAAGTACTCTCTCCTCCGCAGAGGTTAATGCGCATGCGCGATATTTTACGCCCATCCGACGCCATCCCACGCGATCCTACGCCATCCTATGCAATCCTGGCAAGTTCCCCCGGCAATTTTAACCTTCTTTTGAAGGTCCAAACTGCCGGGGGAACTTGCCAGTATTGCGTAGGATGGCGAGGAATCAAGATGCGGGAGGCGACATGCGCGAGGATAGAAACTTCAAAGGTTCCGACGCGAGTTGGACTTCTACAGAAATACAGCAGAAACAAGCGACATATATTTTACTTTTAATACTTTATTTTACTTTACTTTACTTTATTTTGCTTTAGTCTTAATGCGTAAACAGATTGGTTATTCCTTTGTCTTTGTCTCCCCGATTCCCCCATTTCTCCCCGATTCCCCCATTCCCCCATTCCCCGATTCCCCCATTCCCCCATTCCCCGATTCCCCCATTCCCCGATTCCCCCATTCCCCCATTCCCCGATTCCCCCATTCCCCCATTCCCCGATTCCCCGATTCCCCCATTCCCCGTTCCCCCTTTTAAAGATAGCCCCCAGACAGAGCAGTTGTTGGAATTCCCTTGGGAAATTTATTTGTCGAATGACTCGCGCTGACGCGTACAAACGCTTGATTACAACACACAACCACACTTTACTTAAACAATGAACAATTTAAGCTATATTTATATACATGCTAGGGCATGTAAAGCTAGGGCAAGGTTTCCTGTATATGTTCTACGACTACCAACGCCGGTGTATCATCTTACAAGCATTAATAAACAAAGTGCGAAGTGACTTTGGGCCTAATAAGAAGAACTTTTGGCCTAAAAAATCCCGATGGTATTTCAGTTGCGTTTAACGCGTTGGTCCTACCGATTCTGGAGTATGCTTGTGCAGTCTGGAATCCCTGGCAAGTCAAACACGTCCAAGCTATTGAACGGCTTCAGAGGAGGGCAACTCGTTTGATTTGTGGCTCTGACAAGACATATGTAGAAAGACTGAATGAGACCAAACGGGTCTCACTTGAACTTAGGCGCAAATATCTTTGCCTAGTGCAAATGTATAAAATAATTTTTGGTTACTGTGACATTAATCCAAATAAGTATTTTAATCTGGTAGGTTCTTCACGTACACGTGCAAATCATGACTTTAAAATCCGTCCTAAGTCCTTTCGAACTAACTATTTTAAGTTCTCTTTCTTTAACCGTTACATTAATGATTGGAACTCTTTACCTGGATCGGTTATGTCCGTCACTAGTCTGGCCTCGTTTAAACGTTCCTTGTTCACTTATTTAAAAAACAGCCCTACTCCCGACTGATTTGTGAAATACATTAGTTGTTTTGTGTTTGTTTGTTTGTTTGTTTGTTTGTTTGTTTTAGTCTTTTATGTTTTGTTTTTTGTTTTGTTTTTTTGTTGTTGTTTTTTTTTGTTTTTTTTACAAATACTGAGAAAAATTGTATATGCTTAGATTAGTTTGAATAAGAAAGGAGTGCAGCTATTATATTATGGGAATTTAGTTTCCCCCTGCTGCAATCCGGCCATCCAAATCATTCCGTTATGCTGTTATGTAAATAATATTATGTTATTAGTGTGTATGGATTGGCAAAGTGATATTAAACATTTAAACATTAAACATTAGCGCCTTACCCAAGTATCAGACAATCCAATCTGGCTTTGAAGGAATATCGTATTTCACCGAATCACACGTCTGGTAGCTAATATTGTGTGCGTTGTGGTGCTGAATTTCACCAAATAATATTGTTTAAATAAAAAAAAATTCACCGAAGACAATACAAAATGATGTATATTAATTGAAAGATATATATAAAAATACAACACATGAGGTTTTCTCATTGCATATTTCGAGTGCTGGGCGGAAGGGTCCATTTTGACGCGAGTGCTGGGCGGCACTGCTGAGCAGGGGTGGATCTAGGAATTTTTTAGTGTACGTCAAAACACAGAAGTTGCGCATTGTAGGGGGGTCCGGGGGCATGCCCCCCGGAAATTTTTTGAAATTTGGCTCCCTGAAATGGCATTTCCCGCATTCTGACAAGATTTTTTAGAAAAATCTTACAGTTTTAATTTGGGTTTTTTATACCACATTTTACGATTGTTTTTAAAAAAATACGATTTTGCACTTTTTTAATTGTTATTGGAGACAACTTTTACGACTGTTTCGCTCCATGTCAGAGCTCATCAGCATGCTTATGAATCACTGTTGTACAGTGAATCCGACATGGACAGCCAAGGCCCCACCCTAGCCTTAGCTGCCAAGCAATTTCTTCTCTGATTAGAAGAATTATGAATAGAGTAATTAAGTAAATCGACCATATTGGACATTTTTTAGACATAGAGGAGCTTATCTCTCTACATCATCCTGGTCATCTTAATTCTTAATCCTTTATCTACCCTGAGCTGTCTGGTTTTGAGGCGCCAGATACTCGCCTAAAGAGAAAAAATTATGAATAGAGAAAAATAGACCATGTAGGACATTTCATGGACATAGAAAGGAGCTCACCTCTCTACATCATCCTGGTCATCTTAATTCTTAACCCTTTATCTACCCTGAGCTGTCTGGTTTTGAGGCGCCAGATACTCGCCTAAAGAGAAAGAATTACGAATAGAGAAAAATAGACCATGTAGGACATTTCATGGACATAGAGAGGAGCTCACCTTTCTACATCATCCTGGTCATCTTTACTACCTAATAGTTTACCCCTTATCTACCCTGAGCTGTCTGGTTTTGAGGCGCCAGATACTCGCCTAATGAGAGAGAATTATGAATAGAGAAAAATAGACCATATAGGACATTTCATGGACATAGAGAGGAGCTCACCTCTCTACATCATCCTGGTCATACTAACTAGTAGCTACCGATTAACATGAAAAGACTGCATACTCTTACTGAAATGTTTATTTATTTTAAATATTTATTGTGTATTTAATAATTATTGCAATAAAATATACAGTACATCAAATGAATAGAATGTTTAAATTAGTTCAATTCTCCTGCTGTCAGCAGAAAATTTATCAATAACCTGCTGAACAGAAGGTTCTATATCTTGATGGATTTCCATCAATGCCAAACAAATAAACAGTAGACTGTTCGAGTAGAGGTATTAGAATTCAATATTTAACACTGTTGATCAGATTATTAAAGTAAACGTATGGTTAATGCTTTTGTAAAAATTGGCGATGGTTGGCTAAACACATCTCATTATCTCAATAATTATATTAATATATTGCATTGTGTATTCATAAAATACTCGTGAGTCGAAACATATCTCATCTAATTTAAATAATTTACGCTTTTCACGATTGCACAAGGTTAAAGATAAAATAGTTGCTACTCACCTTAAAGCAATACAAGGTTTCTTTCCAGAAGCAGATTTAGCATACTGAGGAATATATGCCTCCGCGTCAATATCTCGATACAATGTCCTGCCAATTTGCGCCGAAAACTCTTGACCAACGAGAAAATCGCACGATTGGAGTTTCTTTGTCAAATCGCAACAGATCGTCTTTAACAAATCATCGTTTTCACTCTGTAGAGCGTTCTCTACAAGTTTCGTAACATCCGTAGACGCTATAATCGAAACCGAACTCAGTCTCAAGCAGAAGTTTGAAGTCGAGTCAGTCAGTGCCAGTGAACTCGATGTAAGTTAAAATGTGATACCTGGAACGCTAACGTCCAGTCATTCGGGGGGCAAAAAGTGAGGCAAAAAGTTCCAGGCCCTTGCGCGGTTTGCAGGTACGATTCAGTCTCCCACAAAAATATTTTTTTACACGGTCACCGGTCTTGAGCGAAGACTCGAAATTAAGGTTTGAAAAATTGTTTATTGAATCATTTTATCACGCTTTGCTAAACGTGCATTTTAAATTTTGATTGGTTGTCCTATGCTGCCGAACTAATTATGCAGTGATTGTCTATTTGTTGCTATAGTAATAAAAGTCATTGTCTTTACAAAACGTGCACGAAGTTTGTCAGGGAAGAAATTAACTCAAATTTTCGTTATATTATAAACCATATATATTAGAGTTTCGTCACTCCAAAGAAGATACAAAAAATCAACACAAACTTAGTATAGAATATGCCGTTTAGGTTAGTACCTGTTTCATCAGTGTCCTTTTGTTTAAAAAGCATTCCGCATTCGTACCGAAAACAACAACTAGCCATGAGTAAACGTGAAAAATAAACAATCTAGTTCATGTCAGTTATTTCTTAAAATATCATAATGCCGTTTAACACATTCGAACAAAGAATAAAGGAGCAGAAATAAGAAAATGACATTGGATATCAAGTATCAATACGTCTTCAAACTTACTCGTACAACAATAGCTTTCTCACTCTTGTTCTCACCTTTTCAGCTGGCTGTTTTCATCATAGCCAGCAAAAGGCGTCTGTTTTCTCAGCCTATTTTCATCCCGAGACCCGAGCTTAATTTACTGTATAATTTCGGACTGCTATACAGTAAATAAAACAACAACAGCACTGCACAACAATGGGAAACCATTAAAAGCACGTTTAGTCTGACAAAATAATTTGATAAATAATTTTTTCAAACCTTTTCGAGCGACGAGCCTTCGCAGTTCGCTCAAGACGGGCGGCCGTATAAAAAACATTTTGTGGGAGACTGAATCGTACCTGCAAACCGCGCAGGGGCCTGGAACTTTTTGCCTCACTTTTTGGTCCTTCGTTAGCGTTCCAGGTATCACATTTTAACTTACATCGTCATCGAGTTCACTGGTCAGTGCAGGCTCAGGCAGCTTAGTTATGCCGCAGTCTTGCACTCGTGCCGTAGTCAGTGTACGTCGAAATATCCTTTGCCAGCCAATCAACAGCCAAGAACGTCAAAATAATTTTACTTCCGACGTAGTCACATCTACTTCCGACTACCCCTTGACCACAGAATAAGGATTGACCAGAAGTCCAACTCGAGTGACAACTTGTCCGCATTTCTTCAATGCGCAGGCGCGATATTTTACGCCATCCGACGCCATCCTACGCAATTTTCTACGCCATCCTACGCAATCCTGGCAAGTTCCCCCGGCAGTTTTAACCTCTTTTGAAGGTCGAAACTGCCGGGGGAACTTGCCAGGATTGCGTAGGATGGCGTAGGATGGCGAGGAATCAAGATGCGCGAAGCGACATGCGCGAGGATAGAAACTTCAAAGGTTCCGACGCGAGTTGGACTTCTGGTCGTATTTCTATTCTGTGCCTTGACGGTCCTCTACTGTTTTTGTCCAATCAGTGCTCGTTATTTCGACGTACACCGCCATTTTGACGTACTCAAATTATCCATATTTGTAAATGGAGTGAATGCGGAGTGAATGAAGGTCCCTCTCTAACCCTACGGTATGAACAGTTTCGTTCAGGCTACATGAAGTAGACCAAGATCTCAGTCCTCGGCTAGAGAACACCTGGGTCAAATAATTATTCAACCTCGTCCCATGGCCAGGGCGTTTCTTGGTTGGGAGTGCCATTTTTCTCGATATATTTTTCTAAATACGTGCAAAAATGAAATTTTTGAAAATTTCAAAAATTTCAAAATCTATATAAAATTTTTAAAAGCTTGAATATTTATTTTTCAAATTTTAAAAACATTTTAAAAAGTTGTTTCAAACTAATTAATTAATTCAGGAAAAATTAGTCTAGAATTTTTGTGTACGTCGCTTGACGTGTTTGACGTACCCTAAATCCGCCCCTGCTGCTGAGTGCCGGGCACCGCCGCCCTGCACCGCTCACCGTGGGCAGAACCCTGATAACGGATGATTCCGTTTCAATCCATAGCCGGAAGAACAACTAAATGATGATGAATTCGACATTTTTGTTGTCAAATTATATGCGCTCTCGTTGTTTCTTCCTTAGTCACGCAAGTTTGGGTTAAGACTATGACGTCAAACACTTCTCAGGTATCAATATTCACAGTGAAGCAAATTTTAATGGCGGACACAATTTTCAGCATTTCAACTATTAAACCTATTTGTTTATATCGGTTTAAATTTTGTACACGGGGTACTTATATCTCAATAACGTTCGTCGAAGTGAAATTTTCGCAAAACTTTGTGGTCGATTTTTCGTCTCAGTGACACTTTAACTTTTTGGTGAGAGGCAACGCCCTAACAGCACATGTACACGCCACCCGTGCTCCCCAAATTGGATAGATTTATGTTGAACCAGAACCACTCTTATCTTCTTGTATGTTGTCAGGTCCGATTATGTTTTTTAGACAGTGACTTGCAATCCATGAGCGCAGATACTGGCATTAGTGATGAAGATCTACTACTTTTAGATCGTATATAAACGAGATGGCCAAATCGTCAAATACAAATTCCTTGGCTAAGCACTAGTGGTGGCAGGAAACAATTAATCATTATTATGCAACTAGAGATGCCTCTATAAAGGTTCAATTCTCTAAGGCGAGAGATGTCTCTATAAAGGTTCTCTTAGATTCTAAAGATATATTATTTGAAACTTTTCGTAGATGGAGAGAATTTAAAGAACGCAATCTGAAGACATGCACTCAGATCAGAAAGTTGCTGCAGTGTTGCTAAATTGGTTTACGCAGCTGCTGGAAACTGGAGAATCTCTTTGAACTGATTCGTCCATACGTTTTGGCAAAATCTTATTAATAATATATTGTTATGACTAGAAATTACTATCGCAAGTGAAGTGCTGCCTCAAATGGAACAAAAACGTTTAGCCTACTCCACAAGCAACTCTATGTTGTCCACATGAGTTTGCCCACTCCACCCAAGTTTTTCTCACCTCTTCACCATAAGAGCCCACAGAGTTGCCTGTAAATCGAAGGACGCTGGAAAGTCCAAAAATGTAATATTAATTACAATAAGCTGAACTGGTAGCGGAACATGCGCACTGAGTCACATCAGCTCATATATGGATGACGTAATGCCGACAAACAAACAAACAAACAAACAAACAAACAAACAAACAAACAAACAAACGCAAACAAATCGAGATCTTTGGTCGGCTATACATAGCTCGGAAAAAGGACTGGGCACGAGGCAACGTCAAGAATAGTGTGCTGCCTCGCTGACGCTCGGCAGCAAAAATATTATCAACCAATATAAAGGGCTCAAATCAAAACGTAAACAATCTTCTGGAAATGCGCAAAAACGGACTGTAGTCCCCCCTGCAAATTCAGGGTTAAGAAATCAGGTATTTTGGTGCCTCCTTCGCAGACGTTCTTATAATTACAGTTGATTTCATATTACAGTACTTTACCGCCGTGGCCCGTGGCCGTGTGTTGCGATCGAAGTTTGTTCGGAAGTTCGTTCGGAACTTGGGAGCTACGTACACACTGCGTAAACAAGGTTGCCAATTATCCAATCAAAACTAGCTTTGATTCACAACTCGAAATTTGATTGGATAATTGGCATTTGGCAACTTCTCCGAGTTTGGGTTTTGGTCGAGTTGTTAGTACTAGCGTCAAAAATCGAAATGCTGAAACATGTACAGTTGAATAAGATAAAAGCAGCTTGCATTCTTGCAAATGCACAACGACAGCTGCAGCCTGCATGCAACAGCAACACTATACTGAAATGATAAATATTTCATTCATTGTTTTCTAGAACAAATCGTTGCGTCATTTGCGCATGCAAGGATATACGAAACTTAGAAAGGTTAAGGTCATGTAATAAACCTTCAAAACACTTTCGAATTGTTTACAAATCGCCGCTGGGTTTGGCAAGAATAGAGTCATCGAATACGAAACTTGATATTCGATCAGAAGTAATTGCCCATCAAAATTGTGTGATTGTGTGAGGAAATTTATCTTTAAACCCTGAATTGGATTAAAACAACTGACAAATATTTCCCACAAGATACAAAAAAATTCCTGCGAACAACTTTTACAAAAAAATTCCTGGCAGCGGCGCTGGCCGGACATTTTCCAGCACTGGTGTTTACTCGGCACTGACTTGCAGGAAATATTTAGTAAATTTGTCTACAATTGACTACAAAAATCCTGCCCAAAAGAACTTTTATACTGGTAACCTATTAGCCATGCTTTTCGCAGTGTATTCCAATCCCCTTTACCATTTCGCATGCGGCGCGCTATTTTTGTAAATCGACATATTAAATTCATACATAATAAATACATTAGATTTGGACGTTGGAAACAGATCGTAAATTGTAATTATAGAAATTCTTAATTTAAAGTCATGCTAGTTTTAAGCCTTTCGTGCGCACTGCATGTTGTTGTGGAACAATTTCATCTTTTTACTCCATTTTACTCGCCAAGGGTTGCCGTCGTGGAAAGCTATGTTTGCAGGAAAGGTTGAATCGGACCTTCTTAAGAAGTTTTCCAAAATTAAACAATGAAGCATCATTCAGTTTGCGTAAAGTGACAAGAGTTTTTTACTTGAAACAAAAAATAACTAATTCATATTTATTATATTTCAAAAATAATCAGTTAGCAGTGTATTTCACCGCCCTCGACCCTCGACTTGCAACCCTAGTTGAGTTTGGCTTTCCGCCGCTCTATAATTAATCAAAAATAAAAAAAACTATAACAATAATGAGGTGTGAATTACTGTAAAGCTAAAGACAAACTACTAAACTAACTAATGAAAATAACAAATTAAAGCAAAAATTAAACTAAATCAGCCTAGCCTGCATTACACTACACTAAAGTACTTTTTGTCGCATATTTTAGTTTCCTATAAGGGACTTTAATTTACTAAAAGATCATGCATGTGGGCACAGAATAGGCTTCTACAGATTGTGCTGGGCAACTTTTTGGCAACTTATTGTGTTTGGAGCAACTTTATACGAGAACAGCAACTTCAAGCAATTTCCCCCCGAAAAAGCATAATTTTCGAGAATTTCCAGTGAAAACCAAGAAAGGGGTGAAGAATATGCTTTGTATTTGTTCTTTCTGAATACTTCAGGCCGACAATACAGTAGATTAGATCATTAGAGTCATTAGACAATAATTGAATTAATTTGGCCTGACTGTAAACAACTGAGCCTGCCTTCCACCATTCCAGCGGACATTCAATTTAGTTTGGTTACCTTGGCAACAATTCTTGACAGCCATTTTGCATTTGAGGTTTTAATTCGTTGAGACTATGGAAGAACAAGAAGAATCAGACGATGAGGAACTTGCACCTGGAAATGACCCTATTGCAGAGGCAACAACTGCTGGGGCAAGGTTTCAGGTTCCTGAAAGTGCTGCAATAAGTCGGAAACGTAAAATCAATGTCAACGGCGGAAAATACCAACGACAATATCAAGCCGATTTGGTGACTAGGCTTCTACAGATTGTGCTGGGCAACTTTTTGGCAACTTATTGTGTTTGGAGCAACTTTATACGAGAACAACAACTTCAAGCAATTTCCCCCCGAAAAAGCATAATTTTCGAGAATTTCCAGTGAAAACCAAGAAAGGGGTGAAGAATATGCTTTGTATTTGTTCTTTCTGAATACTTCAGGCCGACAATACAGTAGATTAGATCATTAGAGTCATTAAGGTTCCTGAAAGGTTTCAGGTTCCTGAAAGTGCTGCAATAAGTCGGAAACGTAAAATCAATGTCAACGGCGGAAAATACCAACGACAATATCAAGCCGATTTGGTGACTTTAAAGTTTTTATAAGGTTTTATATGACATATATAGATATTTTAATAGTTTTGCAACAAAACTAAGTGTTAACTGTTAATAATTGTGCACCAGAAGGCCCAGAACTGAGGAGTCATTCACGACAACCCGTGAACCCGATGGAACAAGCAACTGTTATAGGACTTAAATTTATATAGAAACTAACGAGTGTTGAAAATATAGTTTATATTTTACTTTGTGCTCTTTCTTTTTCGAGCAACTTTTTACATTACAGCAGCAACTTTTTCAATTTTTGAGGAATTTTTGGGCAACTTTCGACCATTTCTAGAGCAACATTTCAGCATTTTTGCAGCACAATCTGTAGAAGCCTAGCACAGAATAGTAATACAGTAAAAACCCGCTAACAAGTAGAACCTACATTTTACTAAATCAGCCTGGGATAGGTTCTTATATTCTTATATAAATAAATTCTTAATTTCAGCCTGAGGTTCTTAATAGTGGCATGGTAGGTTCTTGTTAACGGGTTTTTACTGTACAAGTTGGATATGGGCGGGGAAAATTTATGACAGTCGACAGATGTGCGCAAGCGCAAGCTGTACTTTTCCCTGTCACGTGTTAGGAACTTTGGGAATTTGTACACGTGCACGCGGTGTCCGGATCGTATCATACTTCATCTCTCCACGCTCAATTCATAAACGGTTAAAAATTGTCCATTTAATTTTTAATATGGAAGACCAAGTAGAAGCAATTGAGAAATGTCGTACGTTCAAAACCAGAATTGGCAGACTTCGAATCAACTTCAATCCCGTTGTCACGATCGTCGCAGCACTGATTATTTGGGGGTTCGTGGCTTGGTGCATTGCTGATCCCGACAGGACGTCGGATTACATGATCAGGACGAAAAAATGGATAACCGAGCATTTTACATGGTTTTTTATCGGTGTTGAAAATTGTTGGCTCGTCTTCGTCATTGTCGTCTACTTCTCCAAGCACAGCAACAAGAAACTCGGGCGAGATGATGAGAAACCCGAGTTTAGTGACGCCTCTTATTTCACAATGCTGTTTGCTGCGGGAGTCGGCATTGGTCTTTTTTACTTCGGAGTGGCAGAACCAATCTTCCACTACAAACCTGGCGTGAATGGAAATCGATATTGGGGAAGGTAAGGGCATTCTATGGACGTTATTTGCAAAATATATTTTACTACGCCACGTTGGCTTATAAAGTTATATAACAATGGCTTCCTTGCTGTGTAAATACGATATGCAAACATAGACGTGCAAAACCACCTTATTTTGGCTGGGCATTTTATGTATCAGCTTAATTCTCAATTTACAATAGCTGAATTAATAATCTTTCGAAATGTCAAAATCTACCCTTTTTTCACTGGTAAATTTGAGAACCCGGTAATATAAATCACAGCATTAATTTGGCGCCGTTTTGGGACAACAAGATCATATTACATTTCATAATAAATATTCTTCTTTCAGATCCCTTTTGACGGGTAAAATCTTTTGACCTTTTAATAGCCGAGGTCTTTATAGCCAAGGGATTAAAGTTGCTAGTCTTGCGTTACTGCTGTAGTCGTGGGCGAAGTTTCCGATCTATATATAAAAGAAGTTAATGAAAAATGTAAATTGTGAATTATGATATTATTGTGACTGAAATTAGATGAAATGGTATATAAATACTGCGATTCATCCCCCTGAAAGAAAAAAAAGATCGTCTGGTTTCTTAATTAAATTAAAAGACCCGCTTAAATATTTCTGGTTACATTTTTGTCTGGAATTCGTAATCCGACTTAACGTGTTCTTCAAGTTTTCCGGTACAGGAACATGCGTTTGTTCCTTGTGCTAGGAAACACATTGAATTACCGATGAAAGAAAAGATGTGATGTGGCTGTTTACTTTGGTGGAGTTTTGTAATAAAGCCTTTAGGCAAAGTGGGTTTTTTTTTTTTAAATTAACGAATTCTATATTTGTTTAATCCGGTACAGATTTTAGCCTAGTCAGGTTTCTAGCCCTACACTGAACATTCAAGACTTAAAAAAAAATGTAAATAAAATAACATATATGGGTGAAATAAAAAGAAAAAGAAAAAAAGACAATTTGCACCTATCAATGTTAAGCCTGAGGGGGCAGGCAAACAGGGGGTATTTGACTAATATTGCTGTCCCGACAGTGAGGATTTTGATGTCGCAAGATCACCCCGGGGTGTGGATATTTGAAATGGTCAGAACCGGCCGGGGCAGTATTGACAGCCACGCAAAAGCATGGGAACGAGTTAATTCAATCACCATTTGGAAGAAGAAAAGGTATACTTTAAGCGTTTTAAGCATCTCAAGAAATAATCCTTATTTTTAATGCATCGACTTACAGTTTGTAAGGAAATTTCCTTTTACTTTACTATTCTGTCTGACTTTGCCAGTATTGGACTTCAAGTATTTAATAGCATACTATACATAATTCATAATACTTTGGTATTAAAATATGTAAACCGAGATGTAAACCATGTCAATTTGAAAGGGTTTCTTATTAAACTTTCTTTGCTAGTGTTTTGTGTGAATTGGTATTTCCAAGGTCTGAAGGAGTAGTGGAAGTTGAGACTGAAAGTGATCAGGGGCAGATCTAGCCTAAAATCTGACCATGGCCCACAATCTAGGGGGTCCGGGGGCATGCCCCCCTGGAAAATTTTGGAAATTAGAGTCTCTGAAAACGCATTTCCTGCATTTTGAGAGTGATCTAGAGTCATATTGTAGGATCGTTTTGTACATGTTTTTCACGAGATCTTTGTATAAATTTTACTCAAATCAAAATTTTCTTTTCTCTTTCAAGCCAAGATCTTCTAATTATTCAACAAAATGTTTAGAGTAATTGGTCCAATATGAATCGTATGTTTAACGAGTTTTGTGTGACATAAACTAACCAGTCAAGCAGCTAGGTATCCTTTGGCCATTACTTAGAATTCTATTGAGTATATTCTGTCTAATGCCAGCCAATTTTTACTTTCAAGAATAATCAAAGCAACCCTGCTAGTGTAATATTAATATTAACAATTTATAGGTATCAGCTAGCATCACGGCTAGCATTTGGCAGATCACTGTTTAGAATTCCAGGTCAGGAAATGGAGACCCTTAATTCTCGGTTTCATAAAGACAGTGGAGTGATGAGAGCCAGAAGATGTAAACTGAGTTAGTAAATAGACTCGTCGCTCTATACAGTCTGTCAAACGGTTAAGAGAGTGTTAAATCACGCGACTGACATGTCTCCGAGTCGTGCAGATAATATTTCAAAGTTGAACCATGATAGAAATGCTGTGTTTCAGTCGATGAGAATAGACGAGTTCAAGGTTACGGACGCCATATTGAAAAGGGGGCAAACAGTCTGGGGCGAGCTCGGTCAAAGGCGGCAAACGCCATATATTTTCATATGTAAACTTCACGATTTTTGATCAGTGTGTGAATGGTTTACGCTTGTTTTGAACGATTTCGGGTCCGTATCGTGTTGTAATTTTTGTAATACTTCAAGGAAACAGAGAAAAAGCTTTGTATGTTATTTTGGAAGGCTTGGAGGATTCTAAAATAAATCTACACGCGCCTATTGATACAGAGCGAGGAGCGATGAACAAGCCAATTTACGAGCAGGTATTCTAAATGTTAGTGATAGATTGCACTTTTAAGGACGTGAACTGAACCTAGAGAGTCTAGAATAATATTTTCATGACCAAATCAGTGAAGCGCTCGCATACAATTCCTCAACAAACCATCGCGATTTATTTTAGAATCCTCCAAGCCTTCCAAAATAACATACAAAGCTTTCCCTACGTTTCCTTGAAGTATTACAGAAATTACAAAACGATACGGACCCGAAATCGTTCAAAACAAGCGTAACCCATTCACCCACTGACCATACTGGAAAGTTCGTTATTCGTCCGCCGGATATTTACGCCAGTAATTTCTTCTCAAATTTTTGCACGCCAGTCGGGGGGAGGGGAGGGAGGTTGGTTCACCTTCGGTGCGCCATGGAAATTCATGCGTACAACGTGCTGCGACAAGTAATAATATCAAATGTAATGTCATTTTAATCTCATTTATTTTGGCAGTTGAATACAACTCTAAACTAATGCATGATTATGAATGATCTCAATGTTGTATTTGCGATGTTAAACTTTTACACTTTACTTACAGCATTGATAGTCTGTGGTGATGATTGATGAACCAGTGCCCTAGCAAGGTGTCAAAAAGTGTGTGTGGGGGGGGGGGCAGCAGTAGTGGCAATTAGTGACCACATTTGGAGGGGGGTCCGGGGGCCTCCCCCGGAAATTTTTGAAATCTAGAACCTCGGAAACACCATTTCCAGCAATTTAGCGAACTTTTTCATCTAATTCTACAGGGAGTATAGTTCAAATTTATTCATCAAACTTTAGTCCCTCATTGTCCCACATAATCCTCAATGTCCTATGTTTTTGCCGAATGACGAGTCATTGTCAAAGTTACAACAAATTAAGGTATGATCATTTTGTTTATTTCAAAGTTTTCATGCCAGATTTTTAGTACACCGAACTGACAGAAAGTACGCCACACTGATACGCTTTACGCCATTTACGCCACGCCAACAGTTTATACCGAAAATTAGATTACTCTTACGCCAAATTTGGCGTAATCCACGAAACTCCACGCCGGATATATCCGGCGTAACATACGAACTTTCCAGTGTGGCCCACTGATCAAAAATCGTGAAGTTTACATATGAAAATATAAGGCGTTTGCCCCCTTTGACCGCGCTCGCTCCAGACTCTTTGCCCCTTTTCAATATGGCGTCCGTAACCTTGAACCATTGAACTCTAAGTAAACTGGAACGATAACTCACTTGCACGTTTTGAAGCCAAAAATGGCGGACATGGGGGCCGCCATGCACGTCACCCCCAGTCCCTTTTGCTTTATAACCGAGAAAAAATGAAGCTGAATTTGGTGAAATGGTTTGCAAAAACAGCTTGAAATCAAAGAAAAACTAAACTTGTTAACCACTTTTAGGCTTAGATCAAATTCCAATATACCGTAGAGTAGGTGAACACTGACATGACGATTAAAAACAAGAAAAACAGTAAAAATATAAGCTCTCAAATGAAAGTCAACAATATGCAACCAAAATTGCCATGGTTTGGACAAATATAAAGAAAATACATAAGAATCCCAGGTTTAAAATGAACAGTTTGTTTATAAAATCAGTTAGGTTTTAAATTACTCAATTTTCAGTTGGAAAAAAACAACAAAATGCACTTTACCGGGTAATTTTACAGCTCTGGAGTTACTCTTCGTCTCGAAAAATGTCAGATTTAGCATTTCCACAACTGAAACTTGAGTTAAAGCAATAATTTAGCATTATCTTATATAACTAATTCTTGGCATGACAACCTTCAAACGTTTGCGATAACAAAGAAAAATAAGAAAAACCTGCATTTTCCGTACGAGTTTCGGACTCGAATTTTCCTTTTGTTCGGCAGATATTTCGTCGTTCAATCCATTTTCGTGGCTAGAAATTGTTCAGGTACAAGGCCGATAAGCCCAATACGTACTAGCTTCTTCGTTATCATCTATAAAAAACTATAGGTCTAAAAAATGGTTGTTTTTTGCAGCGAGTTTTCAGTTTTTCATTGTGCCCTTCACACCTTCTGTTGATGTGCAATGGCTACCCCCAGCGGCCGGAAGTTTGACTTCACCCAATCATAGGGGCTGTCTTATGGAGTTAGCGTTCCAGTTTACTTAGAGTTCAATGCCTTGAACTCGTCTGAGACGAGTTCAAGGTTACGGTAGCCTGGGTTACGGACGCCATATTGAAAAGGGGCAGTCGTCTGTTATAAACAATGTAATGAGAGAGTGAGGTCGCGGCTCTCAGTTTGATGTCATGCTTGTTCTTCAATTTGATCAATGCTTTAAAGATTTATATATTCTGAGTATAAACACCACACAGTTTTATAGTAACTAGCGTCTCACGAATTCGATTTTAGTAGAGAGGAAATCATGCTATAAATAAAGAAACCAAACACCAACATCTCTTCCTTAATTTTCTTGTGAACTATCATCTAGTATTTCGACTACCTGTCGCAGGCACAATCATTGTCCGCCGTCTATACGCGCAGCCATTCTTTATTTCTTTAATATCACTCTGAAGAACTCGGTCAAGGCAGACTGACGTGCACTACCGACTACCGGAGCCCGACTAGATTTTATTGCATTATTTCGCAATAAAATTGTAACAAGATATGGCAAGGGTGGCTGACCGTGGCTCCCGCCAAATTCAGCCACTCTATTCTGACTCTCTGATTGGTTTGCACCCCTTAATAGTCCGCTGACCGTGGCTGAAGTTAGCAGATCGCCCCGCTGACCGTGGTTGAATTTAGCAGAAATGTTCTCCAATTTCTTCAGCAAATTTGTACCACGTTCGGTAACTTTTTCGGCCACTCTCGCCACGTTCTCGGACTTCTAACTACCTGAGACCGATTGCAACTGATTGTCAAGGATGCGAAAATTGAAAAACTCCGCTGCTATTTTTACAATCGGTTTAGTATTTTTACGGTGGCTAATGTCGTTCTTACGTCAACTATCCTTTTGTTATTAACAATTTATTATTTATTTTTGAAATATCAATTATATTATTTAATTTGGAATAATTAGGAAAATCTGACCGTGGCTCAAGCCACACTCGCACCCCTCTAGATCCGCCCCTGGTGATGGCCGCTTCTTTCAGCTTGTGTAATGTTGCTACTGTGTAAACTGTTGTCACAAGGAATGGTACAATATAGAATACCCCGCATGTGAAATATGGTATATGTAGACTGGCTACGCGGCCGTAGCTATAGCTAGGTACAAAGGTAGTCAGGTAAGTTGCTGCTGCTTTGTTGTGAATATATTGCTTGAATTTCAAGTTTCTTTCTTCAGAAGGAATTACTTGGGAAAATTTGGTTTGGCTAAAGCAGAGAATACCCGTCCATTTAAATTGAAATATAGTAAGGTTAGATATACGTTGCGAGCAAATGCCATTTAAATTGGTTCTGTGAGAAGACTGCAACCGCGGTCCGCTGTGCGCCATGTTTAGCCTGTGTAGCGGTCTTCTTTCTAGGGAGATGGTAGGGTGTGTTTGTGAAAAGTGGGTCTGCAATTTAATTTTGCATTTTCTACAGAAAAATTGCAGAAAATAATCATTTGGACTTGTGTTTTCTGAATTGTATACTGAAATCGGCGTGCAAACTCTGGTTTGTTTAAATAACTATTCAAAAACATGTAGTAATGTATAGTATGCTAAAGGACTGAGTTATGTGGAGGCAAGTATAAAACAGGCGGATGAGATTGCCTTTCTTTAATGCCAGACGCAGACTCTTCTCACCGCGTCATCCATATGAGGTAAATAGGGTGTCGTGGTTATTAAAATTAATATAAACAAAATGGCCGGTTAAAGTGATTACCCGGGCTATGTTTCCGTTGGGTGTGTGATGGTGGGGGGGGGGGGGGGGTGGGGGGGGGGGTTCAGGTTATAATAATTTTGGATACTTGTGTGTGTGGGGGGGGGGGGGGGGGGGGAGGTTATAATTTTCTATAGCACAAACTTGCCCGATTTGTGATTAGGGTTAGGGTTCATGGTTCCATTGTATGGGGGTCAGGTAATCGTAATTTTCCATACCACAAACTTGCCCGATTTGTGATTAGGGTTAGGGTTTATGGTTCCATTGTACGGGGGTAAGGTAATTGTAATTTTCCATACCACAAACCTCCCCGATTTGTGATTAGGGTTAGGGTTCATGGTTCCATTGTATGGGCGTCAGGTAATCGTAATTTTCCATATCACAAACTTCCCCGATTTGTGATTAGGGTTAGGGTTCATGGTTCCATTGTATGGGGGTAAGGGGTTCATGATATCTTTTTAATACTCAGTCTATGCATCAAAATTTATATCAAAATGAACATCAAGATATGGATAACATACTTGTGACAAAATTACATACTCAAAGGTTCAAAGCACTTACAACATTGAATATAAATCCTAATGGATCAATAAGACTACTGTCCATTCCGATCTCAAACTCAAAGACAAGCAACAGTCAGTAAAAACACAAATAGTACATAGAACATACATGTGTATACAAGCTTCCTACTCAGCACAAGCTGCATAACAAATATAAAACTCGTTTAGTAAATAAAGCACATAAATAATAATGCAAAAAAATAAAGATACTGTTAATGTCAACAAACTGTTTCCTCAAGGTCTGTCATCTTCATGAATGTTCGTTGTGTTCTCACATCTTGGATTTTGTTTGCAATGATCCTCATCTCTGTACCGGCGGTATTTAATACTAGTTACTAGAAATACCTAAACGCAACAACCCCTCGCCCGCTTTTAATACGTTAAATATACATAAATAACACCCCCCCCCCCCCGATTAAAATAAGCACCTGATCTGTTTTTGTATACAAATATAAACCCCTGGCCACCTTTACATCCTGTTTTATCACTTTTATGAATGTAGTTTTTCTATTATTGACCAATTTCCAAAGCAATGTTTTATTCCAAAATAATAAAGCAGTGGCTGAGGAAAAACTTGTGTCACGACCTAATAGCACCAGAAACTGATAGCAAAAACAAACAATAATTACAGACGCTTATATCAAGGTGGCTATTAAACTGTTTGAATATGGTTCCTCATGTTCCAAATATAATGTTGAACCTCAAAGAAAAACATCAGAACAGAAAAAACGTAGGTAACAACCTGAAAACTAGGTATAAGAGAGGAAAAACTAACCAGGGAAGAACTATAATGCAAAGTTTCACTCGAACCATGGAAAAAACGCCTGAGAAAATGTATATTATTTGACAAGATTTTTGCTGTTTTAACTGAGTTTAATACTGAAAAGGTTTTGGATATATACCGACTCTAATCAGCTAAAGAAAGCGGGTAAGTTAAATACGAATCACTGCTTCCGTTAAATTTTCTTTTGGCTCTGCTCAGATGCTGCCATACGGGCTACGGCGTTTGGTTTCCGTGGTTTTCTCGTTCGGTTCTTAGCAAAAAGCAATCAATTCTCTTCAAAATGTGAAAAGCTGTTTGTGTTGATGTTCCTTTCAATTCACTGTTCTCCCTCGAGCCAAGATATATCGTGCATATGTCTTATGTTGGCGTTGAACAGACACACGAAGAAACATCTTTTTTTTCTTTTCAGTCACATTTGGCGGCATCTTTTCCGATCTTTATCGCAATTTTTCATGCTTTTTCAATGGTTTCTAGTCGTGTTTAATATTGTTTGGTTCATCCCACTGCAACATCTCTTCTTAGCTTTCCTTTTTCGGTCATTTGTAAACCAATTTTTCTGACAAAGATTTTGTTTCGCTTGAGCCGCGAAAGTTGGCGATTTGATGTATATATATATATATACATATATATATATATAAACATCTCGCAGAATTTCTTCCCCACTCGCGTGTAATTTCGCGTGTAAGTGGACTCCACGCGTGTCGAGATTAGCACCCTCGCCCGGGCTCGGGGACTAGTAAATATTTATAGAATGTAGAGACCTGCTAGCGTGAGAAAAATATACAGTCGGTTGTTCGGTTGCCACTTGGATGCAACAGCTTTGACCAGCTTTGCCTTTGACGAAATTGTTATATGGTTGATCAGTGATGTCATGTGCTTGATACAAAGTTCCACAGAATAGGAACTGCACTGGTCAGTGGTCACATGCATAGATATAGTCACATGCCTGCAGTTTCGCAAAGCTTCTTGGGGCAATATCGCGGCCCCTCAAAAACCAAAAAAAACGTGCCGAATCAGAGCCCGAGTAAAAATAAAAATAAAAAAATATTTTAACAGACTTACCCAATTTTCCTGCATGGCGAATTTCCAGGGCATTGAAAAAGATAAATCACTTCGTGATCCATGATCTATACAAATCAAACAACGTCAATGGCGCGTGATGTTGCATTGAGATCCGTGATTGGTTTAGAGAAATCAGACCACGTCAGTGACGTAATCTGTGCATCTGTCCTTTTATAGATCATGGCTATCGACCAATAAAAACACATACTATTCAAATTAGAGGTGTGCGAATCCGATCCGAATCCGATCTGATCTTTAATTCTCCGGAGGGTTATGATTAGGCTTAAGGCTACCGGGGGGTTGTGGTTTTGGGTTGGGGTTGGGGTTGGGGTTGGGGTTGGGGGTTAGGAATTAGTTTTTTAATTCGTTGAAATTGACTCCCATGCACACTCAATTTCAGAGCTTGATCATAATTAGTATATACAGTCAACTTGAGGAAGAGAATGGGCTGTTTGAGCAGCTGTTTTCTGATCGGATCAGATCGGACTGTAATTTTATGGCTTCGGATCGAATCGGATTGACAATTTAGGCAAACCTTGGCAAACCCTCGGATTATAAGGGGTCAATCCGATCCAACGCACACCTCTAATTCAAATTATTGTATAAATAGAGTTCACTGTTCTAGGGTGATTCTGTATGTGGCTACATGTAGTCACTTAATTAACACACTATCTGTCAGCTAGTGCATTAATAGGTGTTGAGTATGATTTCTGCTGTTTGTATCTGAAAAACACATGAATTTATTTAACTTAATTTAGTGTGGCGCAGCACATTATGAAATTTATCAGTTATAACAGGCTACCGATATGTGGCACTTATTGTGAGTACTCGGGAAAGTTCAGAAAGTTTGCTGATTCCATCGAACGGCATTTGGCTTTTTGTGAGTGCTGAGCAAAAACCCTGGTTACGAAGTTGTGTGTGTGCAACTCACCAGCCGAGTCCCAACCCCCCCCCCCCCTTACCAAATTATCTCGTGTCGCTGGCATGTTGTTTGCCAACAGGATTGGACACAGTGTAAAAAGGAATCGAGAAGACAGGCAAGAATAAAAGAGGGTCCACGATAGGTTTCTACACAACCCAAATAATCCAAAGTAACGTTGGGTATCCACAACCCAAAATTAAACCGAAGCCACGTTGGGTATCCACAACCCAAATAAACCGAAGCAATGTTGGGTGTCCACAACCCAAATAATCCGAATAACGTTGGGTATCCACAACCCAAAATTAAACCGAAGCAACGTTGGATATCCACAACCCAAATAATCCAAAGCAATGTT
Source organism: Paragorgia papillata (assembly GCA_035771165.1). Lineage (NCBI taxonomy): Eukaryota > Metazoa > Cnidaria > Anthozoa > Scleralcyonacea > Coralliidae > Paragorgia > Paragorgia papillata. The sequence goes on from JAWNZC010000075.1 coordinate 385,780, forward strand.
GGGTATCCACAACCCAACTAATCCGATGTAACGTTGGATATCTACAACCCAAATAATCTGAAGCAATGTTGGGTATCCACAACCCAAATAAACCGAAGCAATGTTGGGTATCCACAACCCAAATAATCCGAAGTAACGTTACGTATTCACAACCTAAATAAACCGAAGTAACGTTGGGTATCCACAACCCAAAATTAAACAGAAGCAATGTTGGGTATCCACAACCCAAATAAACCGAAGTAATGTTGGGTATCCACAACCAAAATAATCTGAAGCAATGTTGGGTATCCCCACCCAATAATCCGAAGCAACGTTGGGTCTGAACTCAAATATAGACAACATTAAAAAAAAATTTTTTTTATAAATATAAACCTGTTCATTAATTAATAATTAAATTAGGACACCAAGCGTGCGGCTACCCCTTCAATAATGGCTGGGGGCGTCTGAATGTACAATTGGTAAGCGTCGCTAAGCCATCTCCCCAGAGTCTTGATTAATAAGTGGTCCGGGATACCTACCGCAGCCGCTATTGTTGCCGCGCCAATTCGAAAACTGTGGCCAGAGTAGTTACCCTCGAGCCCGAGACGTGCCACTGCATCCGTGAGCCAAGTAACGAGGTTTGTCCTAGTTAACGGCGAACCTGTTTAAGGGGCCCGGTCTATTACCACGATGATGCAGGTAGTTCATCATTGCTCGGACTGCACAAACAGTGGAATTGGTTGCGCCTATTCGTATGGTTTGTCGTTTGCGGAATTGATAAATGATAAAATGATAAAATGATATAAGAATGATAAATGAGTGGTTGCGTCGTAGGAGGACGTACTTGTCGTGAATTCCCCTGAGCGCAAGAAACCAAGGAAACCGGTGCAGCATGCAGCCCAGAACAATGAGTCGCGGTAGGTCTCGAGGTCAAGGAACGAATGGAAACGAAGGAGAATTGGAGCAGTAATAGGACGACGTTCTAGTCGGAGGCAATTTTCGAGAGGGTTACCGAACCCATTCTCTACATGCAAGGAACGCACACCTGCTAAGTACACCTTGATAGAGCTCGCCTTGAGAGACCGGGAAAGTGCTGTCACGAACAACATTAAAGTCCATTCGCTCGCCGGTAGGGGGACCCGTTGGTGTTGATTTGTTGGCTCCAATAGCAAAATTCCAAAAAGCGGCGCTGGGCGGCGCTGTATGTACGGCGAGTAGATTTTGCCAGACCTTGCATTAACAGAGAGGTGGTTTGGTCACTGAGAGCTTGCTTGTCAGTCGGATTTGCAAATCGTGAGGGATGACTTTCGGTGTCGGTTGTGCGTTGGGTGCCAATCGGAAGAAGTCCTTGAAATTGAAGCGGGATAGAGCATCAGCGAACAAGTTGGTCTTACCGGGAATGTGAATAGCCGAGATACGAAAATCAGATCGTGCAGAAATTAAGAAAAGTTCGCGAACTAGGTGCATAATATTCTCGTCTTTAGAGGTGCCCGATCGGACGATGTGGACAACGCTCTCGTTATCGCACTGAAACAAAACGCGCTTGGGACACCACGCAGAACCCCGTATATGGCAGGCGATGAGAATAGGATAAAGCTCTTTATAAGCCATACCTAATTACTGCGAAGGCAACCAAGTCATAGAGAACCACTCCCCGTTATTATACGCGCCAAAGCCTAGACTCCCCGATGCGTCGGTAGCCAGTTCGAAGTCTGGTACCGGTTCCCATTCGGGGAGATCAAACTAAGGAGACACCGTTGTGGAGAAGCGGAGATAAGACCCTGGCTACGACACCGTAGGTTGACACTGTTCCATACTGGGAGAAACTCGTTCCACCAAGCGACATCGAGTTGACAGGGCTTGTTGAGGTGGATGTATCGCCGGTGGGGTTTTGCATCCCGGAGGAGGTTAATCATTCGACGGAGGAAAGTGCGGCCATGCGCAACAACCGCACATGCGTGGTTAAGTTTTCCCACGAGAGACTCCAATCGCGAATAACGACGCACAGTTCCTCGGTCTTGTCGAGCGGTAACCGAGCCGTCATGTGCTCAGAATCTAGCTCAATCCCCAATCACACAATGCGTGTTGTGGGCCTTCACACTTTTCAGGAGCGAGAGGAATGCCAGTGTTAATAGCGGTGCGTTTCATCGCGTCAAGCGGGTTCAAACAAATTAGCGACCGAGTCGGTCCAAGCGTGAAAAAATCGTCCAGATAGTGTAACAAGTCTGGTACGTCATAATTCTTCTGTAAAAGCCACTCAAAGCTGTCAGCCAAGGTGTTGGAAATACCGGGGCGGAACGCAGGCCAAATGGGAGAGCCAAATCAACAAAATATTGGTCACGCCATTTCATACCAAGAAGATAGCGATCGTCGGGATGTATCGGAACGATCCGATAAGCGTTCTTGATGTCGATTTTCCCCATGAGTGCCCCTTTACCCGTTTTATCTATCAGACGAATGGCGTCATCTACCTTACTTCATCGGAAAGGTATTTTTCTATGATCTCGGGATGATCGTTAGCTGAAGGACAGTTTACTTTTGCTGATTTCAGTTTAACTTTTTCCGGATGAAAGCCAAGCCGAAATCCATGGCGAAGACCGGTTATGAGATAATCGACTTCGCGCGGTCGTGATGAGCGGCTAATTGCACCTCGAGGTTAGAAACGATAATTGGGAAGTTCGCTAAAGTGTTCGGTATAGATTGTTGACATATAGAATATGGTGAGATAAGTTTCAAGGGGGGAGGGAGGTGAGCGACGACCTGATTACTTTGAGAAGGCTCGGTGATACTGACGGTATATGTAAGAAATTTGCAAAAGACAATAAATTAACTGGACCTCTTAAACAACTTTTTAACTGTAATAATTGTACTAGTACTAGTCATACATATAACTTGAGACCTGCAAGTGATTCTACTTTTACAAACTTTACAAAAACTGATAGATTTTCAAATTTTATAACATGTAAATATTAATATTACCTTTATATACTTGAATACAAGTGGCATGCATGGTCCACTTTTATAAATTTACAAAAACTTATAGATTTTAAATTCCATAACTTGTAAGTATTATCATCCTATAACCTGTAAATTTTGTCCTACCTATGAATATTGTATTAACTCGTAATTCAGCTATGCTGCAAAGAGTTTTAATAAACGCATATTATTATAAGATGGCGCATTACGCTGATCTGTTACGCTTGTTTGTGGCGGGCCGATTCGACGGTGGGGACCGTTGCATCCCGGGGCGTTACACGAGTGACGGAAGCGACAGCGTTCTCTTGGACTGGCACATGAGCCTTCATTCCACGAGAAACACAACTACTGGGAGGACGGTTCCCCCCGAGGTTCTGTTCGAAAGCCAGTTCGGGGGCTGTAGCGAGGATATGACGTAGTGTCCAAGGGTCGTTGAACTGCCGCAGTATGATAATTGTACAAATCGGGTTTCATCAAACTCCAATCTTTGAGATCGCTCGCAGCGGCCTCGCTGCGAAAAGCGCGATCATAGCTCAGCCAGGCCATTCCCCCAAACCGTTTTGCTGTGCGGATAATAAGGGCCATGTACGCCAAGAAATCGCGTGATCGGGTGGGAAAGAAGGTGGTCATGACAGCTGTATAGCTATTACAACATTCCACCTACGTCAATATATCCGGTACATCTTTGTTTTTGCGCGGGAAAGCCTTCGGGACAATGGTGGTGCCTTCGATAGCAAAGGTTGTTTCGCAGTTCGGTTTCTCTAAGTTCTCAGGGATCAATTCAGCCATTTCGACAAACTGATGCAAAATAATTTACTTAACTCATTCCTATCCGAGGGCTTCCCCACAGGTGAATAAAATCGTCTGGCGTTATCCAGAATAAAATACTAAAGACCAATTCGCCGACAGGAAAGAGTTAACCAGTTTCGCTGGAATTGGGGCGCGGCCAGGACCCAGAACAAACGCTTTCTCAGCCCTGAGGTTAAGGGTATTCTGAACGCTATTGTTCAATGGCCATGTCACGGAAGGCCTGCTGTTGCGTGACTTGATGGAGGCGTACTTGAAGGTAACAACGCTGCGCTCATGATACCAGGAGAGGACAGAACATAAGGTAAACTGTCACTAGCACTGACTGCAAGAAATGACGGAGCAGAGAACGTACCTGGGTTATGGTTGTTAAGTTCCGATGTACCTCTCACATGAAGCGCGGTAGTTGGTGTTGTTGTAGGGGTGGATTCTGGGTTGGACTGAGAGGTTGAGTTGCCAGGTTGTTGTGGGAAAACCGCCTGGAACGTGGCAGAACTTGAAGGAGTATGCAGTTGGCCCAACGTATGAGCGAGAGCCGTCTGGAGGCCAGATAGAAATTCGGGTGACTGAAACGCCGCTCCCCAGTCGACACGGGAATCAGTGTACTGTTCGGTGGAACCAGTGTTGCCTTCGGAGGTTGATCGGTCTGCTTCAGCCATTGCACTTACGGGGTCTTTAATATATATACGTAATTTTCCACGGTCCAAGAAGCGTGCAACTGCTACGGAAGCTAGTGCGATAATGTTGACTGTTGTGTCATTGAATGCTCTACGTCCCAGCCTAGCCAATGAGCTTATGCCAATCAAGTACCAGGCCTGGTTACCTAGTTGTTAACCTTGGTTATTGCGTAACCTCACTTAAAGCACATTCAATCACAGACAGCCCGTGTATGCGATACGCCTGATATACAATAATAAATATATTGACTTGGATATGTCATCAAAGGAATGAAATTAATCGAATTGCGTGCGATTAAACATAAAATACCTGGTGTAGTGTTGTTCCTTGATGTATTACAGGCTTCAATATATTGCTTTGTTCGATCCAAGGCAATATATTTATTATTGTATATATATATCAGACGAATAGCATACACGGGCTGCCTGTGATTCAACTTTTCCGTGGGTGCCATAGGTTTTTCGGCTTCCTTGCGTGCCCCGCGGTTATCCCTCATGCACCCGAGATATGCGTAACTTGGGTTTGCTCTGTAGCAAAATCCGTTGCCACATTCTATTGTAATATTAACCTTTTTTTTAAATTTAATAAGCTATAACGTTGTTTATTTGCGGCAAAAATGTAATAAATAAATAAATAAAATAAGTAACTTGGACCCACTCGAGATATGCGTTCTTGTTCCACTTGAAAATATATATACGCGAGTTTCAAAACATTTTCCGACGATGAAAATACATAAATTGGCATCATGACATGCATGTGAACAACATAATATAGAAAACCAGGTCAATTTTTCATTAACTATGATCTTCTAGACTGAGGCATAAACATGCATGTATATGGCTATAGCTTATAAGACCTACAAGCTCAGACTGACTTAAATGTCTAAGGTTTTGACAGATTAGTATAGGAAATAACACTGTTCGACTAGAAGAATTAATGAAAAATCACACTCGTGTTTGGCGAAATATTCATAATATCACGAGTGCGAAGCGCGAGTTGTATTAGGAAGATTTTAGCTTAGCCATCATAAGATTGGTGGCAATTAGGACATGTCAACAGGACATAAATGCCTTTTTAAGTCCCACCAAAACATTCAACAACAACAACGACGACGACAACAACAACAACGACGACGACGACAATAGAATACATAACTTACAATAGTAAACTAAACTAACCTAACCTAACCAAAATGTAAACCAAACTAAAGCTAAGCTAGACTAAAATATAATACAGCGGTTATTCAAAATAGAGCACCTAAGAACAGCAGTTGGCCGTTCAGTGGAGTAAACGACCCCCCCCCCCCCCCCCCCCCCCCCCCCCCCCCCCCCCCCCCCCCCCCCCCCCCCCCCCCCTCAAAAGAAAAAAGCCAGGTGACGACTAGACGTAAGTATGTGGTCCCTGAAACAAGAAAACATCAGCCTCCCCCCCAAAAAAAAAAATAATACAAATTGAGAAATAGAAATACAGCCTCATTAAAAACGTGACATTTTAGACGTAACTTTAAACATGAACAAACACCAAGCAGAACTTTTGATATGAAAAGTTGTGAAAAATAGCCGTGATCAAAACAAATTTCGTTGCGTGTACGGAGCTGTACGCAAGGCCGGCTTGGCCATCCCAGTCCATCGATTTTACATTGGCGAAAAACAGCACAGTTGACCGAGATCTCGCTATACATAAAACGAGATCTCGGTTAGGCGGGCTGGCTCATAAACGTATAATGAAAAATAACGACTGAATACAGTAACAAACACACTTTGGTTTTTAACTCCACATGGAAAAGTATATACGCGTATTTAGCAGTGTGTAACTACACAGCTAGCCTGTTAGTAACTTCACTGGTCCTTTTGATTTAGGGTCAATCAGTTTGTTGTGGAACGAACTTTGACAATTGGGACGTAAATGAGTATATAATAAATTAAATAGAATATTATACCTCGCAGTTAAGTTGTCCAATCACAGAGTTAAATTTGTACCACGTGACAATCGGGTATATTTTTTTTATGAGTATAGCCCTCCCAGACCTCGAATTTTCCACTAGCATACGTCACCCCGCTCGCCTACGTCACCGGGTGTTAACATTCACAATGAGTGAAAATGGACAATTTTTTAAAAACGTTTTAAGTTTTTCTGTAAACTCGTTCCGGGTCCATAAATGATAAGTATTATACCATTATATTTAACCAAATCAACTGACCTAGTTACTTTTTTCACACGTTTTTTAAAATTTTATATAGATACTCGGATAATCAAAGAGCACAGGACGCCATGAACATCACTCTTTTTCACTGGGGTTTACACGCCTGGGTTGTTTACTCCGTTGTTGGTCTTTGCATGGCTTTTGTTACCTACAGGAAGAATCTTCCGATGACCATACGATCCTGTTTCTACCCGCTCTTGGGAGAGTCGATCTATGGAATACTGGGCGATGCCATTGATATCTTGTCTATCGTGTCCACGATGTTTGGTGTTTGTACGACACTTGGTTTGGGAGCCATGACTCTCAACTCTGGAGTAAACCGCGTGAACAGCAACATTGGTGAATCCATTACTAACCAGATAATTATTATTTGGGTTGTAACCGTAATGGCAACCGCATCCGTCATATCTGGCCTAAAGCTTGGCGTGCGTCATCTCAGCGAACTGTGCTTTGGTCTTGGGGTGGCCTTAATGCTTATAGTATTTTTCTATGACCAAACGTTCTACTTTATGAATCTCTATGTACAGAGTATTGGCTACTACATTCAGAACGTTGTTCAACTTGGCTTCCATACTGATGCATTCGCGCAACTGGGAAACGCGCCAGACGGAAAAGAGAATCCGGAATGGCTAGATGGTTGGACCATTTTCTACTGGGGTTGGTGGATTTCGTGGTCACCATTCGTTGGCATGTTTATCGCTAAGATCTCTCGTGGCCGAACCATAAGGTCCTACATTAATGCCACTCTTACGGCACCGATTCTTTACTCTTTTCTTTGGTTTTCCATATTTGGAGGTGCGGGCCTCAATATGGAGCGGAATGCTGAATTGAAAGGAATTAATTGTAGCATGGCGTTGGGCGGTAAAAATGCCACCGAACCCTTTGAGCAATTGTTTCGATTATCTTGTCGAGGAAAGACACAAATGTACTTTGATTTATTACAGCAGTACGGTAAACTCGGCGACTTTCTTAACATATTATCAATCGCTGCCATTGTCTTGTACTTCGTGACAAGCTCCGATAGTGGTTCGTTGGTCATCGACTGTCTCTCCGCAAATGGCAATCCAGATCCTCCAGTAGCGCAACGTATCTTTTGGGCGTTCACTGAAGGTGCTTGCGCTACGGCCTTGCTCAAATCGGGTGGGAAAGCGGCTCTTGGCACTCTGCAGACGGTCTCGATTGCGGCTGGACTTCCTTTTGCATTTATCGTTTGTTTCATGTGTGTTTCCCTTTGGCTCGCATTAAAAGAAGAAGAAGGAGGAGGATATAGAGATGCGAATCAAAGGCAATTCAATGTATGTCTTTGTGATATCCTGGTTTTCCCATCGTGGAACAGTTTTCAGAGATTGGTCATCGCTATTTTCGTTCCGTGGTTGCCTGCAGGTCGCGCTGCTGCTAAAGTCTATCACAAGAGGCCTTGGTCTTACATGGTTATCATGGCCGTGTTATTTTATGGTTGGGCAATACTGGAAATCCTGCAGCTTGTTGAAACTGGTCTCGCTTATGTTGGTTGGGTTATGCTGTGCGGGTTCTTCGCTTACGTCGTAGGAATACGGATTGCTGTCCGAGAAGAGTGTGCCATTCCAGGTAACATGATCGCAGACTCGCTTGCCGTAATTTTACTCTATCCGTTTGCCATCGATCAGCTGGACAAGCATGTGATGATTGAAGAGCAACAAAAGAAAGAGGACGAACCAGGAATTTGTCTGGAAAACAAGCAGGCTACAGATGATGACGAAGAGCAACCAGATGATTCATCTATAGTTGCAAACGAGAACTGATCCATTCCTCTTTTGTCTGTTTGTTGTTTTGTCGAGGGTTTTCTAAAACTTCTATTTTTAAAGTGTAATATGTAATTCTAAGAGTGATTAACTGTTTGGTAACAAAACTTTTGTTTTATTCAAGACTAGTTTTACGTTGCTTTTGACAAAGGTGGAGCCCTGCTTGCGTTATCGTTTCCCTTAGCGCATCAGTGTTATTAATTTTGGAACATGATTCGATGTGGACTTTAATAGTAAATTATCCGATTTTCTAAACATTTCAACCAAACACAGTCCAACTTGTATAGAATGTTAATTTATATTGAATTAAAAATTCGAGCTTGCTGGACAATAAAAAAGACTAACATTTTGTCGTGTATTAAAGTGGTGTTATGTAATTTTTCATATATTTTTCGTGCAACTTGTCTCGCAAAGCCTTAGGTCCCGTTTACATGGACGAGAGTTGTCCCTACTAGAAGGTCACCCTACCCCCGAGCCACCCTGGGAGACCCAACTTTGCATTCATTTTATTTAGTCGCGACAGCGGGTGTTCACATGGGGAATTTGACACTTGTCTCGGGTAGTAGGGTGGAGTACTTGTGGAGGGTGGAGTACTTGTGGATGGTGGAATACTTGTGGAGGGTGGAGTACTTGTGGAGGGTGGAGTACTTGTGGAGGGTGGAATACTTGTGGAGGGTGGAGTACTTGTGGAGGGTGGAGTACTTGTGGAGGGTGGAGTACTTGTGGAGGGTGGAGTACTTGTGGAGGGTGGAGTACTTGTGGAGGGTGGAGTACTTGTGGAGGGTGGAGTACTTGTGGAGGGTGGAGTACTTGTAGAGGATGGCGTACTTGTGGAGGGTGGAGGATGGAGTACTTGTGGAGGATGGAGTACTTGTGAAGGGTGGAATACTTTGTGGAGGGTGGAATACTTGTGGAGGATGGAGTACTTGTGGAGGATGGAGTACTTGTGGAGGATGGAGTACTTGTGGAGGATGGAGTACTTGTGGAGGATGGAGTACTTGTGGAAGATGGAGTACTTGTGGAGGATGGAGTACTTGTGGAGGATGGAGTACTTGTGGAGGGTGGAGTACTTGTGGAGGGTGGAGTACTTGTGGAGGGTGGAGTACTTGTGCAGGGTGGAGTACTTGTGCAGGGTGGAGTACTTGTGGAGGGTGGAGTACTTGTGGAGGGTGGAGTACTTGTGGAGGGTGGAGTACTTGTGGAGGGTGGAGTACTTGTAGAGGATGGAGTACTTGTGGAGGGTGGAGTACTTGTGGAGGATGGAGTACTTGTGGAGGATGGAGTACTTGTGAAGGGTGGAGTACTTGTGGAGGATGGAGCACTTGTGGAGGGTGGAGTACTTGTGGAGGGTGGAGTACTTGTAGAGGATGGAGTACTTGTGGAGGGTGGAGTACTTGTAGAGGATGGAGTACTTGTGGAGGGTGGAGTACTTGTGGAGGATGGAGTACTTGTGGAGGATGGAGTACTTGTGGAGGGTGGAGTACTTGTGAAGGGTGGAGTACTTGTGGAGGGTCGAGTACTTGTGGAGGGTAGAATACTTGTGGAGAGTGGAGTACTTGTGGAGGACGGAATACTTGTGGATGGTGGAATACTTGTGGAGGGTGGAATACTTTGTGGAGGGTGGAATACTTGTGGAGGATGGAGTACTTGTGGAGGATGGAGTACTTGTGGAGGATGGAGTACTTGTGGAGGATGGAGTACTTGTGGAGGATGGAGTACTTGTGGAGGATGGAGTACTTGTGGAGGATGGAGTACTTGTGGAGGATGGAGTACTTGTGGAGGATGGAGTACTTGTGGAGGGTGGAGTACTTGTGGAGGATGGAGTACTTGTGGAGGATGGAGTACTTGTGGAGGGTGGAGTACTTGTGGAGGATGGAATACTTGTGGAGGGTGGAGTACTTGTGGAGGGTGGAGTACTTGTGGAGGATGGAGTGCTTGTGGAGGGTGGAGTGCTTGTGGAGGGTGGAGTACTTGTGGAGGGTGGAGTACTTGTGGAAGGTGGAGTACTTGTAGAGGGTGGAGTACTTGTGGGGGGCGGAGTACTTGTGGAGGGTGGAGTACTTGTGGAAGGTGGAGTACTTGTGGGGGGTGGAGTACTTGTGGAGGATGGAGTACTTGTGGAGGATGGAGTACTTGTGGAGTACTTGTGAAGGGTGGAGTACTTGTGGAGGATGGAGTACTTGTGGAGGATGGAGTACTTGTGGAGGATGGAGTACTTGTGGAGGGTGGAGTACTTGTTAAGGGTGGAGTACTTGTGGAGGATGGAGTACTTGTGGAGGATGGAGTACTTAGAATAGAATAGAATAGAATAAAAACTTTATTTTACGTGGGAAAAAGACGTATTAACCGTAAAGGTTATCTAACATACGGCCCTCACAATATTACAATATTTACAAATACAACAGACATAACTAATACACTATATATGGAAATAATGTCAAGTGATAAACTAGTCAAGTAGAAACACATTTACAATTCAATAAAAAATTACAATTGACGCAAAAAAGGTCTTCCAGGTGGTTAATACAGGTAAGTTTATGAAGAAAGTAATTACGGAGTTTGCGTTTAGTAGTAGTTAATCTTAACGTCAAAGCATCAGAAGTACATGCAGGTGACATGGCAAGCTGTTTGCAATCACTATCTAAGGCGTTAAAGAGAATTGAGGCGCTGTAGCGAAATGTTCGTTTACCAGAATTAGTGCGCGGGTAAGGAAGCTTAAGGTCATATAAGCAGGCTCTAGTACGAGCGTGTTGTCGAGTGGCAGATAAGAAATTGAACATAAATTTAAAAGACGGTGGAGCATTAGGATTGATTAGTATATTTAATAGTAGAAGAAGCTTCCTAAACTTAATTAGATCAAAAATTGGAATCCACTTAAGTTGGGAAAAAAGGAGAACAGAAGGAGTAGAATATTCAGCATCTAAGATAATGCGTGCTGCACGCTTTTGAAGGCGAAGAATTCTTTGCAGAAGTGTTTTGGAACAATTACCCCAAGTGACAGAGCAGTAAATAATATTGGCATGAATGCAGGAGTTATGAAAACGAAGAGCACAATCTTTAGTTAAGAAAGGCTTAATTCGGCGCAGTAATGCAAGCCTACTATTGAGGGTTGAACATACGTTTTCGATGTGATTAGTGGAGTACTTGTGGAGGATGGAATACTTGTGGAGGGTGGAGTACTTGTGGAGGATGGAATACTTGTGGAGGGTGGAGTACTTGTGGAGGGTGGAGTACTTGTGGAGGAATATGAAAAAAGTAGTGAAAACATGCCAAGCTTGAACATTGCCAGTGTATCGTATGCCAAGCCACCTCTCAAGTCTCAACCAAATCTACCAGAACCAATTAAGTCATCACTACCACGCAATGCCCGGTTCAGTGGGACAAAGTCAACTATCAATTCCTCGTAGTTATGGACTGCTTTTCACGATTTCTTGAACTTGAAATCCTCACAATAATATTAGCTCAGAAAGTAATTCCGACTTGTGACTCCATGACCATCATGCACCTTTGCCCAACACGGTATCCCCTTTTTAAAGGCAAAGCGTCAGGTATTGAATTACCGCTTAATTAATAGTTTTGCGCGGCACCAAAATTATATTTGTGTGCAGGAAAAGAATGACATTCTTTAAACGTTACTATTTAGTCCAAGCGTTGACGTGTATGAAGTTTTTCAAGTTTGCATCATGGTGACACTGCCTTTAAGTATAGTATTAGATAATGCCACCATTGCAAAGGCAAAGCATCGATGCATGATTGCCATGGGAGTTAAACACACCACCTCCACCTCGTGATCAACACCTCTGCATAGGTTACTCTCTGCATGGCCTCAAGGGAATACAGAAGTTGCAACGTCCTTCTCAAACTCATTAATAATTCATGAGGCTACAGTCAAACCTGTATTAAGCGGCCCTCTATTAAGCGGACACCCTGTATTAAGCAGACAGTTCCCAAAGTCCCGAATTGAATCCCATGTTAACCATACAAAGGTCACCTCTATTAAGCGGACACCTAAATCAATGTAAAACGATACCAAATCCCTTTAAGCGGACATTGTTTTCTTTTATTCATTTATTTAAGATATGTTTCTCCTTAAGATGGTAGATGTTAGATTAGCGTCTTTCCTGTTTTCAATGTCTCACGACGGAAATCAATAAATGTATGACAATAATCAGTACATAGTTTCTTGCATATTTTTCTAAACTGCGTTTGGTTCGAGTTAATGTTGTTTATTGGAGACTTGGACTCCGAGACTGCGAGGGAAGAGATTCTTGGTGATAATTGTCACCCATGCATCATTAGCAAAACAAGCTTGTCTCACTGTCGAGTCTGATGATAGTTGTGATAGCGATGATGGGTTTATATCCGATCAAGAAAAGCAACCGAGCATCCGGTCTGGCGCCGAAGCTTTGGAGTTTGGGGAAATGCTGCAAGATTTCTCCCATTATCATGGACAAGAGAAACTTTCTTTAGCAATTTCTAAAGTCAATTACCTATTGCAAGAAATGAAGATTCAAGGGCGCAAACAGTCGCGCATTAACGATCATTTTTTTGTAGAAAAACAATAAGTACTCGACGTCGTTCAGTAACATCAAACAATCGGGATTTGTATGCATGATATTTTAAATATAATTTTTTGTTATTCATGTTATTGTTAAACACATTTGTATTACGAATATCGTTTATTGGTTTCTATATTAGTTTAATAATGGAAAACCCGTATCTGGCATCCGGGGGGTACGGGAATGGGTACGAGAACCTCTATTGAGCGGACACGACACTAACCAATTGCCCAAGGGTGTCCGCTTAATACAGGTTTGACTGTAATTCGAAAGAAAGAAAGAAATAGTAATTTAATCAGTATTTAGAAATCGGAGGAAGATTACAGTCAAATTTATTGATTCGTTTGAGAATCTATATCACTTCGTCTCGTATTTTCAACCTGCTTGGTGTATATATTTAGAAATCGGAGGACGAACACTGACTTGGTCTTGGATATATTACATGAAGCCCTTGGTAAAGCCATCCGAACAGCACATTTGGAGAAACGTCCATCGCAACAAGAGCTAGCAAAACTATCGAGCAACAACAAGAATTCCATCCGCAAGTATTACCTCGCAATATTAATGCCAAGGTAACCAATCGAAACAGAAAACATCAGACCTCGGTCTTTTTTGTACGAACATCGCCGCGCGACTCGATCCGTACTGTCAAGATCTTGGCCTTGGTCTGATAGTTTCCGTAGGTGAAGGCAAAAAAAATAGGTACACAGTGCGTACATGTGTCTATTGCATGCTGATAACTTCAAAATTCCTTGACTGCAAATAACACAAATATGCACGCACAAAAGACAAAGAGAACACATAATTATATACATTTATTAGTAAGAAAACAAGAAATGGCCTAATTTTTACAGCCATTGGTTTACATGCAGTAACAATACTTACTGTAGTACCAGTACTTATTAAATGTGTTTCAAATCATAAAACTCGAGTGCTTTAAGAGTAACTGTAAATTTTCTTGGATGATCAAAATAAAATCCTTAAGTAAAATTCTAACTGAAATTGAAAATTGAATTCGAGAAAATTTTGTGAATTCAATTTTCAAAAAATTGAAAACAGAGCGCGAAATCAATTATTTTTGTGAATTTTTGTGAAATTATTTTAAATGAACGAAACGCCCTGACGCGTTCTGGTACGAGTCCAACCTTTAATTAATTTTGGCGGATATTTGGTTAATGTGTCAAATATCCAACAATATTGAATGAAGTTCACATTTTCAACATGAAATGCAATTTCAACATTAAAAAATGTTGAAAATGCAAACTCGAACGTTGACATTATGTTGAACGTCAACATTATGTTTAACGTCGACATTATGTTGAACGTCGTACTATGTTGAATATGTCGATACTACGTTGAATGTCGATATTATGTTGAATGTCGATACTATGTTGAATGTCGATATTATGTTGAATGTCGATATTATGTTGAATGTCGATACTATGTTGAATGTCGATATTATGTTGAATGTCGATACTATGTTGAATGCCGATACTATGTTGAATGTCGATACTATGTTGAATGTCGATACTATGTTGAATGTCGATACTATGTTGAATGTCGATACTATGTTGAATGTCGATACTATGTTGAATGTCGATACTATGTTGAATGTCGATACTATGTTGAATGTCGAAATTATGTTCAATTCGCAGTACCAGTAGCATGTTGAAATCGACAAGTACAATGTCCAGTTTATCTTCAATGACGCGAACATGTTGCAATATTGGCGGACATTTGACACCATAGTTTTGCCGAACTCTTCAATTATCATGCGTTGGCAGTTGGCCAATCACATTCAAGTAGTTCCACGGTCGATTCAGATTTCAAATGAGATCATCAACAGTTAACGGCGACTCGCCGCTAATTACTCGGGCTAGCCTAGTTTCTAGGCCTTCCTCGGTTGACACGTTTCGGAAGTGATCCGAACGGACCCGCTGGGGAAGGCCACTGATCTCAAATAATAGACTCATTAGCAAAATTCGTAAACACTTTCACTTTACAGCTCAGTTGTTTATTGAGGAAGAATTGTGATTTATGACGTCCTAAGTGTTTCCCGACACTTACTATTTCTATCTGCATAAAATAATACAAGTCTACTCACCTCGGATCGACGAAGGTTCACTAGCCTAGCTTTCTTATCACTAGCTTTCCTTCTGTAACCGCCAAAAGTTGAAAGTTAAACAGTTAAATTTTCATTTCGAGCTCCAATTGGAATATATTCCATAATTTCCTTCTTTCGATCGCCAAGATCTTTGGTAAAATCTTCGCAGACATCCTTATGCTTTTTATATAATAATACTGTCGCTACGCTAGATCCCAGGAACACTCGAAGGGCCAGAACGATTCTGGGCGGGACCTTTTTACGAATGTTGCTAGGCCTTCTCATTTCCAGCCTCTCCCCAGTCTTCCCAAGAACCCAAACCGACGATGCGGCCAAGCTCACGCGGAAACGAAAGGCTCAGACGAAACTAGGCTAGGTTTCGGCTTTGTTATTTTTTTTGTGTCGACAAACGGCACTTCTGACGTCACATTTCCCATGCTGCTGATTTCATCATGGCTGATTTTCATGCAGGAGTGACGAGTTTTTTCTTCTCCTGACGCCTTTGGTTGTGTTGTTCGAAGTGATTTTGTGTTTTAATGATAAACACGCTCACAATGCTTACAATAGACTATAGTAGACCTGGGTTGGTCCGCGATCTCGATAACCGTACGTTGAAATTGTGTACTTTTCAATGTTTTGGTTCACCAGTATCAGGGGCGGATTTAGGATTTTGAAAACGTCAGTCAAAGTTGTAGTCCAGGGTTCTAGGGGGGTCCGGGGGCATGGCCCCCCTGAAAATATTTGAAATTGGGGTCTCTAAAACGGCATTTCCCACGATTTGACAGCACATTTGAGCAAAATGTTGAAACTTTTAAAACATATTTTTAAAGGCACATTTTATTATGTTTACAAAACATTTGTCCAAATTGGATGTTCAGCATTTATATTTTTACAAAGCTAATAAACTAAAATATTTGCCAAACGAGAAAGGCGCAAACACCCAAAAATGCATGCCTTCTAAAATTAACTAAATATTCATTGTCTCAAAGACCTTGTAGTGTGTAATTTTCTCTAATTTAATAAATTATATGTTATCTACCGACTACCGTAACATTGATATAAGCTAATTAGATAAACCTGGGGTCATATTTCTCGAAAGCGCCGTTAAAATATATCTTATCAAAGCAAGATAGCGAGACTAACCATAATTTGAAAACAGTTATTCATTTCAAAATCATGAAAAGAAAGATCCAATTTAACGTTGAACTAAACCTTGGCTTAAAGATCAATTTGATCCTTTCAAATTCATATATAAGAGCTCCTGGCAAGCGTGAAATATGCTAATGCTGCCTTGCTGAATAAATATGTCTGAACTCTGAACTCAGACTTCACTAGGACGCAAAATGATAAATAATACGATATTGAGACTGGACAAAAACACATATATTCGATAGGCCACATGTAAATTGGACAATTTAGTTGTTATTATTCAGTATGGTTTCTTTTCCCCACTGCATTTATCTAATTATTTATTATATTTGAATTTACAATATTTGTATATTTGAAATGAAACTAAGACGACCTTAACTTACCAGTCTTACCTTACAGCAGTACTGCAGTAGAGGAATAAATGACCCCGCGCGGCGCCAAAATTCAGACGCTTTCAATCGCGTCTATTAAAATGTTCCTCGCTTGAAATAAATCGATGACTGTGAATCTAGATGACAAATCATCGTAGATTGCTCACAGTATGACAGTATTTCTTCATCATTGCTGTTAAAGCAGCTAAAACCCATTCGAAAACGCTTATACAGAACTCGTATGACTGAAACCAACGAACACAGTGAGAAGCCTCCAGGCTTAAATGAATAAATTACTCGGTATCTCAGCTGAGTCAGCAATCGATGGTTGCCATGGTGCAGATCGGTCAAACAGCCCAAAATCAACGCGACAGCCAATCAGGTTTGAGGCAAATCGGTCAAAAAAGTGGTTGCCATGGTGCAGATCGGTCAAATTGATCAAACACCAATCAGATCTCTCCGCAAACCGGTCAAAACTCTCAAAGCGAACGCTGACCACCGGTCATCCCTGCCCGGCGTTTGCTGACTCGCAAATTACGATACAAGCGAATTGAAACCTAATCAGTCTGCCAAGCTTTGACACAGAATAAGGATTGACCTGCTGGTCGTATTTCTATTCTGTGCTTTGGAGTCACGGCATAACTTTTTCTAGAAGACTGTCGAGATTAAAATATTGTGTGATTGCGCAATTATGCTAGTGATTTTTTACGTCAGTCGCCTGACCGGTCTGATGTATGCTAAATCCGCCCCTGAGTATGGCCACCATTTAAATGTTTTGGCAGACCAGTATGGATTCCCCTGATGAAACACGATAAACGAGTTGTTGATATGCCATCTCAATCGAAGACAATTTTGATTGGATGAATCAGTAGAAATAAACTCTCATGGGATTCTATTCTAGGGTGTGTAAAATTTATTCGGAAAATGAACAATTCTCTGTTTGTGAGGATGAGCGAAGGAGATAGGGCGTTTCGTTCGCCAAGAAGCGAAAAGGAAGAGGACTGATAAAGCAATCGAAAATGCTATTCCTTCGTCCACTCGTTACAAAACAAAGTGGGCAGTTTCAGTGTATCGCGAGTGGCAAACTTCGAGAGGAGAAAGTAGTGAAGAGGGAGTGGGCTTACAAGACGTTAGTTTACGCCGCTGGAGTGTTTGGAAGCCGAAAGCTTGGCATATTGGTTGGGAAAATTTGTTCAAGAGGTTGTTAATAAAGAAGGCGGGAAATATACAGCTCGTACACTATACAGTTTGATAACAGGCATCAAACGATTCCTTTCTGATAGAAATGTTATGTTCAATCCGTTAGACAAGGCAGATGGCCGGTGTGTATACCTAAAGACAATTGTGCTACTTGTATTCTAAAGTGTAGGTGCTGTTGTATAAATGTCTAAAACGAAGGTCCTATATTTTTATTTTGTTTGTAGCTTTCATATGTTTAGACAGTTACTCGATTGCGAAATGAAAACGTGTACACGAGAAGGCGTTGCTCTGGCCTATAGCTCGAAGAAGATTGAGACAGAAGCTATACAGTATATAACCGAAGAAGAAGAGCAATTATTTTGGGAGAAGGAGCTGCTCGGCGCTTCTTCGTCACAATCTTTATTGAATACTGTGTATTTTTATAACGGGAAACTGTTTGGTCTCAGAAGTGCAGAACATAGACAGATAACATTGAGTAATTTTGAAATCGGAGAAAATTTCATCAAATTTGAGGAGAATGTTTCGAAGACCTTTCATGGAAGCTTGAATGATTTAAAATATGAGCCAAGAGTCGTCCGCCATATTTGTCACCAAGAGGGCAAGAGACATGAAATGCGTTGTTTAGTTGATATTTACAAGCTGTATATATTGCGTTAGCAAAAGTTAGCAATAAGAATAGTAATGCATTTTACTACCGACCGGACAGAAAATAATTGGGTTTCCACAAAAGTGCAGTAGGAGTGAATACGCTTTCGAAGATTTTGCCCAATATGTGTAAAGCTGCTGGCTTGAAAGAGAAAACTTCGCATAGTCTAAGAGTAACGTGCGCTACTGCTTTATTTCAACAAGGCGTGGAGGAGAAACTTATCAGGGAGAGAACCGGTCATAAGTCAAACGCTAGTTTACTTAAATATCAGAGAAGTAGTGTTGAGCAGAGCAAATGTGTTTCAACTATCTTAGGTCTTGTAAGTTCTGAAACGGTGAGCGATACCGATGAGATTAATGAAAGTTATTCGTGTGAAATAGATGATGTTAAACATGAGGTAAGTTTAGGGAAGCCCGTATTTAACAACTGTCATATGTTACGTTCTTTGTTAAAAAAGGTTGAGTTCGTGTGAAATTAAAATTTTGTGTGCATAAATCGTTTGACTATTTTGCATTTACTCGACTTACTCATTAAGATCTCAGAAATTAGATGAAAACCGGTTTCATCTAATATATCTGGAGTGCATGGTATACGATTTTAGCGTGTTTGTGTTTTCCTGGCGTATATCCAACGTCAATCAGGTGATTGAATGCACTATTGTAATTGGCTGATTATCTCAATGAGTTTGAGATATCTTCATCGAGGTTGACATTTAGCCGAACTGACTGAGCTATAAACTGTATTAATATTTGTGGTTTGCTTTATTTAATTATTTTTTCTTGTATTGTTTATTATTGTACTGATGTCTTGCAAATAAAAGGCGATGTTATTCAACAGTTTATACATTACTTTCATCAAGTGTGTATTATTGTTTGGGTACACCTGTGTAAATAGCCGGGCATATTGGAATTTTGTAAAACATCAGGAAACTAATCAATATTCTCGTCCCATTTGAGGCATACGAAAGCCGGGTAGGGACTTCAGACTTCAGACTTTGGACTCCAGACTTCAGACTTCGGACTTCGGCTTCGCAACCTCATACCCAGGGTCTCACCTCCGCTCCCCCCTCGCTGCGGTAAGACCCTGGTACACGCTGGTCATGTGCTTCCCAAAATATGGGCAGTAACAATTATTTCACTGTAGGGAAGGGTTGTTTAGTTTGAAATTTGACTCAACTTTGTGTATGGCCATCTACGATGATTAAAGGATGAAGGGGAGACGTCTCGGTCGGTCGTTCACTGCCCTGACTGCAGTTGATTTTGTCGTATCTGTTAGTCTGTTGGTTTGTTTGTCTGTCTGTCGCCAGGATATCTCAAAAAGAATTACACTGATTTTCATGAAAGTTTGCAGGAGGGTTGGCCATATACCAACGACCAATCCATTACATTTTGGTTGAATTTAGTCACAATTTGAATGAGAAATTAATAAAAATCTGACCGAAAGATTCTCCGTGTAGAAGAAATTCTTGATTGCGCTCATTACCCTTAAATGCTGGGATGGTACACTACTAAAAAGATTTTAAAATGATAAATGAAGCTGTATTTCGTGGCGGTAAGTCAAAAAATAGGTATTTTATCCAAGCTTGTTTTTAGTTACACTCGACACAGCTGAGTGAAGTGTTCATAGTGATACGGCTTTTTAGTGGAATAAAAATTCGGGACATGAAAAGGGACGATGAAGCATATTTTAAGAATTGTATAATCTATAAAATAGGACAAAAATTACAATACAGAGATATATGTTTAGCAGAAAATGAATACAGAATTTTCTGAACAAGCTGACCATTGATTAAATTCAAGCTTAATTGCAGCGTTAAACGATTTTCTTGTGAAGGTAAAAGACAACTGCGTGTATAAATATTATGATTGTGTGTTGCTGACTTTGAAAAACTTTTATATATAAACAAACTTACCATTGTTAAAAGATTTCTCACAAAGTTCTCATCAATCACAATCAAGAGTTAAAAAAATAATATAATATAAATAGCAATACTATTGTATTCTATTCATGCATTGGGTTAAATATTAATATATATTGGGGTGGGCAAACTTGGGTGGAGTGGACAAACTTGGGTGGTGTGGACAAACTCAGGTGGAGTGGTCAAACTCGGGTGGAGTGGACAAACTTGGGTGGAGTGAGTAAACTCATGTGGATTGGGCAAACTCGGTTGGAGTGGGCAAACTCGGATGGAGTGGGCAAACTTGGGTGGAGTGGGAATACTCCGGTGGAGTGGACAAACTCTAGTGGAGTGTATAAACTTGGGTGAAGTGTGCAAACTCAGGTGAAGTGGGCAAACTTGGGCAGAGTGGGCAAACTTGGGTAGAGTGGGCAAACTTGGGCAGAGTGGGAAAACTTGGGTGGATTGGGCAAACTCGGGTGGAGTGGACAAACTTGGGTGGAGTGGGCAAACTCAGGTGAAGTGGGCAAACTCAGGTGGGCTGGGTAAACTCGGGTGGTGTTACTGGAGTGGGAAAGAGAGTGTTACTTGGGCCACAGACTGCACAGAGTTGCCTGTGGAGTACGCTAAAGGTTTTAATTTATAATTTAATTTAATCCATTTTCACTGCGTACAAATGTTAACAAATAAAAATAAATAAATAAGTAATAAATAAATAATTAGATAAATGCAGTGGGGAAAAGAAACCATACTGAATAATAACAAAATAAAATTAAAAAAAAAAAAAAAGATAAGAAAATAAAATAAAATAAATAAATAAAATTAAAAAAAAAACCCAACAAATTATACATACACTAAATTGTCCAATTTACATGTGGCCTATCGGGGTTGAAAATCTTGGTCTTATAATACTGTTTACAATTTCTGGTAAACGACGAAGGAGTAGAATTCGAAGTTCTTAAGCCTTGGTGGTAGTTTGTTCCATAAGTAGGGTATACTATTAAAAAATGTTGTTTTAAAGAGTTCAGTTCTACATTTTGCTAATTTTAGTTTACCTTGGTAAAATGACCTCAGCCTAGTGTCAGCACAAAACTCTACATATGATTCAATATTGTAGTCATAATATCCACATTTCATTTTATAAAATGTGGTAAGTCCTTCACTAATTCTCTCCGATAGACTAAGGGAAGAAGGTCAAGCTGCTCAGTGCTGTAGACGCTCAGTATAGCTCATATCAGGTAGGAGTAGCCGCGTGGCATGCCATTTTCATCTTAATAACGAGGCAGCACTTCACTTGCGATAGTAACTTCTAGTTTATTTACCAATACTGTTGCTTGTCAATTCTCATTCAACTCGTCCATATTTGAGACATAATTTGTCCGTCATTGATCGACTCCTGCAAATATATCATCTGTTGAGGCAAAATACAGAAAATCACTACCAAGTCTATGGATGAGAAAATCTATATTAATAATATAGTGATGTAAAGCCCTTTGTAACTTATACTAATCGTATTTTTACTTCACCGTATTTGCGAATTGCTCTATCAAATGCTAAACCTCGCTCATAATTGATTATTGGTTATCTACTGGGTTTTTTTCAATAAATGTATTAGTCAAATTCAAGCCTGGCCTTTTAGCTAGCACATCCCAGGAGGTAGATAATAACTATTATTATATAGCATGCTATCGGATATGAGCTTTTGCGTAATCTGATTGGTTCCCTACTACCAGGCTATCAGCTCATATCCTGCTAAATAGTAGAGGAAAAACAAGATGGTGGCATGTTATTTTTAAACCGCCAAAAAGAGTTGAAATTGACGGATTTTTATACAGAAAAACATCAACACCCTCAAACCAATGTATAAAAAAACAACATTGTGTAAAAATACATTAACAAATACACAATTTAGCATGGTAAATGGTAAAATTCACCTAAAAATTACGTCTTTTTACTTCAAAAACCCGACTAAATAGTCTAAATAAACGGGTTAATATTAATTTGTTGCCGAGCCGAACAAAGAAACTCACGGTTAAAATCAAGCTTACAACACACGTAATGCCGTCCGCGTTGTACTGCTCGCCTTAGCCCTGGAGGATCTCTCCTTTTTGTTTAGCGGTCGAGCGGGAAAAGTGGCTGGGTTTTCTCGAGCCGAGGATGTCTTGAAAATTGTGGTCCATTTTCGAGATCTGCATGGCGACGGACGGATCGAGGCCTTGGCCCGAGAGATCCCCTTTTGAAAATAAAAGAAGAATTAGGACTCAAAATTCAATAATTCGTCAAGATGAAATCGATAAGATGTCCATGTTTACTGTACTGTACTGTACTGTACTGTACTGTACTGTACTGTACTGTACTGTACTGTACTGTACTGTACTGTACTGTACTGTACTGTACTGTACCGTACTGTACTGTATGTACTGTACTGCGTGTACTGTACTGTACTGTTTACAGAATGAGTGGCCGTTCTGCTGTATCCCGATACAGAACGGACACGAATTCTGTAAATGACTTCTAAAACGTCTATTAAGCTAGCGAAAAATACATCATGTTAAGAGCTGATAAACCTTCGAGGTAAGGTTTAATCAATCTCGTTCCCAGAGCCCACGTTCCCCACCCGGGGAATAGTGACCATGAGTTGGTCTGAAGTGACCGAAAGTAGAATTAATAACACCAAAATAACAAAGATGTCGGACGACAAGACTCCAGTGAAGACGTTGCCGCGATCGATATCTTCGCCGTATGTGTGTAGATGCTGTAATTCGAGCTTCGCCAGCAACCCCATTGACTTGTTTGGGGAAAAGTCAAACAAGGAGAACATACTATCCAGATTTCGCTCGGATATTTACGCATGCGTACCTCAACCGGAATAACAAGAATCCTGTGATTTGAAACGGATTATCCCAGAGTCTCTCGTTTCCCGGGTGGGGAAGTGGCCTCTGGGAACGAGATTGAGGTTTAATAAGCTACGATTATTAAATTAGTGATGTGAGCATGCGCCTTGATTTAGTATTAGTTCTAAGTGACGTGCCATAAATAGCCGTTCTGATCATCATTTGTTATTGAACAAATGTTGTTCTTCAACAACTTTTTGCATCTTTATCTTGTATGAGGACGCTACCAGCATACCTCACTCAAGATAGTTGAATGCGAAGTGTCGATCTGTACACTTGCTACAGAACTGATATCAGTGTCTGTATAAATGTGATACAGAACTGATGTTTTATTAAACAGTTCTGTAACACATTTACAGATACTGATATCAGTTCTGTACCCGGGTAAACAGACATTGATTAAACCTTAATTTCTTTTAAATTTTCGTTCACAAAAAGCTACTCTTTTAGGGGTGTCAGGGTGCTTGCTCCCCAGGAAATTTTTGAAATTTAGTCTCGGAAACGCTATTTCCTGCATTTTGGGGGGTGCTTTTTAAGAACACTGAAGGTCATAAAATGTCATAAAAACTAGTTAAAATACAACACATTTCTGACTGTTTCGGTTTGTGTCAGAACTCAGCATGTTCACTTTCAAATATAATATGGAGAATGTTGTGAGGAACTAGAAAAATATTTTTCGTCACCACATACATCTTATCAAAATAAAAACTATTTAACTAATATAAAGATTTAACTACACCTTTGTACAACAGATTTGCTTATCCATACACATTTTATCCTGGGGCAAAATTTATTGGGGGGCCAAAATCAGTTCGTAGGGGGGGGTAGTCCCCTTTTTTTTAGTTAAAAGAGGCCCTGATTAAACTTCTTTATGATGACCGGGAGGAATTAAAAGATAATACTCACGTGATTCCGAAGTGACTTCGGGATTCATAAAAACGTCATCAGTCATGCTATCCAAGTTATTAATTGCACTAGCTTCATCGCTACTTAACGCCGTTGAGTTCTTCACAAGATCTATATAAGTTAATTTGGATATATAAGAAGTTGTGATATTTTAGTTCATATTGACGCGAAGACAAGCATTCAAAGTGTCTATAAAGCGAAAATTAAGTTTGTCTTATTTGAAAGAACACTTAAAATGATAGAGTAACATCTTCTGTAGTTTTTCGTTTCCTTGCTTCGTTGTTGAGATACTTCAGGTTTGATATGCAAATTAAACATTTTGACGTCACATGTGCATAATGAGTTATCGGAGAAGGGTAGATATCTTTGCTATTATCAAACGAATTCACGTGAAAGGAAACAGGTGCATGTCTTTCTCCCACAACACCAAACATGTAGATTTTCAAGTGATTATGTTTGATAGTAGCAAATATATATGACCTCCGACAAGTCGTTATGCATGTGTGACGTTAAGTTGTTTAATTTACATTTCAAACAACCTGAAATATCTCTACAACGAAGCAAGGAAACGAAAAACTGCAAAAGATGTTACTTTGTCATTTTAAGTGTTCTTTCAAATAAGACAAACTTAGTTTTCGTTTCATGTACATTTTAACGATGAAATAGGTAAGATGGAAAATCCATATTTCTTCGATTATACATACCGGTAACATCTTGTGTTGAACGAAAGGGAATCCTCCCGGCATTATTTCCCTGAATGAAGTTTCTAACTATAAAAAAAGAGATTGTATTCGGACAGCTTCAGCACAGCATTAACAGTAACTCCAACATTAATGGGGCTATCTCACCCTCTTTTTGGCAATTCTTACAGTAACAAAATTGTTCTAAAAATTGCACAAAATCTCACAATAACAGTTTTATATTATAAAAACATAAAAGATATTCTAGAAACCTGCACAGTAGTGGATGATCGAAATTTGCAAAAATTAAAGCGAGATGGAAATGATTGCAAATGTGACAACTTGATTTGTGTTGACCCAGCAGTAATCAAGTTTGATTTGATTTTTGTTTTAATAACTTTATTGCCTATAACAACTGGTGGTCAAACAGGGCGAAATGGCCCCAATTGAACATGGCCACCATGATGTAGGTGTTGATTTTACGGAGGGGGGGGGGAGGGAATCGGAGAACCCGGCGGAAAGCTCCAAGCACATGAGGGATCAACTACAACTCTACTCACATGACTGAGTTTCAAGCCCGACAACGGGGTCATTCCCAAGCTGTCACCGTTAGGCGACGCGTATTTCACAGTCGAATTAATGTACAACTTGAATTTTGAAGTTTGCAGCAGTCAGCATTTCAACACGTACAAGAGAATTGAGGCTAAAATAACATGGCATAACCCTTTAACATGCATATTACAAGATGTCTGCTGCTTGCTATGCTCATTACTATCATAGACTATGCTTTTGTAAGATATGACTAGCGTATACTACTATACGTAAAATTATTGCATCATTTCTTACCGTGTACTTTTTTATGAAATGAAGCATGCTTGTTCTTCTTGCCTAAGAAGACAGATTATATATATATATATATATATATATATATAAACAATTGCATTATAACGTGGTTGTAGAAAGTATCCTTCTTTTAGTTTTGTATATATGTATATGTAGTATATGTAGTATATATAATAATACATAGTAATATATGTATATTACTATGTAGTACATATAATTATACTATGTAGTACATAGCATAGTAAAATACGTTACATAGTACTATATGTATATATATATATTATGTAGTACATATAATTATACTATGTAGTATACATAGTAAAATAACTTAGTAATATATGTATGTAATATATATAATATTACATTACATAATAATATATATAGTAATATATGTATATATATTACTATGTAGTACATATAATTATACTATGTAGTACATATATATTACTATGTAGTACATAGTAATATATGTAATAAGTTATGATAATATGTATAATACATATATAAATCTGAATCTGTAAATTTAAAGAAGGGCAGTGCATTTTTTTTACTGAAAATATTTCAGAGTAGTTTAACTACTATATCTAAAGTTTGACAACTTTCGTTACACTGTGTTTGAAGATTGGCTAATCGTGTGGCTAAAAGATTTTGAAAAATTAACAACGTTCAACATCACCACTTGAAACCCGATCTTAATTAACTTCACGATTTCTGTTTCAGAAATTCTAATTCTAGCTATGTTATTTGAAAACAATTATTGAATTGCCTGTACCTACCTGCGCCAACAAGACACTGCACGGATAAAACAACGACGAATAAAAAAGGTTTATATCCTAACATAGCTTCGTCAGTTTGTTCACCAGACACTAAGGTACATAACTATGTCAACGTTCATGTGCTTAAATAATTATTAATGACCTGCTGAAGTCAGTATCAAGCAATGGGCTTATAGTTTGAAGCGAAAAGGTCAATTACACGTGTCGGTGACGAAATGAGCTGTATTTGTCAAATTATATTTTATAAAAGTTTGAAAATAGATAAGACTTAAGAAATTATATATCGATATTAGATAAAAAAGGGGGCGAATTAAGATTTGTGTTTTACATTGTGAAAGTCTTTTTAGCAAGTACTTTTCAAACACTTAGCCAAGCGTTTCGGCCATCTTACGCTTGGCTGAAGGAACACCGCTGCCAAACGTTTGCGCATGCGTGAATTCGCTAGAGTAAACATTGCAAGAGAAGTGGGAACTAGCCGTGGCGACAACAACCAGACAGTGAAGACCAAGTAAGACTCGACTATTCATTTGTGTTTTAAAAAAAGGGTAATGAAAATTACGAAGGGATCATTTCAGAATATATTACAATATTGACAAAGAAGCCATGCACAAATTATCTCCCTTATCTTTTTCGTAGTATGCTTATAATTTGAACTTTTGCGTGGACTCTCGGAACAGTCCAAATATTTCAGTGTTTCCCGCTCTTTTTTGAGGTACGAGCTCGGATGTCGCGCAGGCGCAAAACGTTTGGCAGCGGTGTTGACTGAAGGGGGCAAGGCAACTTCGTACCCAGGCTCTTATCTTCCAGAAGAAAAGTCCCTGGGTACGAGGTTGGATAATATTGATTATCTCAATATAACTCGTTGACCATCTTTTGACTATATTTGTCGTTGGACAGTGAAAACTAAACCGACATCCATCTGTTGTTTGCTTTACGGCTTTTTAAATTTTTTTTTATTAGATTCGCCATTATAGTACTAGTATATGAGTGTTTAGTATCAACCAACTAGTGGTCTATTACAAATTCGACTTTCTGATTGGCTGAGCTACTAGGGGTCTATTGGTGATAGACCACTAGTAGCGTTATCCAATGACAAACCCTCTTATAACTAAAATATTCCTATTCTGCCCAATCAGAAGCCTCGACATATTCCCGCCGCAAGCAAAACTTGGAAACTAGGCCAAACATGGCGTCCGCCTCGTTGTCTATCAGCTCGTAGAAAACTCGGGCTCGTTGTCTAATTGTTAAATATATATATATTTAACAGTTATACCATGAGCTCGAGTCGTATATGAGCTCATAGCCAACGAGGCGCTTCGCCGAGTTGGCTATTAGTTCGTATACGACGAGAGCGAATGGTATAACTGTTTTATTATATAGCCAAGCACTGTACAAGAGACGAAATTACAGCGAAATGTTTGAAACGACAAACTTCCGGCATAGGCAACTAATACTTCCGCCATGCGTAATGATGCATTCACATAGAGTTTCTCGCTGAGCTGTTCGGTATATTGTTCGGTATTAAACAGCTTCGAAATGTTGTATAAATGTTGCTCGAGAGGCAAAAAATGTGTTAAGCAGATCAACAAAAAAGATTAAAAGGTAACTTTATGAAGTCCAAAGGTGGGTCAGTTGTTTATATTAGCGTTGCTGTCGTGAAAAAGGTTTTGATTTCATGCAAAAATGAAACTGAAACACCTTCGGCAGTGAAACTAAATTACTTAGTTGGTTGTTTTTGAAAAAGAACATGCTTTTTACTACTCCAAATGCTCATCTAAATTAAAAAAAAGTCTCTTTTCTTTACTGGTAATCTCCTACGAAATGTGTGTTGTAAGCTTGATTTTAACGTTTCTTTGTTTGGCAACAAATTAATATCAACCCGTTAATTTAGTCGGGTTTTTGAAGTAAAAAGACGTACTTTTTAGGTGAATTTTACTATTTAACATGCTAAATTGTGTATCTGTTAATGTATTTTTACACAATGTTTTTGTTTATACATTAGTTTGAGGGTGTTGATGTTTTTCTATATAAAAATCCGTCAATTTCAACTCTTTTCGGCAGTTTAAAAAAACATGCCGCCATCTTGTTTTTCCTCTACTAGTAGGATATGAGGTGATAGCCTGGTAGTAGGGAACCAATCAGATTACGCAAAAGCTCATATCCGATAGCATGCTATATAATAAATAAATAAATATATATATATATATACATATATAAGTGAGTTTTGGTTCACGAAATGTTAGAGAGTGCTCAATACCATATATAGATAGAGCAAAATACAAAGTATAAAGTATAGTTTTACCTTAAAGTCTTCGCTACCAGAGGTTTCACCCTAAACGGGATCATCAGGCGTGTGATCCCGTTTAGGGTGAAACCTCTGGTAGCGAAGACTTTAAGGTAAAACTATACTTTATACTTTGTATATACATATATATATATATATATATATATATTACATGCTGAAGATTAACATATAGCACAGGGTCACCGCAACAGCAATAAGCCAATTACTGCAGCCCCAAAATTAGAAAAGTAATTATATAAAGTAAATCGAAATACTAACTACAAAGCCTAGCTGTTAGTGTCATGCATAGTTAATTAGTCTAATGTCTTTTAATTTATTATTCTGTTTACGGTATGCCCTCGTGTATAAATAGCAGTGGCTATACGCATAAATTAGTTCATTAAATGTTAACATAAAGAAGAAGCAAAAGGAAGCTTAGGTTTTCAACGAAAAAAGAAGCGTTCAACTTGCAAGGGAACAAACGAACGTTCTGTATACTGCTTGTCACAACGTTTTTGTACCGTATTATTTAACAATTATTCGCCGAAGGCGAGGTGAATCGTCTCGGTTATAATTCACCGATATTCACTGAGCCTGAGGTGAATAATTGTTTTAGTATAAATACACAGTTTTGTACTTTTAGGAACAGCGTTTTCTTTGAAATTGTCAATTTCCACGTCTGTCGCATTGACAAATTGACTGACGGCCATTTTGAACAAGCACTGTAGGTGATTATCGAGAATCAGTACAAAGTAGCTTGACCAATCAACGCGCGCGATTATCTATATTCACCTTTGTATTTATACGAAAGCGTATTATGCTTTGTTAACGAGTGATAAGGAACGATTAATAAATACTATAAACGAGTACGAAGTGTTGTGAATGAGTTCAAAACCCTGCCGATGCCGAACGAGATTAACGAAGATTCGCATCGACACTAGCTACAATTACAACAAAATACTAACTAATTAAACTAAATATATTAATGACAACAGGAAGTAGGGCGACTAAGGCTATAGCTACGGGAGGAGTTTTAAATTTATAGTTTTAAATTGTTTTAAAAAACTCATTAATAATTCATGAAGAAAATTCAAAAGAAAATGGATATTTAATCAATGTTTTAAATCGGATAAAGATTCGTCCTGATTTACATAAGCTTTTCGTTCAATTTTCTCGGCTAATACAGCTTGTATCTTTAAAATAGTTGATAAACATGAACATTTATATGCATTCGTTTCATAAGCAATATAAAACATTCGCAGCCGATCTTTATCTGATATACAAACGCTCGCCTTCGGCTCGAGTTTGTATATCAAATAAAGATCGGCTACTCATGTTTTAGCTATCATATATGTATATATATATATATATATATATATATATATATATATATATATATATATATATATATATATATATATATATATATATATATATATATATATATATATATATATATATATATATATATATATATATATATATATATGTATATGTAATATTTAAAACACGAGCAGGAGTGTTTTATCAGATTTAAAACCACGAGGGCGCAGCCCGAGTGTTTTAGATCTAATAAAACACGTGATGCGAGTGTTTTGAATGGCTTCAAAAACGATTCGTTATTGGATGTTATGTTCATTAGTATTCTTTATATAAAATTGTATGTTCATTAGTATTCTTTATATAAAATTGTATGTTCATTAGTATTCTTTATATAAAATTGTATATGTTCATTAGTATTCTTTCTGACGTCAAGAAGTTTTATCAGGTATAAAACCACGGACATGGTACTGATTTCCTTTGTGTTTTCCTCGTGAATTATTAATGAGTTTCTGAAATATATATATATATATATAGTTCAATCTACAGACACGGTGTTTCGCTGTACAACAGCTCATCAGTGTAGCTTGGAACAATCTGAATGAATTTCATCAATTACTTATACACATGCGATCGTCGTTGACAACCGCATGTGGGACAGCATCGGTGAAGTACATTCAGATAGCGTGAACTGCGCATGGGTCCAGAGTGCTCAAACTTCCACAAGGGTAGTATATATATATATATATAAAATATTAATTAATAGATTATCAGTTATTTTAAGTGATTTAACTGCATATTCATGTCAGATGCGAGAACTAGAACTTGCACCTTTTGTCTAACTGTTCCATACTAATAATGTCAAGTACACGTTTTTCATACTCCTTGGCTTTCTCCGGGTTACCCAATTCTTCGTGTACAATCATCAGGTTTCGGTAAGATTTTGCAAGGTCATCATGTTTAGATCCTAACGGTTTGGTTTTAATTTCTATGGCTGTTTCATAATACTGCTTGGCCTCTTTCAAGTTACCCAAATCCAAGTGCACATTGCCCAGGTTGTCGTAACAACTTGCAACGTCAACATGATTATATCCTAACTGTTTGATCAAAATGTCTAACGCACGTTCATGATACTGTTTGGCTTGCTGCAAGTCATCCAAGCTGTGATGCGCAAAACCCAAGTTGATATATGTTTTTGCAACATTAACATGGCTAGATCCAAACAATTCTTTTTGAATTTCTAGAACGGGATTAAGAATCTTTTTGGCCAACTGCAGGTAACCCAATCTTAGGTATACCCTTCCCAAATTGCCTGTAACAGCTGCAAAGTTAGCATATAAATTAGTACCTCCAGACATTTTTTTTAAAATGTTAAAAGCACGTTCCAAGTATTCCTTGGCTTCCTCAAGATCACCCAAGAACTCGTGCACATTGCCCAGGTTGGTGTAAGTAGCAGCAACAACAGCATGGTTAGGTCCTGACAGTTTATTAAAAATGTTCAAGGATAACTTTAAAACCTTTTTGGCTTTCTGACCATCACCCATCTTTAAGTATACAGTTCCCAAACTGCTGTAAGCACGTGCAACATTAATATGATTATGTCCATGCTGTTTCACAAAAGTGTCCAGAGCACGTTCTTTATAGCTTTTGGCTTTTTGCAGATTACCAAGCTCTTCGTACACAGTACCTAAATAACCATAGATTTCACTGATTTCGTTATCCTTATAATGTATTCAATCTTCTTGCCGTTGCTTTTTAAAATGTCTAAAGCCACTGTTAGAAAATGTTTTGAGAGTAGAAATTCACCGTGGAAAGAAAGAACTACACCAAAATTTGAAAATATCTCGTTGATACTTGGGCTCGTAATTGCTAAATATATCTTCTTTAAGTTCTTTTTCTTCAGAAACATGCGGGTCATTGCAGCATGATATGCTTTTAAATGTGAAACCAAAACCCTTTCACCAATTTCGCATTTAAATTGATGTAATGTTCGAGCTGTAATTTCAAATCTACTCACAATTTCTTTTACTGATCCACATATACCGACGTAAACTTTAATGACATTATGCACAATGCGGTGTAAGTGAATAAAAATGCCTTTGCTGTCTTCCGACAAAATTAAAGAACATTTTAGGATTTTGACACCAACTTGTTCTCTATCTTGATTTTTGTCTGCAAGAAGAACGTAATTTATTGGAACTTCAAGTGGCAAAGGATCGTGGGATGCTAACGATAGGAAGTTGAAAGTGTGATTCAACACTACGTCAGTCTCTGCAGCTTTTTCTACAGCAAGTAGTACAGCGGTCGTCATGGTTTGTGAATAGGCTGAGTTAATCTCGCGAAATTGTTCGTCTGTTAGCTGTCTTTTTCCCTCATCAAGTTTTTCCAAATAATTGTGCCAGGAGAATTCTGGAGATACTTTGGTTTCTCTAACTTGCTTGAGGTAAACTGCGGCGGCAGCCATTGCAAGTGGTTGGTGATCCAATTGTTTTGCCACTTCAGCCAACATGGGATTTTCTGCATCACCAGCTCCAGAAAGTGTCGCTAGCAAGTGACAAGACTCAGTCACTCCCATACCTAAACTCACAGAGATGTGGGCAGTAAGCGAACTATTTGGAGGAATGGACAGACTGTCCTGCGTGGTGATTAACACCTGACCACCATTCCATTCTTCATCTCCTCGTTGAGGTAGAAGTGAAGACACAAGCTTCAAGTTCTCTACATTATCAGCAATAACCAGCCAGGAATGATAAGTCATGATTCTAGTCGCGATTTGCGTTCTTAAATGTCGGATCTTTACTTCTATTGATTGCGTTGAATTAATGATGTTTGCGACGATATGTTCAGTGCAATTCAAACGCCGTGCGAAATCTTCATAGGATTCTAAGAGAGTTTGAAGTGTTTCTGCGTTTAAAGTCATAACAAATGTTAGGCCACTCAGATTCGCGTAACCATCGTAGAATTTGCCGACTAATCTGCTAAGCTGAGATTTCCCACTGCCGGGGTTTCCAGAAATGTAGAAATAAGTAAGCTTACCATTGTTGCTTTTGTAAAGCTCTCGTAAATCGTTGAAAATTGCTGTGACATTGGCAGTGCGATTCGCGACTTCGTGAATTGGCTGAGGGGGAAGAACTTTGAATACAACATGTTTTGAATTTCCTGATGGCTGCAACCAATTGGTAAAATAGAAGGTAAAAATAAGGGAAAGTAAAACCAAAGCAGTTGGAATTGCCAAAAATAAAATACAATTACATGTAAAACTGAGCACTTTACGCTTTTGCGCACTTGTGATTTTTTCGATCTCTGTAATAGGAAGACAAAGAACTTTGAACGAATTTCGGACCTTGTTTGATGCATTTTCAAACGCTCTGTCCGGCAGTTGACCTCTGGAAACGTGAAGGATATTATTTCTTAGGTCTCTCAGGTTGTCCACTTCTTTGTGAATGCTAGGATTTAGCGGACCTAATTTACTAATCGAGTTTGAATAAAGAATTACATCAAAGAGCACAGTACAATCCCATTCATTTGTATTTCCATGTTTAAATTTGGGCAGGTATTCTTTTGCGCATCGTCTTGTTTTTTCGAGATTATACAACTCTTGACCGCTTATGGGCGTGTCATCCCATTCTCCAAGCGTTGCCTTGTAACGGCTGTTCCACTCTTGTTTGAAGATTGTCCTCAGGCCTTCACTTACAATATCGGTTACAATCGTTCTCATCAAAATATAGTTTCTCTTGTTTTTATTGTTCCATAGTGAAGACATTTTTATGTATCCAGAAATGACGAATCTCCTCAAATCTATTAGGCAGTGAAATAGAAATAGAAATTATAGAATAGAATGGAATAAAATTGAATGGTATAGAATGGAAAGGAATGGAATGATATAGATTAGACTGGACTGGACTAGAGAGTGGAATTGAGTGGAGTGGAGTAGAGTAGAGTAGAGTAGAGTAGAGTAGAGTAGAGTAGAGTAGAGTAG
Source organism: Paragorgia papillata (assembly GCA_035771165.1). NCBI lineage: Eukaryota > Metazoa > Cnidaria > Anthozoa > Scleralcyonacea > Coralliidae > Paragorgia > Paragorgia papillata. The sequence goes on from JAWNZC010000075.1 coordinate 419,812, forward strand.
AGTAGAGTAGAGTAGAGTAGAGTAGAGTAGAGTAGAGTAGAGTAGAGTAGAGTAGAGTAGAGTAGAGTAGAGTAGAGTAGAGTAGAGTAGAGTAGAGTAGAGTAGAGTAGAGTAGAGTAGAGTAGAGTAGAGTAGAGTAGAGTAGAGTAGAGTAGAGTAGAGTAGAGTAGAGTAGAGTAGAGTAGAGTAGAGTAGAGTAGAGTAGAGTAGAGTAGAGTAGAGTAGAGTAGAGTAGAGTAGAGTAGAGTAGAGTAGAGTAGAGTAGAGTAGAGTAGAGTGAAGTGGAGTGGAGTGGAGTGGAGTGGAGTGGAGTGGAGTGGAGTAGAGTGGAGTGGAGTAGAGTGGAGTAGAGTGGAGTAGAGTGGAGTAGAGTGGCGTAGAGTGGAGTGGAGTGGAGTGGAGTAGAGTGGAGTAGAGTGGAGTAGAGTGGAGTGGAGTGCTGTGGAGTAGAGTGGAGTAGAGTAGAGTGGAGTATAGCCTGGTACCCTGGCCCAATTTCAAAAGAAATAAGGGCCAGGTAACCACTAATCTCATTCTCGCGTCATCAGGGCTAAATCCACTTATGACGATTGCAGTTTTACTCATAGCCCCTAAAGACGCGCGAAATTTTAACCAATAGGAAAGCAGAAGTCTTTAGTGGTTACCTGGCCCATATTCTTTGATTGGGCCAGGGGACCAGGCTAAGTGGAGTAGAGTGGAGTAGATAGAGTAGAGTACTATAGTGGAGTAGAGTGGAGTAGAGTGGAATAAGGTGACGTGGAGAGTCGAGTGAAGTTTCAGTACTTTACTAGTCTGGCTATAACGCTAGACGATTTTAAGCCCACTAACGGCAGACTTCTCTATAGACGTTTTTAAATATAAACTGCTACGAAGGCTTTCAATCCTATACATATTCTACTGCGCGAAGGCCTCGCAACCGAGGAAAAAATTCTATTACTGAAAACCAAAGGGGGTTATGCATAGAAACAAATAACACGGATGCTTTACAAATCTTTATTAAACTCTCAACAGATTAGTGCAGTTGGGATTGCATTACCAGAAATTGATGACATAATGGCCGCCGCTTAAGGGTTAATTTACATATAGCCTTTATAAACTGGCATCCAATTTTGAACAATAAATATGTATAGAGGGGGAAATATTAAAATGAAAATTCTGCTAATTGAGTATCTCGCCTACTATTTGCCGACTTCGCTATTTATCCAACAGCGACTTTCAAATTATTTACTTCCTTATTTCTTTAAATCACGTATACCTACGATCTGCCAAATGACTATATATCTCGAGCTATCATTTGTCAATGTTTGAGCCTCCATCAGTCATGGTGAGTTCAAAATACATATTGTCTTGTTGTCGTTACAAGTTGGGTAGTTGTTGAATTGGAGATATACAACTTCAGACAATTTGGTCAATATCTAATCTATTACATGTATGCAAGATAAATGTTCCTCTATCAACTCTCAAGCATTTAACCCACAGGCGACTACTAGTAAAAGTGCTTCGCGAGGGAAGATTATATTGTACGACTCATCATAAACTATTTTGTACATATAGGAAGCTGTATAAATAAAAAGAACTCATACTAAAAGCTGATAAGAAATATACATGCACTTATAGTTTACACAATGGAGTGAATACGAAAACTGATGAGACAAGCAAAAACTGAACACTAAGGCAAAGGACATGTTTTGGTAACGTTTGAGTAAATGGCGAATGAAAGTCACAAAATGGATAACACAATGATGATACAGTTAATGTCTCAAATATTTCCATTCGAACACAAATACGCAACACTGACAAACAGATACATGTTACGTGCAATTGCCTGAAGTGATGAATTGGGCGAGACCAAGCTTACCTTTGACCAGGAAAAACGATCGGAGCTTATCTTGAAATATAAGAGAACGGTCTATTTTAAAACGCGCGGCTTCCTACTCTGCTTGTTCACAGAAAAATCTTTTTGCTAGGTGTTGAATTGAAACAATACGAATTGAAATCGAAAGCGTTCACAGCCGAAGATGATCGACAGTTATAAGGAAGCTGAAATCAGTCGAGTATATCAGGGGAAGGACGTCAAACTGAGCCTATTGTGAAGTTTGGAAAATTTAAAAGCGTTATTAACATACGGTTAGTAAAGTTTAATTAAGGACTCTTCTGCAATGATATAATTTTTTTATTTGATTTACCGAGAAAGAAACATCAAGCGTTAGAAATCAAAATACTTATTAGTATACGATAAACGGTGTGCCGATAACTAGTGTTGATCACAATCTTTTTCAGTCAAAAGAATGTGATAACTAATTCCATCACACCGTAATCAGTTGAATAAAAGATTTAAAGTGCTTATGCAGCAAAAATGAAGTTCCAAAGAAACTATCTTACTTGAGAAAACGTTTGAAGTTAAAAAGATGGACGTTTACAGTTTAGTCGTCCTTATCTCACTTCGCTTTTGAGATATTGAGATTTGTTTTATATGTAAATAACTCTTATTTAGACGCCACACTGTATAATGACTAAATTGTTGGAAAATCTTGAACATCAATTTGAGATTATTTAACGAAATCACTTTTAATTGTGCACGTGCTTCTGTGTATCGCAGGACACTGTACATGAAAAGTTTCAAGTGATCTATACTTGAATTATTGCAAGAATAGCCATGATTTTCCAACAAGTCATTATACAGTGTGATGTCTAAGTGATGTTATTTGCATATTACGCAAATCTAAATATCAAAAGAACGAAGGGAGATATGCATGGCAGAGCTGCAAACGTCAATCTGTATAAATTCAACATTATAACTCCGAACTTATTTTTCGCTGCATACGCCCTTTAAATGGTCTGTTAGAATATTGAAATGTGAGTGTGTCCTGAGCACATAACATTTTTGGTCACGTTTTAAGTCTCGGTACCAAGACCGTTCGATAGAGAGTGGCAATCGCAGTGGCAACCCCATGCACAGATCTCAGTGGCCACGGAGGGAAACTGGGGGGAAGGGAATAATGGCCTGAATACCAACCTGACTTTTTAAGTGCCATCATATATAGTCAACAGAGATATGGTATAGAAACTCGACAAACTTCAAAGCGCCTATAATGAGCTGTGATTTCATGTTGAACTGTGTTTCACGTTGAATCATGTTTATTAGATTCGCCATTATAGTATATATAGTATTATAGTGTATATATATTACATGCTGAAGATTAAAATATAACGGCAGGGTCACCGCAACAGCAAATAAGCAATTATACTGCGGGCCCAGGAACAGAAAAGTAATAGAGTAAACCGAAATACTAACTACAAAGCCTGCCTAGCTATACAATTACAACAAAATATTAACTAAACCAAATATATTAATAACAACAGGAAGTAGGGCGGCTAAGGCTACGGGAGCAGTTACATTTTAAACAGATAAATGTACGAGAGTTTTCACAGTCAAAAGTAGTTTGCAAAGATGAGAAGTAATAATTGAGCATAGTGGATTTGAACAAAGTAAGGCTGTCCATGGTGAGGTTAAGTTCATCTGCTAAAGTATTCCATATTCTATAGAACGTCGGCAAGAGATTCACCAGTTGGAAAACGTAATCTTATTATGAATATAAGTGCCCAGCACAAAACACGAATAAAAGCCATGAACACAAGGACATGAAAACATAATATTTAATATAATGTTTCGTTGTTTATGCTACAACATCTTCAGAGATAATGATTACAAGATATTAATTTACAGGATATATAATAAATGGAATTCTAATTTCATACATATAGACCAATCAAAATAAAGGACTAAAAATACATATTACAAGCTAATTATAGGTTAGGAAGTGAGATAACTCTGAAGATGAAGAAGGTGAGGGAAAGTTAAAATAAGTAGAGAGGTGCTGATCCAATATTGGCGTTGAGATGAGGTTTTAGTTTGTTAATTAAAAGACTTTCGCGTAAAAGTAGCTCAGATTCAAAAGAGCAAATAGGATGTCCACGGGGTTAGCCTGTGTTCCAGTCCACTACGCTACGCGGTCTACACGGGGTGGACTAGCCAGTTTTTTGCCAGTATAAGGGCCGAAATTCTATATTCTAGTTGATGTTATGCAAAAAAGGATTTCTGGTACATTGTTGTTTTACATTTAGGAACAACAAATTTTAAAATTTTTTAAGCTTTTCCAACTCCCCGGCACAGGATTACTTAATATTCTGTATCCGCTGTTAATCTGACCGTGCTGACGTCAAGATTTCTTTTGCTAGTCAACTTTGGGATTGGGTACAAGTACTAAGACCGCAATGCGTCATATGTTCCACTATATATACGTAAGATGGCGGCGACTGTTTGACTGCTGACCATAGGGAATGCACTATCCAGTTTATATAGAGATACGAGATCAGTGGGTTGGAGGCGTAGATATAGGAGGTATAGATTGCCGACTCGGTTCTGGAGACGGGCGCACTATGGGGGATCCAAGATGGCGGCTCAACCGGGCAAAAGCTCAAGTGACCCTAACGGGACAAGTCACTTTGAGTGACTCTCAAGAAAAACTAACTGTAAAGAATTATTTCAAGCCTGTCGAGAACCTCACAACATCAGTATGTTCGGAAAAAAATATTAGTTAAGAAATAGAAAATGGCCGCCCGTGTTTATATAGCCTGATGAAAACACGAGAGTGAGTTGGGAGAATTCGAAAGTTTATGTGAACCCGAGCCGTAGGCGAGGGTTTACATAAGTACTTTCGAATTCTCCCAACTCACTCGAGTGTTTGCATCAGGTTATATAAACACAGGGCATCCATTTTCTATTTCTTTTATGAAATAAGGCTAAAAAATGTGCCGCGACATCACAAGCGTGTTTACATAGCCTGATATAAACACGGTAATTGACCAATCACAGCGTGCGTAAGATGCAACTTATTTTATAATTTCAATTCGTAATGTCCAAATTTTGGATCGGTTAAATAGATATATTTTCAACGATGGAACTTCTTGCTTTTATTTCACTCATTTTCTAGCTTAAATTACATTGAGATAACCTGAGTGTATTGTAGAAATACTTTTGTTTATTGTTGATGTAGATTGCTAAATTCAGCAAAACACTGCCCCACGACTACTGGTCATTAACTGGTCATTAAATGGCTTTAATTGCCAACCAATCTATCAAAAACACTTCTGTCCTGAATGTATTTTTCTTTTCTGTTAATTCAAAGCAGTAATTTTCCCAAAAAAACTCCGCCTTGGCTCTCGCCAACTTGGTCACTTCAACCACCATCTTGGTTTTGCCCGGTTGAGCCGTTATTTTGGAGCTCCACAGTGGGGACATTATCGAAACAGTGATCCTGTTGTGAGTCCGCAATCTATACCTCCTATATATATGGTTGGAGGCAACGGACACTGAGGAAGTTAAGATTCAGTCAACGGACCACGACTACGACTACGGTAGAAAGTTTCACAGTGGTAGAAATTGATGCTGTAGTTATACATTCAAATTTGAAGATACACCATCGCAAGGTCTCATTGTTTTGTAGAATTCTCGAAAAAAAAGACTTGCTCAACCAATGTTGGTCGCGAGGATAACGTTAACCTTTCCTATTGGCTTGTGATGTAGTGACTCATTAGTTATAAATAAACAAAGATTTGACAACTTTATTTGGACTTAAATCATAACAATAATTAACAACAGAATAATAATAACTTAAAAAGTGCCAAAAAGGCAGGACACAAACGGGACAAGTCCCATGCGAGGTGTCCGCCTATTAAAAAATATTGAATAACAAGCAAAAATACACAAATAAGCATCTAATAACTAATTCCTATGACATGAACAAGACCTACATAGACTGTAAGTACATGTAACGCCAGGATCGAAAACAGTACAAGTTAGATCAGTATATACATTTCGTAAATATGATTTTAAAATAGAAAGAGAAACAAAAATATCAGCAGGAGCAAACTTAGTAACGTGATTCCAAAGATATGTCACTCTATTAAAATAGGATGACTGAAAAGTGCTCGTTTTACAGAACGGAGTTTTTAATAATGACCATGAATCTTGCCTACAGTCACAAGAGTATAACTAGAAATATCTATATCTATTAAATGAAGTTTAGCTTTGTAATAGAAAACCAAATCGCTTATCTCTCTGTCATATGAAAGCAGAGTTGGAAAAAGTATTCAACCTTCCTCCGGATGGGTTTTTAAGTTTAGATAACCTTCCTCAAAATATATAGCGAGAATTTTGTGTGTTTGCAACGTTCATAAATACTGCGTGACTTTTGCAGTATCTTGGTTTTCTAGGTTTTCCTAGGTAAGCTTTGGTATACTACAATATAGCTACTAATAACTGACCGCTGCTGACTGATAGCCCGCCAACTATACCCTCGATTGCTGCGAAGATACAGACATCACAGCAGACATCAGCGTACATGTCTCACACATGTAACTGCTGCCAGTGCTGCATAATTGTTGGTTAGCCAATGTTTTCCTGCAAATCGCATTTCTTCTCGACACCTTGCTTGATCAATTGTAACTTTCTCAGATTACCGAATGTGTTGTTTCACGTGTTTTCACTTTAAACCTTCCTCACTAAAGTAAACCTTCCTCCGGGTGGTACCCGCATACCCGCAGCTTTTTTCCAACTCTATGAAAGAGGTAACAAGGACAGGTAACAAAGACATCAATTACAAAGATTCTCGAATTCTGATTACACTTTTCTTTAGCATTATAAAGTATTTGAAATGAATTAGCTGTATATATAAACAAAGACAATTACTGTATACTAAAGTAAAGCTGATACTAAGATACGTGCATTCTATTCATTTACACAAGGTGGGGTATCCTTAATTGGACGTTGAACTTACAGTCATTTGCAACTCACTTTTCACCCAAATCTTTGCAAGTTGACTGTTCGTTCCGAAGTTCGCAAGTTCGTTTTGAACTACGCATTTGATTGACTGCTAGGAACCAAGTCAAAACGAACTATATATACGATTCGAACGAACTTCCGAAGATTTGGGTGAAAAGTGAGTTACAAAAACTGACTGTAAAACTGACCAGGCACATGTTTCGTGACATAATATATAACAATAGAGTTGATGTTCGCGGGCATAAATATGCTTTTGGTCCGACTCAGGCTCTTTTCGTTAAAATTAGCTCTGAGAAGGGTCAAAAACATATTTATGCCCAAGAACATCAACTGTATTAGTAATATAATAATTTTGGCGGGGATTTAAAAGAAAATCAGAGACAGCATACGGTAAACAGTATCTTGAACAGTGCCACCTTCGCGTCGGCGTGTATTTAATTGTATTGAATATTTACATATCTCATAACTTACATTTGCAGAAAAATGCAACATTTGTCATCAAAACAATCTTTGCTTCAAAGTAGTATAAAATGTATATTTAGGCTAAATATATATTTAGCCCGCTGAATTCTCCATTTTAGCCCGCAAAATACACCACAATGCCCGATAAAATTATTATAATTAACATTAGCATATACCTCGCAGGTGAATAGTGCTTTTCACGCAATCCGATTGGTTCTTCTAGCTCGGGATATTCTGCACTATGCAACTGCGGGAAAAACAAAATGGCGGCCACTTTTGCTTTGTTTACCGAAGCAGGAGATCTTGTTGATAAACAAGGCTGACGTAGTAGAATAATTAAATCTTCGACACGTTCTAAAATTTGATTTTAGAAGTTACAACATCTGCACCATTGGCTCCTGACCGTTTTAGACGAATATCTTGAGCACGTTTATAATACTGCTTGGCTTGCTGCAGATCACCCAAGGCTTCGTACACAATGCCCAGGTTGTTGAAAGAATCTGCAACAGTCATGTGGTTAGATCCTAACTGTTTAATACGAATATCTAGTGCACGTTCGTGATGTTGCTTGGCTTGCTGTATGTTACCCAACTCTTGGTGCACACTGCCCAGGTTGTTGTAAGAAGATGCAACATTCACGTGGCTAGATCCTAACTGTTTAATACGAATATCTAGTGCACGTTCATAATACTGCTTAGCTTGCTGCAGGTCACCCAATGCTTGGTGTACAAGGCCCAGGTTGTTGTAAGAATATGCGACATGCATGTGGTTAGATCCTAACTTTTAATACGAATATCTAGTGCATGTTCATGATACTGCTTGGCTTGCTTCAGGTTACCCAATGCTTGGTGTACAAGGCCCAGGTTGTTGTAAGAATCTGCAACACGCACGTGGTTAGATCCTAACTGTTAATACGAATATCTAGTGCATGTTCATGATACTGCTTGGCTTGCTGTATGTCGCCCAAGTCATTGTGCACCATGCCCAGGTTGTTGTAAGAAGCTGCGACATGCACGTGGTTAGATCCTAACTGTTTAATACGAATATCTAGTGCACGTTCATAATACTGCTTGGCTTGCTGCCGGTCACCCAAGTCTCGGTACACAATGCCCAGGTTGTTGTAAGAAGCTGCGACATGCACGTGGTTAGATCCTAACTGTTTAATATGAATATCTAGTGCATGTTCATGATACTGCTTGGCTTGCTGCAGGTCACCCAAGTATTTGTGCACCATGCCCAGGTTGTTGTAAGAAGCTGCCACGTCCACATGGTTAGATCCTAACTGTTTAATACGAATATCCAGTGCATGTTCATGATACTGCTTGGCTTGCTGCAGGTCACCCAAGTCTTTGTGTACATTGCCCAGGTTGTTGTAAGAAGCTGCGATATGCACGTGGTTAGATCCTAACTGTTTAATACGAATATCTAGTGCATGTTCATGATACTGCTTGGCTTGCTGCAGGTCACCCAAGTCTTTGTGTACATTGCCCAGGTTGTTGTAAGAAAATGCGATTTTAACATGGTTAGATCCTAACTTTGTAATACGAATATCTATGGCTAGCTTATGGTACCTCATGGCTTGTTGTAGGTCACCAAGTGCTTGATACAAAACGCCTAATCGATCGTAAATATCACTAATTTCTTCACAGTATTTTCTACTATTATTGCTATAGTTGCTTCTGTTCAACAGCAAAATTTGTAAAGCTGTAGTTAAAAAATGTTTTGTTGGTAAATATTCCCCATAGTGAAAAACAACTGAAGCAAAATATAAAAATATTTTTGGAATTTCTGAGCTTGCAAATAGAGAACGCGTTTTGTTGTTCCAAGGTATTTTGGTCATTGCAGCATGAAATTCTTTAAGATGTGGCACCAAAGTTCTTCCAACAAACTCGTGTTTCGACTGATAAAATGATTGAGCTACAATTTCAAATCTACTCACGATTTTTACCAATTTACGTTTAGCGGCGTAAACTTTAATAACATCATGCACAATGCGGTGTAAGCGAATAGAAACAACTTGGGAATCATCTGGCAGAATTAAAGAACATTTTCGGATTTTGATACCAACTTGTTCTCTATCTTGATTTTTGTCTACATGAAGAACGTAATTTATTACGACATCAAACACTGTAAAAACTGACTGGTTGAAACAACTCATTTTTTTGGTTGCGACCAATATGGAATGGTTAGTACAACCAATTATTAATTGGTTCCAACCATTAAAAATGGTTATTTTAACCAAATAAAATTGGTTACAACCTTTACAAATTGGTTATTTTAACCAAATAAAATTGGTTACAACCTTTACAAATGGTTATTTTAACCAATTGTGAATTGGTTGAAATTGAGTTATTAAAACTACTTTGTCAACATAACCATTCTAAATTGGTAGCGACCAATATGGAATGGTTATTTCAACCAATTAATAATTGGTTGACTATAGTCAACCAATTATTAATTGGTTGAAATAACCATTTATTAATTGGTTGAAATAACCATTCCATATTGGTCGCTACCAATTTAGAATGGTTATGTTGACAAAGTAATAATCTTATAAAAAAACACACCTTTCAAAAAACACACCGTTCACACTAACACACCTTCTTAAGAATAAGACGAAAAACATAGCACATCTTTTGAAATAATTCGCTGTTCAAATAGAATACTTTCGGTAGTAATAACAAACGCTTTGGTAGTAATAATAAAACGCATCTTTTAAATATAATACAACATTTGTTTAGCTTAAACATCCCTACGTTTAAAACTTTATATCTATACCTAAATGTGCATGAAGTAATTCCGAATCAATATGTGTGTAATTTCGAAACAGAATATATAGCATATCAGAATTCAGAAAGAAAGGCTACAGGTAATAAAAATCCT